>JAQQSV010000149.1:165021-211161 GCA_028646515.1 Pseudochirops corinnae | reverse complement strand
GGGTGGGGGAAAGAGGGAGAGAAAATATGTAACTCAAAATCTTGTGGAAATGAATGATGCAAACTAAAATAAAATTAAAAAAAAAAAGAAAATGATGCTAACAGAGTGAAGACTCTCCTAGATTCTATCAAACTATAGTGACTTCCAGAGACTTCTAGTGAAACATTAATCATGCTGTTACAGGAAGAACTTACTGAAGTGTAACAAATTTATCACCAGTTTGTTGGCTATGAAGGGATGGATTCTTTGGCCGTGGCAACCATGAACTGTGTCACTTCCAGGAACAAGTTATGTAAGAAAGCAGAATTTCTGGTAAGACTAGGTTGTCTGATATGGGTGAACTGGAGGAAAGTAGATACTGAAGGCACAACTGAGGAGATGAAGAAGTAGACGTGGAAGTAGAATGGTTGTAAATCCAGGATGGCACCATAGAAAGAGCATAGAACTTGCAGTCACTGAACCTGAGTTTAAATTCTGACTCTAGCTGGGCAAGTTACTTAACCTTTTTGGACTTCTGGTCTCTTCATCTGTAAAAGGTTAGGGCTGAACTAGATTCCTTCTAAGATCTCTTTCAGATCAAAATCTATCATCCCATGAGAGTTAAAGGTCCTTAATCTTGGTTAAGCTTCCCCAATAGCCTTTTTTTTTTTTAAACATTGTGTGGTTCCCAGTAGAGCATTTGGCAGTCCATTAGTTCCTCCTTCTCCCTGTGATATGACCAGTTCTTGTCTGGTGATGCTGTTTATAGCACTTCTCCTATGCCAACCTTTGTTGCAGCCTGCTCATATCCATCATATGCCTTCCTCGTTATTCTTTGGATGACATGCAACTTTAATTTTCTAGCACTTATGATATTCCATAACTTAAAGCTACATTACTGAACAAATACTGAGAGTGAAAAGGGCTTTGTTTCAGTAAGAACTTTACAGTAAAAAAAGCACTGCCTAATTTCCCAAAGGCAATCCATCCCTCTCTCTTCTTACTGTTCAATCCTGGGTCCTGTTTACTGTCCATCTTCAATGTCTGTCAAAGATAAATGAACTAAAGAACCAATTCTACGGGTTGTCCATCCCACTGTATGACATTGTCTGGTATATAATTAGTCTCTTGCCTCTGTGGACATTTAGGCATGTTCAACTCAACTTTATTAAAACAGACAAAAACTAGGCAACTTTTATTAGTCCTAAATGATTATACTGAGAACAGTTCACTTACCACCTTTCCAGCCAGGGGATCATAGAATCTCTCAAGGAGTTGCACCACGGTACTCTTCCCACAACCACTGCTGCCCACAAGAGCCAGGGTCTGACCCTTTTTCACTTCTAGGGTCAGGCCTTGAAGAACGGGGACATTTGGCCGGGTGGGATAGTTGAACACAACTTCATTAAATGACACGTTCCCTTCAAATTTGGCCTAAAATCAAAATGAAACCAATAATGGACTGATTATTATTTGAATAAGGAATATTGAATCCAGGAAACTTTACAGGAGGCTATTGGGTCCAGATATAAATCTCATATATAATGTGTTCCTGGTACCTTATAAAATCCTTATGTAGAAACATTAATATATAAAATTCAGATAAAGTATACCTCAAACTACAGAAAAACTCATATGCCATAGGTCTTTCTATGAAAATTCAATGTTTTGTCCATTTCTAACAGATTTTTTTAATTGAAAGAGACCAAAGAGATCCAACCCAACTCACTTGTAGGTGTGGTGGAATGGGGAAACTGAAGCCCAGAGAGGCTTGTCCAAGGTCACATAGGTAAGTGGCGGAGCTGGGATTTGAATCGAGGTCTTTCAACCCACTCACTTGTAGGTGTGGTGGAATGGGGAAACTGAAGCCCAGAGAGGCTTGTCCAAGGTCACATAGGTAAGTGGCGGAGCTGGGATTTGAATCGAGGTCTTTCAACTCACTCACTTGTAGGTGTGGTGGAATGGGGAAACTGAAGCCCAGAGAGGCTTGTCCAAGGTCACATAGGTAAGTGGCGGAGCTGGGATTTGAATCGAGGTCTTTCAATTCCAAATCTATAACTGCATCATACCATGCAAAAAACCCTTGTGGAAAATAAACAATGTGCATGCACAAAAAACTCATAAATAAACTTAAATTTTAAAAATAACATGTATAGAAGATAGAACCAGGGGCATGTAATGAAGAATGAATACAAAAGTATGGCCAGGTTCTGTAGGAATCATATCAGGAGGTCAAAGAATGCCAAGGGCAACAGAAAAGAGTGAATTACTTTTTCTTTCTTTCTTCCTTCCTTCCTTCTTTTCTTTTTTTGGGCTATATTACAGAAAAGAGGAGAATCAAAGAAGGAAGAAGACTGCTGCTCATGGTAGCAGAGGTGATAATAATGGACAATGAACAAAAGACAGAACTAACTATTCATACTCTCATATGCTTCTATTTTCTCTTCCAAGGAGAATGATCTCTGACCTGAAAAGAACAGAACAACAAAGAACTAACAGGAAGCTGAAACTTAACGTAACCAGAGAGATAGTAAGGAAGCACCTATTTGTCTTTGATGAATTCATGTTAACAGGCCAAGAAGAACAACATCTCAAGATACTGAAAGAGTTGGCAGATGTGTGAACCATTATCCGTGATCTTGGAAAGATCTAGAAAATGGGAAAGGTGCCACATCTTTAAATGAAGGACTGGGCTACATGATTTCTAAGTTCTGTTCCACCTTTAAATCCTATGATTTAAATAGTAATAGATACTATGGAGCAAAATAAATAACCATAATTTCAAAAAAAAGAAGAGATTGAAATTAGCAGACTACAGGCCAATGAGCTAGTCGACTTCAACACCTACCATTATCCAGGGATACATTAATGAGCATATATAAAAGGTAGTGGTGATCACAAAGGGCCAGCATGGTTGCATCCAGGACAGGCCTTGACAGACTATCATTATATCTTTTTTTGGACAAGGTTAATAGTCTGGCAGATAGAGGAATTTGTAGTGATAATTTAAATTTTTGCGAGGCATTTGACAAAGTCTGTTTTTCTTTCTCATTCTTTTGGACAAAAGGAAAAGATTCACATTTAGAGAATAGTACAATTAGATGAATTTCAAACTGGTTGAATATCAGACACAAAGAACTGTCACGAATGGTTCAATGCCAAGTTGAAAAGAGGTCTCTATTGGTATGTCTCAAAGATCTGTAGCACCTTGAATACATGTATAGATACCATATTCATCAAATTTCCAGTGATACAAACCTTGAAGAAGTTACTAATGCACTCATGGATAGTCATTCCAAAAGATCTCAATAGGCTAGAATAATTAGGAGCAATCTAAGAAGATGAAATTTAGTAGATGGATGTAAAGTCATACTTGCATTTTCAAAAATAAGTTATATATATATGATATGGAGAAAATGAACTGAAGTTCATTCATCTGGAAAAGATGTGTGGTTTTTAGTGGATTATAAATTCAGTGTCAATGGTGTGATATGCCAGTCCAAAAACTTTAAGCTACATTAAGAGAAGCATAGTATCCAGAAGGAGGGAAGCAAGAACACTGTTGTTCTCTGCCTAGTGCCAATCACATCTCAAGTATCTTGTTCAGTTCTGAGTACCACATTTTATCATCAAGAACACTGATAAGCTGGAGAACGTCCAGAGAAAAGTCACCAAGGAAGAACAAATTATGCTATATCAGAATCAGTTAAGGGAATGAGGTAAGTTTAGCCTGGAGAAGAGATGACTTTCAAGGGGGATGGTTGCAAAAGGGATGACTTAGGAAGTATATTCAAGTTTCTGAAGGATTGTCACATGCAAGATGGTGAGATTGTCACATACTTTGAAGCTCTAGAAGTAGGAGCAATGGGTGGAATTTGAATAATCAGAGTTATCAAAAAAGAGAATAGGTTGCCTCAGGTAGCAATGAGCTCCCCATTAGAAGAAATTCTAGTAAAGGCTGGGGATCACTTGTTGGGAAGGTTGTAGAGAGGATGGGTTGAGCTCAGTTGTCTCTGAGGTCTCTCCCAATGAATGAAATTCTGTGATTCTACAAGACTTATCCTGCTATTGAGGTGAGACCATGTCAGTAATTGTCTTGTCTTTGTCTTATTCAAAGGCTTTGGGATTTAGCAAAGCTAAATAAAGACTAATAATAAAAGCTAAATAAAAACTAATAATAAAGATAAAGCTTCTGGCTTTATCTTCAGGCTTCCAGACCTTCCTTGAAGTGGCTCTATGGAGCCTGGATAGTTGGAGAGGAGTCAAGAACTGACCCAAAGCATCTGGTAAAGAAATCTTCCTCAACTTCCTCTCAGGGGGTGCTTGAGTTAGGATCACAAAATCTTGAGTTGGAAGGAACCTCAGATACCATATCATTCAAACTTTACCCTGTAGAAATCCTTTCTGTAACTTTTTGTAAAGTAGTCATCTAACCTCACTATCTCAGTACCATGGTGACAACTCATTCCACTTTCAGACCACTTCAATGGTTAGGAGCTTTTCCCTTACATAGAACCCAAAATGTCACTCTAATTGTTCCTTCTTCTCTTTAAGGTCAATCAAAATAAATCTTATCCCATATAAGAGACCTTCATATACTTGAGAGAGTACTCCTGCCCCCCTCCCTAGGTCTGCTCTTCTCTAGGCCACACATCCCTTTCTTCCAAACCATCCTTATAAGGCATAGTTTAACAGTCCACTTACCATCCTGGTGATTCTTCTCTGAATGTGTTCCAACTTTTAAATAATCTTCCTAAACCATGTTTTCTTACACTATAAATCTCTCCACAGAAGAACAAACAAACATATTGGGAGCTACTAATAGCTGAGCGATTCTTAACTCATTTGTTCATAATAATGATGAGTAATTTTATTGGAAATAATTCACTTCCAAAATGTGCCTGTCCTTTGCTTTAGATAGAGAGCTCAGCCAAGGAGCAGGCACATCCAATAAACCCTGGACAATATTTTGGTAACTCTTCACTTGGCTCTCTGGTTGCCCTTCTACCTCAATAATGAAGAAAACTTGTTTTTGCCTCTTTGGGCACTAATTTGCATGTTGTAGCTTTGTTGGTTATGAGTTTATTAGGAATAGAAATGAAACATGAAATGTCTAGTGTAGGGTGAGCTAAATGTATAACAACCTTTGGCAAATGTATTATCCTTTTTAATTATCATAAAAAATTATAGCAGATGACAAGGTATAGTAGAAAGAGCAAGGAATTCATTATTAGAGGACTTGGATTTGAATGTCAGTTTTACAACCCGTGTGACCTTGGGCAAGACTTTCTTTCTTTGCCTCAGTTTCCTAATCTGCAAAAATATGGAATTCTCCTAAATGACTTCTAAGGTTCCTTCCAGGTTGAAATCCTATGGTCCTATGACTTTCTGGTTAAAACTATCAGAGAGTATCACTGTGTCTCCAAACAATAAGTCAACTTCTAGAAAACAAAGCAAAACATAAGCAGTGGTTAAGCATTCAAGAACTTACAGGCTTCAGTCCTGCTTCACTGTAGCTGTCTATGAGAGGCTCTCTTTCGAACAACATAAATAAGTGGGCTGCCGACAACTTGGCTTTAGCATAGTCTGGAGCAAATGAACTAGCATGTCCTAAGGCCATGGCCCCAAATACAACGGCAGAAAACACCCTGGAACAAGTACAGGTGAATAATGTCAGATCAGTCTTAACAAACAGTTTTTCAAATGCTGTAGGACCAAACAGCTGACTTAGCTTGTAAAATCTCTACTCTTCCTACTTACATTTATTAATTCCCCCAAATGCCCAACCTACTAACCCCCCACTCCTTTTATGATTTTCCTTTACTATTCTGTGTACGCTACAATTCTTCCAAATTCCCTGGAAACACTAATAATAAAGAAGTAAAAGCAAGAAGCCTGAGTCCATTGTCTCACTAGGTGTTTTCCCCCTACCCACTTTCTCTTTTCCTTTAGGTTCCCACTCATTTCTAATAGCAGCTTCCCAATGTCTTTCACTTATGATTAGACAGTAGTTTTTGCATTGGGAGAATCAGGTTCATTATCAATTAACTTCAACAAATTGGATTATTTATTGTGGAAATTTGTGGATAGGGAAACCGAATCACATAGTGGTTGGGTTTTGACTCCAATCACACAGCCAACTGCTATCTTTTACTCAATTCTGATGGAGAAAGACAAACTGGTTGGTAAATTAGATACAAAAAGAGTCACTGGAGAAAGTGACCATGTCATCTTAGAATTCGTGATTGAAAAAAAGGAGTACTTGACATGGTCAGGTATGTTCCTTAAACTTTTGGAAAAAAGATTTCAAAAAGTTCATGTAATGATAAATATGACCTCCATGGACAATGCCTATAAATGGGTAGATGTTTGAGAAAAGAATGGGAAATTCCCCAAACATGAAATTCTGATAACACAGTTGGAGAAGATGCTGATGATGAAGGAAAGGGGAGCAACACCTCAAAAGATCAATGAGATTGCACAGGGCCTCTTCCAATGAGCTCAGATTTTTAAAGGATGAATACAAATGAGGGGAGGAAGGACACAAAAGAAAAGATGAATATAAAAGAAAGACACAGAACTCTTAGGATAGCAACATGAAAGTGAATGCTTTTGGACAAGACAAGATTTGTGTGAAAAAAATAATGATAATAAAAAAGGGCATTTTAACCTATGTTTGAGGGAAAGAAGACAAACAAGGAAGGAAGAGGTCTCTTGCGTAAGGCAGATGAATGATGTAATGGTAACAGAGAAAGCCAAATTCCTCTAATTCCATTTTACTTCAAACTTTGTATTAAGGAGAAGAATCTTCATGAAAGAAAGGGTAGACTGAAGTTCAAGAGAGGTGATGAGACCATAACAAAATATATCTTCAAAACAAACAAATTAGATTCCAGAGGTTCAGAAAGAGTTTTCGGTTGTAATCACCATATTACTCTTAGTAATTTTTAAGGAATCATGGAGAACAGGAGAGAAGCCAGAAGAATGTTGACTGGTGAATCTAATTACTTTTCCAAAAATGCTGAATCCTGGAAATTACAGATGGTCCAGTGCAGACCCTGGGGATCTAGTTGTTACTCCTCGCTCTCCCTTCACAATCTACCCACTTATTTTTTTTGGTCATTTATCTCCATGATGATATTTTTTATGCAACTTGGTGTGACCAAATCATCATTGGTGACTATTCTGCTATTGTCTATCTACACTTGCCATGTGTCTCACCATTGTCCTTAAGATGATCTGCACCTTTGATTTCTCAACGCATCACATTCATAGAGTATGAATGCAAAAACATTTGTGTTGAAAAGATGGGATTTTTTTTTTTCAGGAAGAAGATTGGGTTGCTGAAAGTGCTATGTAATTTTCCCCAAATGATATCCATTTTGCTCTCTTCCTCCTATTTAGTACTGGGCTCAGTTCACTGTCTTCAGCATCTATCCAAGGTAAATGTATTGTTGGACCCAATTTATGAGTTGTGGATCCAATTTCATATTGTGAGCTAAAGAAAAGTCTTTATCCACTTGGTTTTTCCTGTGTAGATAGTTGAGTCAAATTCTTTTAGGGATGATGGAATTCATTTAGAAGCCTCTTCAATGTTTTGAGAAAATGTGATCAGCATAATGTCATCTATCACTTGTAAACAGGAACATCTAGAGAACTATAGCAGTCCTCTCTGAGTCCTCCCAGCTACTAGTGCCTTCCCCTCTGAAGTTACCTCTCATCTACTCTGTATATATCCATCTACACATTATCTCTCCCATTAGAATAGAACTCCCTGAAGTCAGGGTCCATGTTTTTGCCGTTCTTTGTATCTCTAGTGTTTAGCACAATGCTTGACACATAGAAAATGCCTAATAAATTCTTGTTAATTGCTTGATTATCTATAGGGAATTCCTTTTTTTATTTGAGTTCTGTCCTCATGATGGTCTCAGACACCTTTGGTGAACATATATTTCACTCTTTTATTTCTCCCTTGATTTTACTGATCAAAACTATTTGTGATTGTATTTATCAAAAAATCTTACATAATTTTTAACACACATTAGGAGACACATTTGATGGCCTTTAAAGCTGCATTTGTTCTATCAAACCAATATTTTTTATAGTCAACGAACTGTGGGTAGAGTGATACCTTGTATTCTCTGTAACTTTCAGTCAAATGTGTCTCTTAACAATGTCATCTTCTATAAGATATGGTTTGCAAAAGACTGTCTGTTCCCATCTCATATTTTTCATCAAGCATGTCTTAGATAACATTTGTAAATTATTCTCCTATTTTGTAAAGATGAGAAAGAAGGCGTGTGGATTAATCTGGACTATTGAGTAGGATCCCATTTAGTCTCCTTACTTCTACTATCTTTTTGCTAAGCCATAACTGACACAGCTGCCAAAATAATCTTCTAAAAACATAAATCTGATTCAAAATCTGCAGTGGCTCCCTATTGCCTCTAAGATAAAATGAACTCCTGAGCTTGGCATTGAAAGTCACTCACAAATGGTTTCAAATGACATTTACAGATTTATTACATATTATTCCCCTTCAAACATTTCATATTCTAGTCAAACTGACTTGCCTGTTGCTCCTCAAACTTGGCATTCTGTCTCTTAATTTCTTTTGCTGAAATGCGCTCTTTCCTTTATCTCTGTGTTTTGGAACCCTTCTATTCCTTCAAGGCCAGATACTACCTCCTATGTGAAGACTTTCTTGATCCCCTTCTGTTGACAGTGCTCTTTCTTGCCTCAAATCATCTTGTATTGATTTATCTGTGTCCATTTTGTAGAATACAAGTTCTTTGAGGCCAGGGGCTGGTTTCTGTATCCCCAGAGCCTAGCCCGATGCTTTGCATATGCTAGCTTCTTGATATGTGTTTATTTAATTAATTCAGTTGAATATCTTGAGCATCATCCCTCAGTATCCTTATGTCATTTCTGGCAGAGTTGTCTTCAACATATACTTTGTATGGTTTAGCTGTTTTTCTCCATTTATGTTTTCTTTAGTATCATTTCTATTTCCTCATTGAGGAAATATAGCACATTGAGAAATATGAAATTATATTACATCTGGTGATTCCGCTAGTAATTTTGAACGAATTTCTTATAAAATTGTAGGGTTTTTCCATGTTTAATCTTTTTTCCCCTTCTTCCAGTTTTGCCCTAAAATGTTTTGGGAATAAACTGGATTTATTGTACCTCACACCAGTCTTTCAATAAATTTCCTTCTCCTTTCATCACTACTCACTGTTTCATAGGGCAATGCTGGTCGTAATCTTTTACTATCCTTTTTTGTAAAATTTTACAAACAACTTTAAACTCTAAACTACCATTGCCCTTGATTGCCATATGCTGCCACTTGGCAAGGAGATAAAATAGAACAAAATAAAATAAATAAGATAAAATAAAATATTTTCGGGTTGAGGTGGTTTCTAGGCTATTTTGGCTATTTCCTTTATGTCACTTGAACTTATCTAGGAAATGGTGAAGTCAATGTCTAAGTCTCTCCTTTATCCACTTTCTATTTTTTCTGCATCAGTAGTTTGTTTAAATAAGACTTTCAAAGTCATATTTTCTAACATTTTTGCCATTCTCCCCTCTGTCCATCTTTGCATTGATGTCATCAAATATTAGAATATATAGAGATTTAATTTGGAATTTTAAAAATCAAGCTCTTCTTAGAGCTACAATTACCTAGAAATGGACCTCTTTGCTTACATTCATGTTAACACCTGGGAAACTCTTTCTTGGATATAGGCTCCACAAAAAAGCTGTACCCAGGTTCAAGATACTTGTAGGTCTGCATCCTCTCAAAGTTATATTTCATGAGTTTGTGCCTGAAATACTTACTTTTTATTAAACAGCTAGAGGACACATTTTTTCAAAACAAAAGGCATTTAATGAATAGAATAGTAATTCAAGTCGTAGTAGAACCTTTCTCCCATAAACCTGGAGCACATTTGCTCACAAATACAGAAGTCATCAATGGGAAGAGTGGACATGCCTAGGGAAGAAACTGTGTGGGTGAATGTACACTTAAGTGTGTACCCTGGCCAGAGTACATGCAAGGAAGGCACACATGTAAGGAATGCACATGATCATGAACCATGCATGAAGTGCACACACATAGTGAACAAGTGTGGCCAGGGAACATGCATGAAAAGGCACACACCAGGAAGCCATGTGGCCAGGGACATGTGTGGGGCAAACACACATAAGGACACACATGTTGCCAGGGCAACTCACACCTCCAAAATTGTAGAGCTGCTGATGTCCTCTGGTGATATCATCATGTGGTTCTAATTTCTTCTGGGTAGTTCATCACTGCTAGGCATTGCTCTGATGGTCTTGTAGTTGCTGCTGGGATCCTCCACAGAGTATGTGAACATGGAGCTTCTCTCTATGACCAGCTTCTGGGCTTCATCTGTTCCAGGACATGTCCTGGCTATTCTGGCTCCTGTCTTCTTAGGTGCAGTGACTAGAAAGCCTCTCCCTGATAAGCTTAGGTGAATAGCTCTTTTAGTCTATGACCAAAGATATAACCTATCACACCTAGTTAAGGGTCTCAAAGTAAAACTAGTCAATGTCTCCAGGCTAAAGACTTTTGTCTTAACTGTTTGGATTTGGTGGTAAGTGGAAGTTGGACTCTGAAATACACCTTACTACCAAGATCCTATGTATTTTGCCATGCAAATGAACAAATACAGGGAAGCTAGAACAAAAAAGATTAAGTGGAACTGCTATGGGGCTATTGCCCTGTACTTTAAATCTTTTATTACAAACTCTTGCTTTTCGTACAAAAATGTGGCTGCCCATCAACCTCCAAGGCTTTGACTAGCCCTATACTCATCATGAGTACCACAATGTGAGATGACCAAGTATCTTATGAAGTGATGTTCTCTTTAAACCTATGATAAGGCCAACTCTACCCACATCTTAGTTGCCTCTTCAAGAAGAATACTGGGGCCATACTTCCATTTGGTTAATTTCTTTAAATCTTCTAATTTCATTTATAGATGAACTGTCAATATTGATATGATTCAGTTCCATGATATGTCAACCTATTGGTCACTAGATAAGTATTTTATATCTTGATCACCAACAATTAATTTAATATTAATATTGTAATACTCTAATGGATTTATGATCTAACCAAAGTAGGTTCTTCCCCCAATGATGCAGATTTAAATCCATTCTTACATGTTTACAGTCAGTTTTAAAACTCTGCAATTCTTAGCACCATCTGTCCCTTTTCCTGTAACTCTACAACCATCACTTCTAGAACAAGCAAGAGCTTACAAAGGATTATGGTACATTTTTGTACTTTTTCTTCATTTCATGGGTTGGCATGGCCAAACAACTTAATACCCCATTTTTAAACTACTGGTAATGAGACTTTTTGTACTTAGCTAGCCTGATCTTTGGATAACAAATACAATGTGGCATCTGGATTATACCCAAAGCCTTCCTAGCAGGATAGAATCTGTTATAATTTTTGCTCTACCAGCTTCTAGAAAACAGGATCACTGCCACACCATCTTTTTTATTTAATTCCAAAAATACGTAGTATGACTCAGTAAAATAAATAAATATATTTCAGTAGAGACTAAATAAATACTATGTATTGCACTTATGTATCTCATTGTTTTTCAAATGTATTTAGATGCTGTTATAAATTTCCTTAAAAGCACAACTAAATTAATTCATAGTCATTTTTTGCCATTGAACATTTTAGAAAAACTTATAGGACAACCCCAGTGGAGATCCTCAATATGTCTGATGTTTTAAAAAAAGGTCTTAATATTTGAAAAACAAAATGGGAGCCACAAAACTAGAAGGAACTCCCTAGAGGTATGCTTGTAAGTTCTCTTCTTACTTCTGGCCTGTTTGACTGCTTTCCCATTGCCTCAGATGATGACACAATAATAATAGTAATAACATTTCTATAGCATTTTAAGGACTGCTAATCCCTCTGCACACTCTCAGTTGTTCCTTACAACAGCCTTATGAGGCAAGTACTACAGGTATTATGATCTCCTTTTTTGAAATGAGGCAAGTGAGGGTCAAAAAAGTTCAGTGACTTGCCCAGAAAGTGTTAGAGGCAAAATCAGAACCTATATCTCTCCCAGATTCACGCTGAGAAGGATGGCTAATACATTCAATGACAGAATCAGTATTCAAAAAGTTTTTAACAGGTTGGAGTGATGGGATGATGTATAAATGTCCTTAGGGCAAAGAAACTTCACAACTTAAAAACTGTAGGAAGAAAAAGACCTACAATAAAAGTAGTTAATATGAAAAAGACTTGGAGATAGATCTTGGGTGAATGCAAGCCCAGTGTGAATTAATGGATCCTAAAAACAAGTGTCATCTTAATGAAGAGAAGCCCAGTGTCCAGAACAAAGGAAGGAGGGGTTCCAATGGCCCTCGTGTGCCCACTTGAAAGTATTAAGAAGGGCAAGGAAAAATCAGAGCACGTGTATAGGATCTGGGCAGGACTCAAAGCCGTGTTATATAAGGAATGGTTGAAGGATTTGGTGACAGTTGACCTACCAAAAAATTCTTTAGGGGAAGATGATTGTCAATATATCAAAGATGACTGGGTTGATATGGTCACTCCCTGATACTCATTTTCTATATTGTCTCAACTCTTTAGATATTTGTATGAGTCTCATAGAGGCCAAGTAACTTGGCCGCGGTCACTCAGCTAGTAAGTGTTAGAAATGGGACTGAAATTAAATCCTGCTGGTGCCAAATCCAGCACTCCATTTTGTTTCTACTTCTCTTAGTATCTGTATGTGGGAAAGTGGGGGTAGGACAGGAAGGTAGACATGGGAGCAGGTATTTGATATCTATCTTCAAACATCCAAAAAATGTCACCTGTAAGAAGGATTAGACTACTTCATACTTCCAGGGAGCAGAACTAGGACCAATGGGTAGATGTTATAGGACAGCTGATCTCAGTTCAATCTATGGAGGAACATTTTAACAATTAAAACCACCTCATGTTGGAATGAGTTGCCTTGGAGGTAGTGTTGGAGTCAGAGACTGGATGATTGCCTCTGAGGGATTTTGTAGGGAAGATTCCTACATTGGATGGAGGATTGGACAAAATTATCTACTTCTAAGACTCCTTTTTTCTCTAAGATTCCAAGGATCCTAACTTCTAAACCATGGTTTCTTCTATAGCACCTCCCACATGTTAATAACAATCATCATAGCAAAAGACTTCATTTTCAATTTTAAACTCCTTTGATTGAAGTGTTGCCTGCCAAAGATCCTCTCTATTTACAAAAGAGAAACTTTTAAACCTAAGACAACAGTACTGTCTGAAACCCTATTCTGGAACAGAATAGCCTAAAAGAAAATTTAAAGATACTCACAGAATAACATCTCGAAAACGCATGTGTCCATTCACTACGAGGTAAGCACCAAATCGAAAACAACCGGCATAAGAAAAATACATAAACGCCTGAGAAATGCTAAAAGTGATTCCATAAATGTGGGCCTTTCGTACAGAATTCCTGAAAAGGAAGATCAAAAGAAGTTTGTTTATTTTTGCCTCATTTTTCTTCCTTAACAAGATGATAGGATTTGAAATGAGACAGACTGAGGTTTGAATTCTGGCTCTGCTAGAAACTAGCTATGAGCCTGAGCAAATCATTTAATATCTCTGGCCCTTCGTCTCTTCATTTGTAAAATGAAAAGGCTGCACTAGAGGACCTCCAATTTGATGGCTAGTTTTAAATGTATGATCTCTTAGATACCTTCCAATTCTAAATCTTAGTCCAACATAAGTTGGACTAAGGCAATCAGGGTTAAGTGACTTGCCCAGGGTCACACAGCTAGTAAGTATCAAGTATCTGAGGTCATATTTGAACTCAGGTCCTCCTGACTCGAGAGCTGTTTCTCTATCCACTACACCACCTAGCTGCCTTTGGACTAGATGACTTCGGAGGTATCTTCTAGCCCTAGCTCTATGATCCCATGAAATTCTGAGGACTGATCTAGACAGAAATATCAACAGAGATTCAGTAACTGATATGCAGCAGAAAACAAACAAACAAACCCTGAAAAGACAATGTCAAGTTTAGGCTTAAAGTTTAATTCCCATCAATGTATGGACTTCTTGACTCAAGCATCTACAGATTTTCTTTTCAAAATGAATGTCTTAAAGACGCAAATATCAGAACCACAGATGCATCTATGTATAGGCACAATCTAGAAGTCCCTCATGATCTAAAAATGAAAAGCCCCCTTAGCTTGTAAACTTTAAAGCACCATGTAAGGATGAGTTGTTTTATATTCTGGAACATGCTTTGGGTCAACATTACAGGGCAAATTGTCAATTTTCCATTGTTCCTTAATCAGACTAGAACAGGAGTGTAACTGTTAAGATCAAATTTCAAATGGACACCAGAAGAATCTGTGAGCAAGCTTCATGGCTCAACAGAAGAGATAAGAAACTGTCACCAGAATGATGCCGTCCCTATAACTAAGGAAATATGTTTAGGAACCTTAGTAACTGAGTTTCCCTGTTGAGTATGATTTGTGTACAACTACTTTATTCCAGATGAAAGGCTCTTAATCTTTTCCATGTCATGAACTCCTTTGGCAATTTTGTGACACCTACAGAACACTTATGAGAATAATGTTTGTAGTGGTGGCTAGGTGGCACAGTGAATAGAGCACTGGCACTGGAATCAGAAGGACCTGAGTTCAAATCCGACCTCAAACACTTAACACTTACTAGCTATGTGACCTTGGGCAAGTCACTTAACCTCAATTGCCCTGCATTCCCCCCTTCAAAAGGCAAAAAAAAGAATAATGTTTGTAAATGCATTAAATAAAATGAGATAATATTTGTAAAGCATTTAGCACAGAATTTAGCCTATAGAGGATCTTAAAAAATGCCCTTGTATATATTCTTGTATATAGGATTCTAAAAGGAAACTAATTATATTGAAATACAATTATCAAAATATTTTTATAAACAGGTTTTTCAATCTCCAGATTTAGAACATATTTTTTTAGGTTATAGACTCCTTAAAGGCAGGAATTGTAGCTTTTTTATTTTTATAGCTTCCTCAGCAACCAACACTGCATTTTGCATACAGTAGGGTGTCACATATTTGATGAACTGAATTGTTTAATGCATAAAAATATGCTGCAGTGAAACTGAGTAGAGTTTATAATCTTCCTATTGTCATATAACATTAATAAGGAAAGCATCTAGGAAATGTACTGATTTTTAAATAGAGAGTGAAGGTAGATTACAGAAACTATATACTAATAAGCTTGAAATTATTTTCTGAAAAATTTTAGAACACATTATTTCAGACAACTTCAGAAAAAATGACTACTAAAAATCATCATAGCTTCACCATAAACAAGTCCTTGTTCAGCTGTTTTCTTCTTGTATCTCTTTTTGTGACCCCATTTGGGGTTTTCTTGGCAAAGATAGTGGTGTGGTTTGCCATTTCCTGCTCCAGCTCATTTTACAGATGAAGAAACTGAGGCAAACAGGGTGGGTTGAGTGATTTGCCCAGCATCACACAGTTGGTGTCTAAGGTCAGATTTGAACTCAAAAATGAGTCTTCTTGACTCCGATCCTGGCACTCTATCCACTGTGCCATCTAGCTGCCTCTGGAATAAGCCAGAAGAAGTTAAATTCATTCTTTTTTAAAGATGTTTCTAGTTTGGTAAATGCTGAAGATACATTCTCCAGGAAGCCCTCCTATTCCCTATCTGCTAAAGACTCCTTGATTTGAACTCATAGCACTTTGTACCTCCCTCTTTCTAATTTTTTAAGGCTATTTGTGTACATGTCTCATGCCTTTTACATGAGTCACTTGGGAACATGACTTTTAACACTCCTTGTCAATAAAGACTTTTGCCTTTGTTTGTATTCCCAATGCCTAGTATATAATAAATGCTTGATGAATGAATGATATTGTTCAATTAAACGGATATCTAAACCTAGGAGTCTCTGCAATTAGAATGGCTTTAGACTTTGGGGCCACTCTTTTCCTACAGGATGAAAGATTTAAATTAGCCAAAGAACAGGAGCCCCCTTTGGTCAGAATGAAGCTGATCAATTATCCAATGTTAATTTCTGCTCTGAATTGCCCAGATGGAGTATATACACCATCCAAACTCAAAACCAAATTGTTATTCAGTTCTCTGCTACCTCTTGATTACAGAGCCCTGACTTTCCTGATGCATTTATAGTATATTTCAGTATTTCACAAGAGAGCATTATCCTTACAACCACACTGTGAGCTAGGGTGTTATTATAACTTTTATTATTAATATTATTATTTTATAAATTATATTATTATATTTATACTATATATTTATTATTACATTTTACATATGGGGAAACTGAGGTTCAGAAAGGTTAAATTATTTGTCCAAGATCAAATGGCTAGTAAGTAGCAGGAGGAGAGATAGGTCTCAACCCTGGATTTCTTGAGTAGTAATTCACAGTTCTTGCTTTCATCATATTGTCTCCTGTTACATTTTTAAAAAATCTTTTAAAAACCTACCTGCTTATATAATACCTCCACATCCTTCTCATTACTATACTATTTGAAGAAATATGATGCTCAATATTTTTCATGTAATGTCTCATTTTACCTTCCCGACCTAAGACAGGTATTGTTATCCCCATTTTACAGATGTGGAAACTGAGGCACAGAGAACCAGGGTCACATAGTAAGCATCTGAGGTAAGATTCCAATATCATTACTACACTATCTGATGTTATTTTTTTTTTGCTTTTTTTTTTTTTGGAGGGCAGGGCAATTGGGGTTAAGTGACTTGCCCAAGGTCACATGGCTAGTAAGTGTTAGATGTCTGAGGCTAGATTTGAACTCAGGTCCTCCTGACTCCAGGGCCAGTGTTCTACTCACTTGGCCACCCAGCCACCCCATTTACTACACTCTTTGAAGAAATGTGACCTTCATGCCATTAATTCAATATTGATTCACCCCATTTTTAACTAAAGCTCAAATACTTACTAAGAGTTTTTTGTTTACTTATTACCTGTAGGGCCCATTCAAATTTTCTCCATACATTGATTCAAATTTCCTTTCTTGGGTCAAAGACACAACCGTCCTTATGTTGTCTATTGCCTCCGTCGCAATCTATAACACAGACCAGATCCTCCTTAGAAGAAATAATACTATACTATAGTATATTGTACTGCATTATAAATTATTATTAGTCTATACCTGTGATTTTATAGGGAATTCTTGGTAAAGGAACACTCACTTATACATACAGACCAATAATTTGGAAAGTTCCCTAGGACTCTGAGAGGTTAAGCAATTTGTCCAAAGTCCCAAAAGAGGCAGAAAAAGAATACAGGTCTACCTGATTCCAAAGGTGATCTTCAGCCCACTATACCATACTGCCTTTTATAAACATTACTATGTAAATACAGTATTAAAACTCTAATATTTTACTATCACAGTATATTTGAACAAGTCAAAGATCTATGATTTCATTAGTGAGGGAACTCCTTTTACTGAATGTAGACTATAATGAATCTAAACCTTAGTCGAGATAAGTCTTAGAAATGTTAAGTCTTAGAAGGTTAAGAGATATCCCCCTAGGATCAGGAGAGACTCCAGAATAAACTAAAACTCCCTAACAGCCAGGCTAAATAAATAGCATGTCAGTCACCTGTATTGTATAGGCTGGTCCTTGGTGAGGAAAATCAGTTGAATTCATTCAATTTAACTAATTGACTTGGTGGTACAGAGCAGTGAATCTTGACCTTGGAGTTAGGAAATCTAGATTGCAATCCTGGTTCTGTTTCTATTAGGTGGGGGACTTAATTTACCTGAGTCTGAGATTCATCACCAGTAAAATAGAATTAGCAATATGTGCTCTGGATGAGCTCCTAGGACTAAATTAAGTAATATATTAAAAGTGCTTCATTTTACCACCAAGGAAACTATGCCCAGAAAATCTTAAATCACTTGGCCAGGGTGAAGGAGTGTTAGAGGAGCCTTTTAAACCCAAATCCTTTGATTCCTGGTGACATAACGAATAGAGTGCTGGGCCTGGAGTAAGGAGTTCAAATATTGCCTCAGATACTAGCTGTGTGACTCTGGGTAAGTCACTTAACCCTGTTTGCTTCAGTTTCCTCATCTGTAAAATGAGCTAGAGAAGGAAATGGCAAACCACTCCAGTATCCTTGCCAAGAAAATCCCAAATGGGGTCATAAAGAATCAGATGTGACTGGAGAACAACAATATTTAATATAGTGCTTTAAGTCTTGCAAAATATTTTTCATATAGTCTCTCATTTCACTTTCCCAATATAATCTCAAGAGACAGGTATTATTATTCCCAATTTACAGATGTGGAAACTGAGGCATAGAGAACCAGGGTCACATAGTGGGTATCTGAGGCAGGATTCCAATTCAATTCTTCCTGACTCCAAGTCTAAAGCTGTATTCAGTTCTAAGAGGTAATACTATTATTAGGAGTTAATACTAATTAGTAGTAGCATTAGTTTTTAAAAACACAGATTTTATGGCTATGTCAACAATTGCTGTTATATGCTTGTTTTCTGGTATAAACCCAAAGGCTGGCCTCTTTTATTCAAGCTAGTTCTCAATGTTCAGCAAAAGCTTGAAAGACTTAAAAAAAAAAAACTGATATGCCTAAAAAGAGACACCTGAACCACACAGCTATGATTAATTCTGTAATTCAGCCCTAGTGTACTTTATGATGCTGGATAGAAGACTTTCCCTAGAGTCAGGAAGCCTTGGGTTTAAGTCACAGCTTTGGCACAATATCAGCTTTGTGACTATGGACAAAGAATAACCTCTTAGTTCTTCAATTGATACTTAAGACCGATAAGTTACAGGTAAATTGGTGGCCTGTATAGATGACCAGAAATTCTCCATGATGATGAAATCACAGATTCACAATTCAAAAATTAAAATTCAAACAGAACCAAACTTTGAAGTTTGGGGAGGCAGCTCAACAGAGAATGCTACAGCCAGGAAGAATGACTTTGAGGAATTGGGGGAGGAGCCCTAACACGGGACATGCCCTGGGTTATCAGTAGCAGATCATCGGAAAAGAATTCAACTAGTTGATGCTTTGAGTTTTGAAAGTCTATAACTATTCCTTTGTATATGGGTTGGTTATTTTTCAGTGATAGAAAAACCCAGCGTATTCTCTTCAGGTCACTACAATGACAGTCATGCCCTCTCGGAAAGCAGTCCTCCATTCTTAATGGATTCCAGGACAGTCAGCCTCCAAATTGTCTATTGGCTAGGCCTTTTCACCTCTCTGGGGACTCCTGAGAGAAGCTTTATTTCTTTTTATGTACTCTAGTCTTGTGATCTTTTTCCTGGGGGAGCTCAACTGCCTTAGATGGGTACTCAACAGCTTCCTGTGAAAACCCCGAGCCAAAGAAAGGCTGGAAGTTGTTGTCTTATTCTAAATCCAATTATCAGCCGTTTTTCACCTCTTCAATCTTCTTTCACCGATAAGAATTTTAAAAGCCTCTTCCAGACTTGCCTTCAGACTCTAGCAGCCCTGGCCCCTTGCCACTTTCCTCTGCCTTGCTGCTTTAGGGGTTTTCTCTCCTTCATCTTTTTGGCACCAGTTTCTTGCTTTCTCTCCTAGGATTCTTCCCTTCTTGGACTCAGATCCAGCACATTTCTTCCCACTCCCAGATCCCCTTCAGGATTCAAATCAACTCAACAAGCATTGGTTAAGTATTTACGTTCCTGCCAGACACTGAGCTAGACGCAGGTTAGATGAAATGGTATAATTAAGGCCCTCAGAAAGTTCAGCTTGTTTCTGAATTACCCTATTAAGTAAGTTGATTTGCTACTCCTACCAGAGTCAAATCAACCCTTTACTTCACGATCTGTGTATATGTGTGTGTATGTATATGTATGCATCTATCTAATCTGTGTGTATACATATACACACAAAAAGCATATGAATCTCTCTCACAGACACACACACACACACCCCAAACCATTCAGAAAGGGAGAGTACCATAGTATTTAGAAAGTGGCCTTGGAGGGATCTAAGTCCCAACTCTGATATATATTGGTTGTGTACCCTTAGGACCTTGGGCAAATTACTTAATCTTTTGGTGTTCCTGAGCAACTCTTTTAAGACTAATTTACAGGAAAACACTGACATGGATGGATGGAAGAAATTTCCTTTGGAATTTCTGTACACCAGTGAAGTGACAGGTCTAGTTTCTAGCCTGACCCCAACAATGCTAAGTTTAATTGTATAACATGTAATGGTTGGCAAAAAGAGTGCCTCAAAAATAATGGCCACTTATGCACCATCACCCACTGGAGAAGATGAAGAAGAAGAGAAATCCATCAAAGAATTCCATAAGACCCTCTGAATTGAATCAACACACTACAGAACAATTCAATGGTGGGAATTGGTGAGAACATCAGAAATATATATTTGAAAATATAGCTCAGGAAGAAGGAATAAAAAGTCAGAGACTTTTCGACTACTCAGAAGCCTTATACATGTACATTTCTTCAGTCACTGTTGATTGCAGTAAATAATATTATTCAAAGTAATGGACCCTTATAAATTATAGCCAGCCATTGCAGATAATCACCAAGATTCACTAGCAAGTTTCCCAAAGATGTTTGTACATTCACAAGAACCTTCATCAGACCCACCTTTCCAGCAGCTTCTAGTTCCTTCTTGTCTCTTTTAGCATTTCCGGCTAACATTTTCATTTCAATAATTCCGGATAGAGCAATGATTGGAACAACTGATAATAGCAAAAGGGTTAATTGCCAACCGTATACAAATGATATGATTATCCCAGTCCCAAGGTTTGCTGTATTCTGAGCAATCAAAGCCAGTCTGCTACCTGTAGCCTGAAAAGGAAAGAAGGAAGCATCTGTGTTCCATGTTCCATGCAAATGAGCTTATTCACTGATTCATTCAACAAGCATTTCTTAACCACCACCCCCAAACACATTCCAGGTACTGGGCACAAAGACATACAAAGACAAAAGCAAAAAAAGGCCCTGTCCTCAAGGAACTAACATCCTCCTCAGGGAAGATAATATGGGCACAGATAAGTAAGTGTAAAATATAGACTATTAAATAAATTAAGTAAATATAAGATACAATCAAGCTATAACATATGGAAAAACGAGAGATGATCGCTCAAATAAATTCAAAGTTAGTTTCAGATGTGGCAGGTCACAGGTGGGTGGATAGCCCTACCACCTGTGGACATCAGGAAAGGCTTCATGTAGAAGACATTTGAGCTAAGTCATAAAGTGAGCAAGGGTATCTTAAAGGGCAGAAAAAGAAAGAACCACATCCTCGGAATGGGGAACAGCTGAAACAAAGGCACTGAGAGGTATAAAACCACTTTGGCGGTTGGCTAGAACATAAAGGGTTTACAGTGTGTGTGTGTGTGTGTGTGTGTGTGTGTGTGTGTGTGTGTGTGTGTGTGTGTGTGTGTGTGTGTGTGTGTGTGTGTGTGTGTGTGTGTGTGTGTGTGTGTTTTATCTTTGAAAGCAATAGTCTACTAGAGATACAGAGCAGCTAGGATGGATCAATGGATACAGCATATGGCCTATGGCCAGGAAAATCCAAGTTCAAATCTGACCTCAACCACTTACTACCTGTGTGACCCTGGACAAGTCACCTAAACTGTTTGCCTCAGTTTCCTCATCTGTAAAACAAAACTAATAATAGCACCTCCCAGGGTTGTTACAAGGATCAAATGAAATAACATTTGTAAAGTGCTTAGCTCAATGCCTGGTACACAGTAAAAGCTACATAAATGTTAGCTATTATTATTCTCAAGCAGGGGAGGGGATTGGTCATACCTGGGATTTGGGAATATCAAATTGGCTGCTTTGTAGAAAGTAGATCGGAGAAGAAAGAAAATAGATACTGGGGGCTAACTTGTTTTTCCAGGTGCAAGGTGATGAGGGTTTAGGGTGTCAATGGAGAACAGGGGATGAATATAAAGGTTATTGTTTTAGTCTCTTCAGCTGTGTCTGACACTTCATGACCCCATTTGGGGTTTTCTTGGTAAAGATACTGGGGTGGTTTGCCATTTCCTTCTCTAGTTCATTTTTACAGATAAGGAAACTGAGGCAAACAGGGTTAAATGACTTGCCCAGGGTCACATAGTTAGTAAGTATCTGAGGCTGGATTTGAACTCATGAAGATAAGTCTTCTTGATGTTTTGAGCACTATGGCTCCCCCAGCTGCCCACGAAGGATTTAGAGGAACTAAAACTGTCAACGTATAGCAAATGACTGTATATGTGGGTTAGGGTAGGGCATGTTAGATATTAGATAAGATTGGATATTAAAGAGAGGGATGAGCGCAAGATGCCTATATATAGCTTCAGTATCTCCTCTGAGGCTTGCTTAATTTCTTTATGAAGGACCCCCAAACATGATACTACATCAGTGACTCTGGTAGTTTCTCTCCTACTTCCTTAAGCTCTCATTCTAGTCTTCTTATCTCTTCTTATAGATAGGATGGAAAAGAAGCCAATATCTTCTATCAAGGGGATAAACTCAGAGCATCCCAGAACCTTGGAGTGGGATAACCTCAGAGGATATCCAGTTCAATGAAGACCAAAGCACACATCCTTTCTATGACATTCCTGACAAGGGATGATGGATCCAGTCTCTGCTTGAAGGCATCTAATAATGGAAGACCCATTACCTAGAAAGGAAGGGAATCCATTCTATTTTTGGACAGCTCTAATCAATAGGAATATTTCCCCCATGTTGGCTCCTATCTGCCTCCCTGGACCGTCCAAAATTGTCATCTGAGGATAAGCAAAACATATCTACATTATTTTGAAATATTTGAGCTAGTCAGTCAATTAGTAGGTGTCAGGCAATGTGCTAAGCACTAGGAAACAAAGGCAAAACTACTGTCCCAACTCTGAAGAAGCTCACAGTCTATGGGAGAGATAGGTGCAAACAATTATTCACTAACAAGCTATATGCAGGATAAGGATTAAGGGGGATTAGGAATGGTTTCCTGTAGGAGGTGGCATTTTAGCTGAGACTTGAAGGAAGTGGAGAAAACCAGGAGGCAGAGAAGAGGAGAGAAAGAATTCCAGAAATGGAGGACACCAATGCATTGAGTTGGGAGATGGAGTATTTTGTGCAAGAAATAGCAAGAAAACTAGTGTTACTGGATCACAGAGTATGTGAGAATACAAGGAGACTGGAAAGGTGGGAGAAGAGAGAAGTTATGAAGGCTCAGAACACCAGATTCTATAACCAATCCTGGAAATGACAGGAAGCAAAGAATTTATTGAATCAGGAATGACATGGTCAGCATTGTCCTCCAAGAAGATCACTCTGGCAGCTGAGCAGAGGATAGACCAGAGTGCAGAGAGACTTAAGGTGCTGCTACAGTTCAGATGCGAGATGATGTGAGCCTGTACCAGGGAGTTGGGTATGTCAGAGGAGAGACAGGGGCATGAGCAAAAGATGCCAATGAATTTAAAATCAATAGGACTTAGCAACAAACTAGAGTGAGGAGTGGAGGATGGTCCCCATGTGACTGGCTTAGGGAACTAGAAGGAGGAGAGACAGCATCAAAAATAATAAAGGAAATTCCAAAGGGAGAAAGATTTAGGGAAAAGGTGATGAGTTCAGTTTTGTATTTGCTGAGCTTAAGACACCTATGGAACATCTAATTCTAATTGTCTGACAGCACTGATTATGTTGCTATAAATTCTTCTTTTTTCCAGGCTGAAAACTCACAGTTCCTCCAGTTAAACCTCATATGGCATGGCTTTTATTTCCCTCATCATCCTGGCCTCCCTTCTTCGAACTGGTTCTGATTAGTCAAATTCTTTCTTAAGACAAGCACTAACAACTTGGTACAATACTGGCAGGTGAGAGCCCTCTAGGGCAGAATATAATGGAAATATTACTTCTCTAATTTTGAACACTGTATTCCAATTCATGCAATCTAAGCTTGCATTAATATTTTTGGTTTGCCATATCATCATACTGTTGACTCATTAATAATGATAATAATAATAATAATAGCACGTATTTAGAGTTTTAAGGCTTGCAAAAGACTTTGACCTTGTATGTTAATCCATTTGATCCTCACAACATCCCTGGGAGCTAGGTGACTGTATTATCCCCATTTTTCTGACAGGGAAACTGAGGCACCAAGAAGTTGGTAAGTGACTTATCCAAATGAAGCATCCAGGATCACACAGCTAGCAAGATTAGTTGAGGTGTGATCTGTGCTCAGATCTTCCTGACTCCAAGTCTAGAGTGATTTGCAGTTAGCTGTCACGTTTATCAGGTTTTCTTCATAGGAATTGTTTTCTAATCATTTCTTCTCTATCTTGTGTACATGGTTGGGTTTTTTTTAAAACTCAAATGTGGGACTTTACCTTTATCCCAATTAAATGACTACTTTTTGGGAATTCACTGATTCTGTTCCACTAGGAGGGCATTAATGGGCTGAAAACATGCTACTGATTTAAAGGAATTTGTGTAATGCTGAGAGAAGTGTACCTTGTATTACTCTGTATATGATTTCTATTTACTTAGCCTGCTTTACTCATTCCTCAGAAGAATATGAGCTCCTTGGAGCATTGAATGTTTCATTTTTTATGTATCCCAAGTCCCTAACACTTTATAAATATCTGCTGAATTGAACTAAAATGGCAAATATTAAAACCTCCATTAGGTTAACATTCCCTGAAAAGATCAAATGCTATAGAAATCACCCCCAAAGTGAAAGTTCCACTGCACATTGATTTCCAGCTATGTCAAAGGTGAGAAATGCACCAGCAGAGAGTAGGTTACATACTCCTTGAACTTGGGATGCATCAGTTGCAAGCCTTGTTGAAAGCGCACCAGTACTGTTCTTAGGATCATCAAACCAACTCATGTCCTATAACAAAGCCAAATAATATTCTTTAAATCATGAAAAACATGTATCTATTTGGTCCTTTCCTATGATTTCACTAGTGTAGAGAATCCCTAGTATGGGAACTTCCTCTGCTAATGTTGTTGGGTAATTCACTTGTAACATCATCTTAGAATATTACGTGGGGCACTTCGAGATTAAATAATTTGCCTGTGGTTAGAATTTGGCAGAGGCAGGATTTGAATCCAATTCTTGGTGACTCCAAGGCAATCTATTCACTTATATCACATTGCCTCTCTGTTCTCGAAATAGTGAAATAAAGCTCCCCAATCCCCAAACAACAACAACATCAATTCTCAACCCCAAAGAACAAGAATAGTATGCACGTGTTGGACACATGCTTAATCTGGACATGGAAGACTGTAGTGTCAATTCTTGACCATGTGGGATGGATTCAAAGCTCCCATTGCCATTCTACAGTCTATGTATACCCTTGATGTTGACTTGAGAAAGAGAGTAACCCAGACCATTTTGGAAGACGGATGAGGGTTCAGCCAATACTGAACATACTCCTTGGATTTGGGACTCCTACAAAGAAGTTAACTGACCTGCCTTCAAAGGGAGAACATTGAACTTGTAGCAATGAACTTGGCATCACAGGATCTGCATTCCAATTCTATCTCTTTCATTCACTATCAAATCATTTAACTACTTTGGGCCTCAGTTTCCTCACCTGTAAAATGAATGGGTTGGACAAGATGATTTCTAAGGTTTTCACACTATACAGCTATGATCCCATTGTGGCCACTAATATAGTGGTTGTTCCTAGTCCTAGAGTTCTCTCTTTGGTGCAGAACCCCAGAGGTCGTATGATGGAGGTGGGAGGAAAAAGTATCACAGAGGTCTGTTTGCAGAGCTGAGCATTTTTTTTTTAAATCTAATTTGCTACCTGACTATTGTATTTTAGGTCATAGGTCTTAATAAAATTTCTAATGAAGCCCATGGAATAGAAGATGGTTCTTGTCTTGAAAATGTTGTTAGCTTGAGTCTACCAAGTCCACAGAATCTATTTTTCTCATTTTAACTTATTCTCCCCCACCCCTAACACATCAGTAGTGTAAATGGTCTAGGAGAGGTATATTTGGGTGTATGTTAATTCTGTGCAGATGGAAGCCCAGTCTCAGCACACCCAGGCAAATGTAAGAGTGAATCTAAAAAGCAAGTGAGAAAAATACCTGTCTTAGCATTGCCTTAAAAGCCATAAACCGAAGTCGTGTTGTGAGGATCTCCCCAGCTTTACCAAACGTGAAGCCCTGATTGAGAAGAAAAGAAAAAGGCCACCATTGTTACTTTCTATCTTCCCTAGGTCTTGGGCATAAACTTCTCGGATGCAAACACCTACATAGAACTTTCACAGTCCAAGAGAATTCTGATCCACTTTGGGGATTTCTACTTTGTTTTTGAGAAGAACTCTACCGTCAGTAACGATCCAAATTAGTGAATATCCTAAAGCAATAGTCTCTAGTTGCTCCTAATGGTGTTCAAATCCAGTGTTCATAGATCTTCAAGTCTCGAGTTTGTAACAGAATCCCAGGCCTAGAGGACACCTTGAAAGGCTGCTGAGTTGATTCTTGTTGGGGGCTTGGTTATACCCAAACTCTTCTGAACGTTTATTGTCTGACCCATTTTTAAAGACTTCTGCACAGAGAGATTTCATTTTATGTTAGGTTCCATTTTTAGGAAGAAGAAGACTAGGTGACTCAGAAGTCACAAAATAAGATACGACTAGTCAGTCTTAGACTCGGGTTCAACACCTGCCTCTGACACATACTGGCTATGTGACCCCTCGTACAGGTTGCTTACCCCCTCAGATCCCTAGGCAACTCTCACTGGACTATAAGTAGCAAAGCCCAGGAGTAAACATCTGAGTACCACCTTTAGGCCATATGCATTTTCCTACCCTTAAGGAGCTTGTCTGCATTAAAAAAAAAAAAACAAAAAACTTGTCCAATGACATTTGTTTTCCTTAATCATTATTTCTAAAAATTGTTATCTTTCTTTTTTATATCACCTTCACTCCCCAATATATGCCTCCTCCTTCCCTCCCCTGGAGAGCCATCCCTTATGACAAACTACTAATAAAAAAAAATTAAGATCTACAAAACTAATAGACAATGCACCAAGTCTACTATTACATTCAGAGCTTTGTTTCCACAGCACCCTACTCTTGGTTAAGGAAAGGGGGAGGTACACTGGTTGACTTTCGTTTTTATACCATACCTATCTCCACATGGAACCACCATCTCCCACCTTCCAGCACTGAATCCCTCCCTTGTAACAACAAAATTAAGCAAAACCACCAAGATATTTGTGACCAGGTCAGACAGTACACACACACACACACACACACACACCTGCAGTCCCCTACCTCTCTGCTAAGAGAAGTCTATTTAATTATCTATTCTAGACTGAACATTCCAAGTCATCAAAGCTTGCATCCAAACTGCATTTTGTGATTTCAGTTAGCATGAAGGATTTAAAATGGCGACTTGATTTTATGACTGGCCCATAATGCATGTAAATATTTGGAAGCAAAGGAAGAGATGGCTGGGCACCTACCTGGAGAAAAAAGGTAAAAAAAGAAAGAATTCCGAGCCCTAAAAACAGCAATGAGAACATATTGCACTTCTGTTGTTTCACTTCATCGTCCCCTGGTCCAAAAATCTATAGAAGAGCAAGAAAAAAACCCACTAGGATCAGGTGACTTTCCTTTGGTTGCTTGTTTTTCCTGCTCTAAATGGTGAGTGGTACTTGGGACACATATCAGAAACTAGACCCTTAAACCATGGGTTTAATAAAAGATGAGGTGGTTTTGGAGTAGCAAAACCTGTGGTTTCATTGCTATAGAGAAACCTGATGCAGACTGTCAGGATGGTGGCGGGGAAAGAACACTGTTCTTTACTGCCTGCTTGTTACCACAGGCACACTTGGGCAAGCTATTTTCATATCCTAAGCCACAGTTTCATCAGCTGTAAATTGAGGGGGTTGGATCTGATGGCCTTTAAAGATAATGAGGGAACTCCCTGTCTAGACACAGATGAGCAAACTCAAACACAGATGACTTTTAGAGAACACTCTGGGACACTTCAAGGTCAACTGATTTAGAGTCATACACTCAGTATGTGTATGTAGGAGGCTAGGTCTGACCCTAGGTCTTCTTGACCTCAAAACCAGCACTCTATACATGTACTATACCAGGCCATATAATTAATTCAAATTAATCTCAGTTTATTTAATTAATCCAAGGTTATTCAGTGTTACTCTTGTTGTTACATGGGAGGGATTCAATGTTACTTAAAGGTACTTTGTAAAACTGTAAACCTTAAAGCACTACATAAGAGTAAATTGTTATTTATTATAATCCTTCTTCTTCTTTATGGCATCAAGGCGACACAGTAGATAAGGTGCTGGATTTTAAGTGGGAATCCTGCCTCAGACATTTACTAGCTGTGTGACACTGGACAAGTCGCTTAATCTCTGTCTACCTCGGCTGTAAAATGGGTTAATAATTGACCTGCCGCGTGGGATTATTGTATCAAATGAGATAACTATGCAAAGCACTTTGCAAACCTTAAAGTACTATAAAAAAGACACTTGTTATGATGATGATGATGATGAACTTTCTTTCATTCTAAAATTCTATGAGCTTTATCAGCTCAAATTTCACTTTCCTAGTTATTAGTATGTCCCCTAATTACTTCCACATTTTGTATTTCATTATGTATGATAAATTATCCATGATAAGTCTAATCTATAAGTTTTATCTATTTCTATCCATAAATTTAATCTTATGTATGATTAATTTAATAATCTATGAGAAATACTTTTTAAGCCTTAAAGTACTATGTAAATGCAAGCCATCATTATTATTACTACTACTATGTTGTTACTATTCCCCCTCTCTTCTCACTAGATTAGAAACTCTTTGAAGCAAAGACTAATTATCGGTCCTTAAATCCCAAGTGCCTTGCTTAATGCCTACCACATAGTATGTATTTACAAATGCTCTGAGCTTCCTATAAAGTCCACACAAGCCTAGTGTTCCACTCCCTTCTCCATAGGGACTCAGATTTGGCTTTGTTTCACTTGAAAATATTTTCTTCAAGTGGGCAGAGATATAAAATCATGGACTGGATGTAAAGAAAGCT
This sequence comes from Pseudochirops corinnae, assembly GCA_028646515.1. Lineage (NCBI taxonomy): Eukaryota > Metazoa > Chordata > Mammalia > Diprotodontia > Pseudocheiridae > Pseudochirops > Pseudochirops corinnae. Next base: position 182,072 of record JAQQSV010000149.1, on the reverse strand, counting down.
AACCAGCTACTTCCATTCAAACATTAGGTCAACATCCAGTCACCGAGGCTTGGATGAAAGATCACTGAGGGACTGATAAAAACTAACATGTTACCTGATTTTTTTCAGACTTACTGCTAACATCTCTGAGAATATTATTGAAAAGGCTGGCTGTAAGGCCCCGTTGATAATGGCACAGAGGGTTCCCACCACAAAGTAAGGCCATTCTGTTTTATTCAGCTTCAGGACTTTGAGAAAAGAGACTGGTGGCACATCTGGGTCCTAGAACACAGAAGAATCCAGAGAGATAGTTATTCAACACACAAACAAGCATTCACAAGCTAGGACCATCAATCAAAGAACAATGACTTGTTGAGCACCTACTGTGTGCCTAGCATTCGGATAGCTGCTGTGGAAGATAGGAAGTGGATGACATAGTCACTACCTTAAGGGACTTAAAATATAGTTGAGAATATAAGCACCACTGGCATTCCTGTTGGGGAATAAAATGCATATAAAACAATGCATTTGTTTATTTGTGTCCCAAACTGCAATTTCATTGGGAGGGGAAATTTCCTGTGAATGAACTGTTTTGAAATTATGGTCTCAGAGAGTTGACTGTGGATATTAAGGGGTTAAGCAACTTTCTCAGGTTCACATGTCTAATGTGTGCCAGAGGCAGATACTGACCTGTGCTCCAGACTTCCCAGGCCAGGTCTCTTTCTGCTCTTTCAACACTTTCTCTCAATATATTAATTATAAAGTATAAATGTGGCAGCGTTGACAAATTTGACCGAGTCTTTCCTTTTTCCTCTTTCCCACTTTCTCGTAAGACACAGAGGAATAAAGTAAGAGGGTAAGAGAGTGAGGGTAGGAAAATACATGACTTCCCAGAATGTTGAAAATTGATGAATCAGTCAGTGCAGAAAGGCACCAGGCAGGGACAACAGATTGGAGAAAGAAGATAAGAAACAGAGGGACAAGAGGGGAAGGTGTTTGCATTATTAAACAGGCCTGGACTTTGTGGGCATGAGGGACATTTGGCATGAAGGACCATCTGCCACCAAAGGAGGAGTGCCAGTTTACAGATTTCTCCTGAGGAAGGGAGAGGCAATTGTTCTGACACAGCAAAGTACTGGTGCCACAGAAATGGTGGAATTGCAGACTTAGGAGAGATAGAAATTACTGCCAATATCTGGGAGCTCATTAGGGAAGAGGGGAAAGAAGCAAGACAGTAGCTCTGCCCTTGGAATTGTGACTATAGTGTATGAGAAGCACTAACTTGTCCTACTGTGAGTTCGATTTCTGGGAAATGCAGTCACAGTCCAGGAGGAGGGAGCCAGCACTTAAGAAGAACAATGGATAATAATTATTCCTTATTACACTGGCCAAGGAAATACTATATCAGCCCTATCTAAGCTATACTAGTCTCATTTCTGTACCAAGATAAATTTTTTTCTATTCACGTCTGTCCTAAATAAATTGTTTATGATTAATTGCTCTGGAAACATCAGGCTGTTTGTATGTAGGAGCCAAGTTTATTACCTTCAGGGAAAGCTAAGATGAGCCAAATTCAAAGCTGAGACATAAGCAAGATGCAGTTGTACAAGACAACTGAGGAGTCTAAGATGGAATCAGGTGTTTAAGTAATAGGTGACAGGATGCAGAAAGCTGCCTACTCACTGCACAAGATGTCCTAAATACAAATAAAACCATTCTTTGCTTTTTTCTAGCTCAGCTGAGGACAGAATAAGAAAGAATGGGTTAACATTTCATTAAGAAGGCTAGACACAAGGAAGCAATTTCTGATGGAAAAGGCTATTTATCGTGGAACTAAATTTCCAAAGATAGCTCTTTCTCTGAAGGTCTCAGAAAAGTCATGACGTTGGATTTCTCATTTCTAAAAAAGAAGTATTCAAGTCTCTCACACTCTATAAATATGAGAAAACATTGTGTTCTTCCCCCAGATTTACAATTCTCTTTTAATTCCAAAGCTTCTGTGTCAGAGTATCTCTGACATTCCATTCAACTCAGTTCAACAAGTATTTATTAAGCACTTAATATGAGCTAGTCACTGGGAACACAAAGACAAAGGTAAAGTAATAGCCTTTACTCTCAAAGAGTTTGCATTCTATTGGAGCAATCTCTTTTGTAGTAGAGGCAGGTTGGTGGCTGCCTCTACTCTGCCTTTATTTAAAGTGAGCTTTCACTTCCCACGGACCGAATTATCATCTCAACGTTAAGATTCTCATATCAATATTACAGTCCTAGTCTATCTCCAGAGTTCCAGTGTCAGAGCATTATTTGCCTATTAAACTGGTTCTCCCACAGACATGTCAAACTTTGTATGTTCAAAACTGAGCTCATTATCTTTTTCTCCTATTTCCCCATCATTTGAACCTCCTTTTTCTGTGAAGGGTACCACCATTACCCTTCCAGCCATCCAGATTTCCATTCCTGACTCCTTTACTTATCCCACATATTCAGCTGCCCTATCTTGTAGTCTCTACCTCCACAACAGCTCTTGCATCTTTATCCCTGTTCATTTACACAACCACCATCCTGCTTCAGGATCTCATCACTTCTAGCCAGAACTCTTCCAATACTTTCTTTCATAGTCTCTTTGCCTCAAATTGCTCCTCATTCTAATTCATTCTCCACGTTGCCACCAAAATAGTTTCCTAAAGCATGAGTCCAACCATGCCATTCCCCTCCAAGATCAAGTATAAATTCTTCTTTTTGTTATTTAAAGCTCTTTCTAACCTGACTCAATCCTGTCTTTAGTCTTATTACCTTTCTTTATGTATCTATGTCTTTGTCCATGTCTCTGTCCACGTCTCCTATTTCCATGTCTTTGCTCTGTCCCCCCAACCTCCCACTTCTACCTTTTGGAATCCTTTGCTCCCTTCAAGAGTCAGCTCTACATGAGGTTTCCTGGTTTCCCATACCACCCTTCCCACCCCTCTACCCCAGATACTAGTGTGTTTTCTCTCAAGATTACTTTGTTTTACCTTCCATCCTTTTTGTATATAGCTATAAACATATCAATTTAAATCTATAATATTAATGTACATCTATATATGTATATACACACATCTCCTTCATTAAAATGTAAGCTCTTTGAAGACAAATGTTTTTGCTTTTTTTCTTTGTATGTCTAGTACTTAACACAATGCTTGGCACATAGTAGGTGCTAAAAAAAATCCTGGTTAATTGACAGTTAACAAATGCTTGCTGAATTTTTTTGAACGGGAAGACTGAAAAATCCACCAAAGTCAAGAAAAATGGAAATTAATTCTCTTCCATTTAATGATGAGGCTAAACCATCATTGCAATCCATGTCTTTCCCAAGTAAATACACTAATTTGAGAACAAGATCAAGAACTCCTGAGCAGGGGAAGGACTCTCAACAATTATGATTATATTGGCATCTATTGGGACCCAACACACATCACAGAAAACAATAGAGCTGATAAATTTCTAGTAGTTTTTCTGACCTAAATAAGGATGAAAATCATCTCAATCTTATCTAATGTTAACCAAATCAGAATTTTAGACATATTTTAGAATACTTTCTCCAAGAAAAGTACAAATGTACCTTCCTTACTGAATGGCTTCTTTCCAATATAGGGCTGTTAAAATGAATGGTCAGGCCATCTAAAGGATTTGGGGAGGAAAAGATATGAAAGAGGCTGTAGGGAAGGAAGAAACCAGTCCTAGGATATGGCTGAGAAGAACATGCAACATTCTGTCAAGCTGGGGTCCAAAAAACACCAGCTGTCGCTGTGTGTTGGATTATGATCTCCATGGACTTTTGGACTGCAGGGACCATTTGTTTGTTCAATCTCTCAAAGCAGCTGCTTTTCCTGGTTGTTCCACCTTCCTGGGGTGCTACTCACTAATGATCCCCAGAGTCACAGTTGGCTAGGCCTTTACTTTGTTTTAATAACACAACCTGAATCTCCATGAATAATTTCCAAGAATATACATTTTTGCTATGTCTAAGGGTTTTTTAAAATGTAACTAATAGGTTCCCTGAATATAGTCTCTTCTAAAGTAGTCCCTACAACACCTGTCTAAAATCCAATATAAATGAATATGTTGTTATCAGTATTATTGTGGTTTTTTTTTTTAGCTTTTTGGAGTACAATTGGGGTTAAGTGACTTGCCCAAAGTCACACTGCTAGTAAGTGTGTCAAGTGTCTGAGGCTGGATTTGAACTCAGGTCCTCCTGACTCCAGGGCCGGTGCTCTATTCATTGCACCACCTAGCCACCCCTTCAGTGTTATTGTTAATAGCAAGAGTTTGATGCTGATTTTATTCCCAAGGCACAAAGTGAATTGGAAAGATCTGGTTTCCAAGACACAAACATGAATACTGGGCTTGTTTTTCAATTTCTGTGTTTGAACAGTCTGAAAATTAAAAAAAAATTTAAGATAGCTCTAGGTCTCAGGGTTAGGAGCCCATGAGCTTATTTAAAAATACAATTTTAGTTGATTATAGTAAAAATTAAATATTAAAATCCGCTAAGACTTTGGGGACACCTTATATTTTGATAACTGTATATCATTATTATTGGTATCCTTTTTTATCTCATGAATTATATTTTAGGCATAGAAAGCCATTCTTTTAAGTGGGGTCCACAGGCTTCACTAGCATCTAAAATATCAATGACACAAAAGACTTTAAAACCCCCTAAGCTAACAGTTACTGAGTCCAAGGATTCTACAAATAGTGCTATGGTTATACTTTCAATTGGAGTTAATAAACTTACAAGCTCTTCTGGAGCTACATCAAAGCTATTCTGATACTTTCGTGAATTTCTAAGACTTTTGTGTGTGGAATTCCTAAAAAGGCGTGATTTCAGGCCATTTGGTGCCATCCCAGATGCATTTTCATCTTTTAATTCAACTTCAAATTCTTCTGACTGAATCTGGTTTCCTGACATCTGAAAGAAATACAAAGTAAAGTTATGAAAGGGTTTTGGTTGTGTAATTTTGGATTTGCAAATGTAATTAAAACAGATAGAGAAACAAAATTTTGAGATTATGTGATATTAGTGGGAAGAGCTGTATTCAGAGTAAGAACACCAGGACTCTGATATGGGCTGTGCCCCCATCACTTGGGGAAACTGCTTAACTTGTCCAACCTCTAGTTACTCCTTAAAGCAAATGGGGACAAAATACATGCAACATGGCAGGAAAGAATCCTAGATTAAAATCCTACCTCATAAGCCACATGCAAATAAATCTAAAAGATTAAAAATTTAAAAATTAAAAATAATTCTTAGTCTCACTTTTGTCATCTGTAAAAGGATGCTAATAAGATCTGTAATCTCTATCTCCACAGGAATATTGTAAGAACCAGATGAAATAACATAGGTAAAATGCTTTGTAAACCTTAAACTACTCTATGTCAACTTAATAATAAATGAATGGATGAGTAAATGAAATAGCATTTATTAAATGCTTACTTTATGTTGAGTGTTGTGCTAATGCAAATACCAATGTGAAACAGTTCCTATCCTAAAGATGTTTACAACAAAAAAATAAATCATTTATATAATAATAATAATGGCTCACACTTTTAAGATTTGCTGAAAGTTTTTATGCACAGTAATCTAATTTGATCCACATGACAACCTATAATTATTCCCAATTTGCAGATGATGAAACTGAGTCTCAGACATGTTAAATGATTTACCTAGGGCCACACAGTAAGTTGCTGAAATGGGTTCTTGTAGGCTACCAGTCCAGCATTTCAAGTCTTTAAGGATTATAAAGTGTCATATGAGTTTTGCAGATCTTAAAACATTGCTATTTGGAGCAAAAGAGGGAATTAATACATGTGGATACACTTCGTAACCCTCAAACACTAGACCAGGTCATGCCGCCCTCCGTAGCTCTCAAAGGTGCATTTCTCCACTGGCTGTCCTTGGTGTCTAGAATGCTCTCCCTCCTCACTTTATCCTCTTGGCTTTCCTGGCTTCCTTCAGGACTCAGCTCAAATCTGCCTTCAGCAAGAGGCCTTTCCTGCCTATCCCAGCCCTCCCAACATCTCTTCCCTCTGAGATTATCTTGCATTTATAACATATACATGTGTGTAACATGTATGTTCCTAGTTATTTGCATACTGCTTTCTCCATTAGAATATGAGGTCTTTGAATGCATGCATTGGATTTGTGCCTTTCTTTGTATCCCCAGCACTTAAAACAATACCTGGAACAAAGGATATGATGGATTTAGCGACTGAAATAAATCCACTGAGGACCACTCAATTCAATAAGATGTTTACTCTAAACTGGGCATTCATAATGAAGATGAAATGGATAAAAGAACTGACATTTACTCAACATGTAGTGGTTGATTACAAATTTAATTTCAGAAAGTAACCCAAGACAATGACTAATATAAGGGCAGAAAGGTAAAAATGTCTTTTTTGCACTGGAAGTCTTCATGAGCCATTTTTCAAAATGCCACGAGTTTTTAGGAAGCCCTTCAACTTACAAGTTCCAAAACATATCTCACAGCTGTCATGAAGTCTGAAAGTTAGGTGTGGCTTGGGAATATTTTCACAAAAGTATTCTTTCTCTCACTTCTTTTACAGCTAGGGAAAACACAACCACAGGTCATGGTCACCACCCAGGGGATGTAATGGGTACTGCTTTGCACACCTGGACGAGGATGGAGACTAAAGGAGCTCCAAACTGAGTGAGTCTTATTGGCTCTTCGTGGGTTTTCGATGACTTTCCTATAAACACACTATCACTCTCAGAATCTTAGAACAGGGTAGTAATAATAAGAATAATAGCATTAATGTAGCACTTTAAGGTTCACAAAGCACTGAAATATTATCATGTTTGATTCTTACAACAATCCTGCGAAGTAGGTGCTATTACTGACTCAATTAGGCTGAGAGATTTAGTGACTTGTCCTCTCCCCTTGACATCACAAGTCCAACCCCTGACATACTCTGTATTACAGCTTTCTATATTGGTGTCTTATCCCTCAATAAAGACTGTAGGTTCCATGAACCGAACTCTGTCTCATCTAAATATGGAGGTCTTTGTCTTATCTCAACTTCCCAATTCCCTTCTCACCTAGTATGGGGTTGTATACACAGTAGATCAAACGAGATAACATTTTAAAATAAGCATTGAACATTATTGTAAATAAGCATTAGAGGACTATATAAATGCTATTATGACTATCAGTAGTGGGCACAAGGTAAATATTTGTTGTTTTTGTTGACTGTGTTGCAAAGTGATTCCACTTCATTTTACCCTTAGCCAAAGGCCACCATACTTTTATACATATATGTGGTGTGTATGTGTGTGTATGTATGTGTATGTTTTCTTCTCTTTTATTTTCTTTCTTTCTTTCTTTCTTTTTTTTTTTGGTTTTTGGAGGGGGAAAGGCAGAACAATTGGGATTAAGTGACTTACCCAAGATCACACAGCTAACAAGTGTTAGGTGTCTGAGGTAGGATTTGAATTCAGATCCTTCTGACTCCAGGGCCAGTGTTCTATTCATTGTGCTACCTAGCCGCCCCCTGTATGTTTTCTTATTAGAACTGTGATTTCATCGGTGTGAGAAAGCCCTGTCTACCAATACAGAATGAGTACTGCAAGTTAAAGGTCTTAGAGACTTGCCTTGGGCACTGAGAGGTTGTGCCTTTTTCAGTCTTTATTTGTCAGAAGCCCAAGTAAAGTACATATCTCCCTGGTTCTGAGGCTGATTTCTGAGGCCACACAACCTCACTCATATATACACACAAATATATAATTTTTTTACTTTTAGAGAAAACTTGGTTTTCCTTCAATCCTCTCTCCTTCACTCACTGTCTTCAGTGAACTGTCATCTTTAGGGACAGTGAGGTGCCAGAGTGGGTAGAGTGTGGGACCTGGAATCTAGAAGATCTAGTTCAAATCTGTCATCAGACATTTATTAACATAATATTAACCTATTAACTATCATTATAATCCTGGGCAAATTACTCCACCGCTGATTGCCTCTGTTTCCTCATCTGCAAAATGGGGATAATAATAGCTTTTACTTCCCAGGGTTGTTGTGAGGAGCAAATGAGATATTTATAAAGTATTTACATACCTTAAAGTATTATATAAATGCTAGTTATTATTGTTATTGTTAATCATCTTAGGAATGTCAGAAGCCACTTCAATCAAGGCGTACAGTTTTTAAGTTTCTCCATCCATCTTTTCTTTTTACTTGGTATCATTTCCCAGTAAGGCATATCAGTTGCATTCCATTTGGAATAATCCTACAGGCATGGGGCTCCTGGTTTATAGAATCATTTACAGAATGCTTTAGAGAAACCAACCAGGGGAGTTACTAGAAGAGTAATACCTGCATGTTAACAAGTTTGAAGTAAACCCCTTCCCTTTTCATCAGCTCACTGTGGCTCCCTTGTTCTGTAATGACTCCATCCTCAAAACCAGCTATGATATCTGCATTTCGGATTGTAGACAAACGATGAGCTATCACAATGGTAGTTCGACCTTCTCTTGCCTGGGAAAAGCAGAGAGAGCGAGTGAGAAAAAGAAAGAATGGGGTGCATGGGATGGAGGAAGATTGCAGGGCAAAAGGTTCACTTTGTACCAGAGTTATCATACTGTAACTCAAAGTTCCCTGATTCTACTTTTTCCCACCAGTTCTTTATTAATTGATATAACAAATGCTTCTATCATATCTATTCATAAAATCATAAAATTCACAACTGGAAAAAACCTTCTAGTGGCCAGAGCACTGTTTCTGATGTCAGAGAATCTGGGTTCAACTTCTGATGATTACTTCCTCTGTGATCCTAGGCTAGTGATTTAACAACTTCTTTATCTATAAAATAAGGTCATACCAAATGGTCTCAGATATTTTCCTCTGGTTCTATGATCCTTCAATCTAGTCCAAACTCCTCATTTTACAGCCAATGAAACTAAGGCTCAGAAGAGCTAAATACTTGCTCAAGACTAAACACTTGGCACTTTGGCTCCAAGTGGAACATAGATAGGCTTTAGTGGTGCCAGCAGATATTACTAATCATCTCGAAAAGTAAGTTTCTCAAGCATTGACTTAACTACTTGAGAAGCCCCAGAATTCTGTACCAAGGGCCACTAAGAGACACGATGTTATCAATTAATCACCCCATCTGTACAAAGTCTTAGGTAAGGCTTTGCAGAACATTTTATTTTTTAACAACTGTATTCTAACAGGACAATATAATTGCTGCAAAAATACTTCCAAATAGCTAAGAGAACTCACTTATCAGAGGAGGTTATTTAAGACATTGACAACATCTGACACAATTCCTCATCTTCCCCTTCTGGAGACTCCTCTCCTGGTCTTTGAGAAGTTGGTACCTATCTATCCACATGTCAGTCTTTGCTGGACCTTTATCCACATCAAATCCATTAGCTGAGTGTATCTCCCACAGCTCTGTCCTGAGCTTTTCTCTCTGACCTCTCTACTATGTTGTATGGTGATCCCATCAGCTCTATTGGTTCAATGATCTTTATGCAGATGATTTTGAAACCTGTATATGTAGCCCTACTGAGCTCCTGACCCACAACACCAACTGCCTTACAAATATCTTGACCTAAATGTCCTGCAGGCAACTCAAACTTAGCCTGTATAAAATACAACTCGTTATCTTTCTCCCCAAACTCTCCCCTCTTTTGAACCTAACCATTTCTGTTGAGGGTACCACCATCCTTCTAATCACCGAGACTCACTGACCTGACTTTCATTTACCTCCAATATCAAATCTTTTGTCAAATACTGTTGTTTCCACCTTTACATCTCTTATACACGCTCCCTTCTCACTCCTCACACAGACACCAACCTAGCACAAGCCCCCATAACCTCTCACTTGGACTGTTGTAACAGACTTCCAATCGATCCCCTCACCTCAAGTCCCTCTCCTCTCCAATCCATAATCCAGCCTCAACTTAGCTTCCAACATAATATCTTTAAAACACAGGTCTGCTCAGGCCACCTCCCTAAAGGAGCTCAAGTGGTTCCTCCTTGCTTCCCTCAGGATCAGAAGTAAAGGACTCCCTTTGTCATTTCAGGATCTTTAGCCTTCTCACACTTCACGCCTTCCATGCACTCTATGAACCAGCTGTCCTGGCTTTCCCTCTCTTTCTCATCTCTGTGTCTTTATCCAGCTGGCCCCACCCCCATCTCTCCCTCCTGGCTTCTCTCCTCCTTCAAGTCTCACTTTCTGCAGGATCTCATTCCTAGCCACCCCAACTGCTGGAGCTCTATGGCCACCTTCCATCTGCTCTGCAGGGGTCTTTTATACACCTATTGATTTATATGTTGTTTCCCCCCATTTGCAAAATAGTTAAAATCACTAGCATGTATATAGCACAGTGGTTCTCAACCTGGGTTGTGACCCCTTTGGGGGTCAAATGACCTTTTCACAGGGGTCATGGGGGTCACCTAAGACCATCAGAAAACATACATTTCTGATGGTCTTAGGAACCGAGAAACCGCTCCTCTATCTGTCTCCAGGTGGGTCCACCCACATGCAGATATACCCACATATTAAAGGGTCGTAGCATTAGGAAGGTTGAGAACCACTGGCTTAGGGGAATGCCAAAGGTGGATAGAACCCACCATCTACAACCTGGACCTCACTGCCCCAGCAAGTCAGCTGAGATAATGAATCCCATATCCCATATACCTTCGATTTTCAAAACAGCAGGAGCATACAGAGACACAATGGGGGAATAAATGGAGGATCACAAGAGGAGTCCATTTGTCATTCACTTACTGGTTTACCAATCCAGATCTGGAAAGCAAAGCTGCCTATTTTTTTTTTCCTACATGGTAGTTTATGCTGCGTATCTTGGGTTTGTTGGGGTGCACTGACCTTATCCAGAGCTGCTTGTACCTCAAATTCACTCTCAGTATCCAAGGCCGAGGTGGCCTCATCCAGCAGAAGGATCTTGGGGTTCCGAATGAGAGCTCGAGCAATTGCTATTCTCTGCTTCTGACCTCCACTCAGCTGGGCCCCTCTTTCTCCCACCAGAGTGTCAAATTTCTGTTAACACAGAGAGCAGCTGATGGAGCACAAGGTGGTAAAGAGGCACAAGTTTTGGACTTGGAGTCAGGAATCTCTGAGTTCAAATCCTGCCTCAGAAAGTTACTTTCAGTCTTAGTTTCCTCATCTGTAAAATAGCTTCTACCTCCCAGGGTAGAGTAAATGTAAGCAAAATTTACAGGGTTTGGAGATATCCCATATGTAAAGGTTTGATATAAATGCTAGCTTTTATGAACTCTCAAAGAAGGTATCTTTATTGCAGTGTGGTAGAAAAAGCATTAGGCCAGGAGGTAGGAGAACTGGGTTCAAGATCTGCCTCTGATACAGATTATGATCCTCCAAGTCTCTAACCCAGTAGGCTACAGAGGAGGTGCCAAACTGTATTGGTGGATGAAGTTTCCTCATCTGGGAGTTACCTGTATCAGTGAAATCACAGACCCAGCCCCTATTCCTGTCAGTTGTAAGAGATTAATAGAACATGATCAGCTAGATTAATTCTATTCATTTATTTAGCAAGACATCTTTTAACTTCTAAAGAGAATACTGAGCTGCTTTAAGTTAAATGAAGGTTTTTAAAAATCACTGCTCAAGGTATTGTTTAACTGTTTTTAGGAACTGTACATTTTGGGGTGAGGGAAAAAGAGTAGGAGTTGGTTGGGTAAGGTCTGTACCTTATCCACCCACTAATGTCTAGTTTTGACATAGAGCTTTAGGATTTGTGATACACTTCATGAATATCTCATTTCATCCTCACAACCACTCTGGGAGGTAGTGACAATAATGAAAAAAAGAACCAGAATAGCTAACAGTTATATAGTATTTGCTGTGTGCCAGAAAAGGTGCTGAGCACATTTCAAATATCTCATTACATCTTCCCAATAACTCTGCAAAGTAGGTACTATGATTATTCCCATTTCACAGATGAGAAAACTGAGACAGACAAAGGTTAAGTGCCTTGCCTAGGATCACACAGCTAGAATCTGAGACTGGATTAGAATTCAGGTCTTCTTGACTCTAGGACCAGCACTCTACCCATTGTGCCACCTAGATGCCCCTAAATGAATAAATACATTTTTAAAATGACGACACTATCCATCCCTTTACCTCTGGGAGTTTCATGATGAACTCATAGGCATTGGCATCTTTGACGGCTTTCTTGACCTCATCCATGGTGGCATCTTCCCTGCCATAGCGAATATTTTCAGCAATTGTGGTGGCAAACAGCACCGGCTCCTGACTCACCACTCCAATTATTTCCCTGAGATACCTTACGTTTAGAGTTCGAATATCTTGCCCATCAATGTTGATCTGAAAGAAAGGAAAATGCCTCCATCCAAGACCTGGAATTGATAATTGAGAAATGCCAGCCCTGACAGAGGTCCATCACACCACCATCAATTAATCTGGGCAGGTCCATGTACACAGGAGCAATGTTTTCAGGCAAGAAAGGGTCTTTATTGGTCAGGGAGAAATTTGTTTTGTTTTCGGTTTTTTTTTTTTTTTTTTTTTTCGATTAGGGAGTCAACATTATCATCAACACCAACACCAACAATAAAACCCAAGCTGTGTCTGGCTTGTTCAATTGAGTTCCATGACTTGTTCCTTAGGAGGTCATTTTTATTATCCCCATAAACATCCCCAGTATGAAAGAGAGCTGAGTCTTCTATCAACCTAGCTGCCCTAGCCATAGTTGTATTAGCATTGTCACTGATCACCAAACTGCCTGCAGATTTTGCCCAGATACCCATTGGCCAGAGGAAGCAGGTCTTACCAGGCAGTATGAATGGTAGGGGCAGTGAGATATAGAGCTGAACTGGTATCGACAAGGGACTGAAACAAGATTCTATGGTTCCTGAATGCTCTGGATACATAAGTTACGTAGCTTCTTGTCCAGTCATTTTCAGTTGTGTCTGACTCTGTGACACCATTTGGAGTTTTCTTGACAAATATACTGGGGTAGTTAGCCATTTTCTTCTCCAACTCATTTTACAGATGAGAAAACTGAGTTAAACAGGGTTAAGTGACTTGTCCAGGGTCACACAGTTAGCAAGCATCTGGGGCTAGATTTGAACTCAGGTCTTCCTGATTCCAAGCCTGGTACTCTATCCACTGTGCTGCCCAATTTATGTAGCAGTTAACGTCTGAAAAGTGTTTCTACAAATATTCTCATGTGATCCTCACAACAATCCTGAGAGCTAGGTGCTATTAGTATCCCCTTTTTACAGATGAGGAAACCAAGGCATAGAGAGGGTAAGTAAGTTGCCCAGGATCATATGGTTACTAAGTGTCCAAGGCAGGATTTGAACTTGGCTCTTCCTGACTCTAAATCCAGCATTCTATCCATGAAACTACTTAGCTGCCACAAACTTTGCAAATAAAATAACTCTACTGATTTTACTATCATGACATCTTTCCCAATCAAGATAAGTTTATGTGGTGCTCACTGTCACTGTAGAAAAGTGCTTCATACAAAGCTCTTGGCAACAGCGAAAGCTCATTCAGGGGTCTTACCGTGCCCTCCAGAGGGTCATACAGTCTCTGTATCAACTGAACAGTCGTACTTTTCCCACAACCACTGTTACCAACCAGGGCTACTGTCTGTCCACTATTAACCTTGAGATTGATGCCCTTTAAAATCTGCACAGGAAAAAGGAACATCCATTACACCACTCCAATAAACAACCCAAAAGATTTGAATTTCTAAAAACTTTAAACAAGTGAATGTGTTTAAAAAAAAAACTTTTCAACGTGTTCAAAAAACTTCAAATAAAAATATCAATTGTAATTATATTCACACAATTAAGCAATCAGTTCTCAGATAGAAATTTTTTTTATTTAACTTACCTTGACATCAGCTCGGGAAGGATAAGAGAAGTGAACGTTTCTGAACTCCAGATTTCCCTTGATGTGGTCTGGTTTATGGCCAGCCTCAGAAAAACTGTCAATTTCAGGATTCTAAGTAAAACAAACGCCATGGGGAAATGCATTGACTATTTTCATACAGAGGACTGTTATTCCTATTTTCTAAACTCAGCCAGACTGTTTGAATACAGTTACACGGTTACAGCACCTTTATCACACATCAAACATCCAGGCTTAAGAGTAGCCACTCTATTCACAACTGCATGTTTGAGACAGCTTGGCACAATAGTCTTCCTGAAATGCAGGTCTGACCACATTTTCCTCCCCTAATTCAAAAATTCCTGAGGCTCCTTTTTCCCTCCAGCATCAATTTAAAAAATCTTTTGTTTGATGTCCCTTTTATAATTCTAGTCCTTTCCTACCTTGCCAAATTTCTTTTTTTTAATTAAATTTTATTTTCTTTTTTAAAAAATTATTTGTAACATTTTCTTTTTAATTTGGGTTCCAGATTCTTTTCTTCTCTCCCACACCCTCCCACACCCACCGAGGAGGAAAGCAAAATAATAATTTTTATTAAGATCATACAAAACACACTTCCATAATAACCATATTGCAAAAAAAAAAAAAAAGCCAAAAAAAGTGAGAAACTTATACTCCAACATGCACGCAAATTTTATCAGTTTTTTCTCTAGAAGTGGATAACATTTTCTTTTAATCCTGAGTCCTTTGGAATTTTCTTGGATAATTATATTGATCAGATAAGCCAAGTCTTTCACAGTTAATCATCCTACAGGATTGCTGTTATTGTGCACAATGATGTTCTGGTTCTTCTCCCTTCACTTTGCATCAGTTCATGTAGGACTTGCTTGTTTTTTGTTTTTTTTCAGAAACCACCTCCCTTGCCATTTCTTATAGCATAATAATACTTTATCACAATTATATGCCACAACTTGTTTAGTCATTTCCCAACTGAGAAGAATCCCCTCAATGTCCAATTCTTTGCCATCACAAAAAGTACTGCTATAAATATTTTTGTATACATAGGTCTTTTCCCTTTTCTTTTTATTTCTTTGGAGTATGGACTAGTCATGGTATTACTGGGCCAAAGGGTATGCACAGTTTTATAGCCCTATGCAAATAGTTCCAAATTGTTCTCTAGAATGACTGGACTGGTTCAAAACTCCACCAACAGTTTATTAGTGAACATATTTTCCTTCATCTCCTCCAGCATTTGTCATTTCTGATAGGTGTGAAGTGGTACCTCAGAGTTGTTTCAATTTGCCTTTTCTCTAATTAATAGTGATTTAGAGATACAATTATAGATAGTTTTGATTTTTTTCTTTTAAAAACTGCCTCCACACATCCTTTGGCCACTTATCAACTGGGGAATGGCTCTTACTTTTTAGAAATTTGATTCAGTTGTCTATATATTTGAAAAATGAGGCCTTTATCAGAGAAACTTGCTGTTTTTGATATTATTTCATTGTCTTTGGTATACTTTAGCAAAATGTAGCTTCCCTGATAATCTCTTTTAATTAGTTCTCTTTTTACTTTTGCTTGGTCTGAGATCATGATTGCTACCCCTGCCTTTTTTACTTCAGCTGGAGCATAACAGATTCTGCTCCAGCCCTTGATTTTAACTCTGTGTGTGTCTTTCTGTTTCAAGTTTGTCTCTTGTAAACCATATATTGTTGGATTCTGGTTTTTAACTTGCTATCTGCTTCTGATTTATGGGAGAGCTCATGTCATGCACATTCACAGTCATGATTACAAACTGTGTATTTCCCTCTATCCTATTTCTTCTTTAGTCTTCTCTTTCTCTCCTTTATCTTTTCTCTGTTTTGCCTCTGATCAATATCTCCCTTAATCAAGCTCTCCTTTTATCAATCCCTTCCTTCTCCCTTATCTCTTATCTCCTTGTCCTCCTATTTCCCTATTGAATGAGATATATTTCTATACACGAGTGTATATATGTATATATATGTATATATATTTATATATATATATGTGTATAATATAACATATATTACATATTATATATATATATACATGTATGTATGTATTTCCCTCTTAGCGAGTAGATTCTGAAGAGAGTGAGGCATTGCCTGTTACTTTTCCCATATTTCCCCCTCCACTATAAAATCTCTTCCTTGTGTGCTTCTTTTATGTGAGAAAATTTTCTCCATTCTACCTCTCCCTTCCCCCTTCTCCCAGTGCATCTTTCTTTCTCACCCCTTCATTTTTTTGTATTATCCCAACATAATCAATTCACG
This sequence comes from Pseudochirops corinnae, assembly GCA_028646515.1. Classification (NCBI taxonomy): domain Eukaryota; kingdom Metazoa; phylum Chordata; class Mammalia; order Diprotodontia; family Pseudocheiridae; genus Pseudochirops; species Pseudochirops corinnae. Next base: position 165,897 of record JAQQSV010000149.1, on the reverse strand, counting down.
CTCATGCTCTCTGTCTACGTAGACTTCTAACTGCCCTAATAATGATAAAGTTCTTAGGAGTTACATGTATCATCTTCCCAGTTAGGAATGTAAACAATTTGACCTTGAATCACTTATGATTACTCTTTTTTTAAATGATTACTCTCTCATGTTTACTTTTTTATACTTCTCTTCAATCTTGTGCTTGAATGCCAAATTTTTCTATTCGCTCCGGTCTCTTCATCAGGAATGTGTGGAAGTTCTCTATTTTATTAAATATGTATTTTTTCCCCTGAAAGATTATACTAAATTTTTCTGGGTAAGTTATTTTGGTTGTGATTCTAGCTCTTTTGCCTTCCAAAATATTATATACCAAGACCTCCAATCCTTTAACATGGAAACTGCTAAATCTTGTGTGTTCCTCATTGTGGTTCCATAATATTTGAATTGTTTTTTTTCTGGATGCTTTACTTGGAATTTGGCTATAATGTTCCTTGGAGTTTTCATTTGGGGGTCTCTTTCAGGAGGTGGTTGGTGAATTCTTTAAGTGTCTATTTTGCCCTCTGGACCTAAGATATTGAGTCAGTTTTTTCTTGATAATTTCTTGAAATACAATGTCTAGACACTTTTTTTGATCATCGCTTTCAGATAGTTTAGTAATTATTAAATTATCTCTCTTTGATTTATTTTCTGGGTCTGTTGTTTTTCCAATGAGATATTTCACATTTTCTTCTATTTTTTCATTCTTTTGATTTTGTTTTACTGTTTCCTGAAGTCTCATGGAATTGTTAGCTTCCACTTTCCCAATTCTAATTTTTAATTACCTCTTTTTTGATTTGGCTAATTCTGCTTTTCAAGGAGTTATTTGAATCAGTTTTTCAGTTACTTCTGTGTTTT
>JAQQSV010000149.1:105728-164921 GCA_028646515.1 Pseudochirops corinnae | reverse complement strand
ATCACAATATAATATCCACAACATTACATCTCATCACAGAAAATCACAATATAGTGTTCACAACAGCTTAACATTAGAATGGCCACATAGTTTTCACTACAGTGGCCACAATATTTAGAACAAAGAACAAAAGAATAATCATCTGGTTTCCCAAAGGGGAAAACTCTTCTTACTTAATCATTCAGTCATTTCACAATATAATAATCAATCTTCCACTCATGGGGCAACCATAGATTAACTTAATCAGTCACTTATCTAGCAATCAGTCACTAAGTATTGTTAATCACTAAGTACAATCATTAGAAAATTACACAAACCCTCTACCTCTAATACACTTCAATTTCATCATGCGTCCAAGGGGAGGCCTTTTCATCTTGACTTGGGGTGGTCTCTCAGATTCCCTGGATCCCCTTCCATGGTCCCAACTCCTACCAGAATCCACCAAATAGTCACCTGGATTCAGAGGCAGACAACTCCCAGCTCCTTGTCCAGTCCTCCGGGCAGTTCCTGTCAAACACCAAAGTTTACAGGGTCCAGCACATCTCAAACCCTTCACAACTTCTGTTGCCAGGAATTCAAGGATCAACCACACCACAAACAAACAAAGGCCTATCCTGGTCATGCTTCTTCAGTCCTCCAGCAGTTCAACTGGCCCTAGGACCCAGAAGGAATCTCAGTCTTCCAGGAGGCAGGAACTTCAGCCTTCACGAGATTCTGGTCTCAAGAAAACTCCAACTCAGTTCTCAGTCAGCTCCCAGATGCTGGGAAAGAATCTTCTCTGTCTCTATCTCTGTCTCTCTCTGTCTCTCTGTCTCTGTCTCTGTCTGTCTGTCTCTCAGCTGGCTTCAGTCTCCATGATTCTTCCTCTACCAGGGGCCAGCCAGGAGGAAAATTCTTGATTCTGATTCTCTGTCTCTGGAACTCTTCTTACACACACACACACACACACACACACACACACACACACACACACACATTGGTTTCCTGTCTCAGCCAACCCCTTCCTGTTTTGTCAGCAACTAGAGGCAGAGTTCACACCTTCTGTTTCTTTCAGAGGTACCTTTAGCCCTTACTAAGGGCTAAGTACCTGCTAAATTACCATTACAGCTGTTTATTCTCTTTTCACAATTTTCTTGCATCACTCTCATTTCTTTTCCCAATTTTAACTCTACCCCTCTTACCTCTTTCTTTAACATTTCCAGAAATTCTTGTTGAGCTTTGATCCAATTAGCAATTTTTCTTTAAGACTTTGCTTGTAGCTGTTTTCACATTGTTGTCTTCTGAGTTTGTGTCTTGGTCTTCCTTGCCTTTCCTAGCTTTTCATGGTCAAGTTCTTTGTTTGTTTGTTTGCCTGCTCATTATTCCAGTCTATTTCTTGACTTTGAAATTTATGTTAAAGTTGGGCTCTGCTCACCTGGGGATGGGGAAAGCATTGTCCCAAGTTTTAGACTTTTTCATGCTGCTGTTTTCAGAGCCAGTACTGGGAGTCTGCAAGTTTTTGGTGCTTCCAAGGTGGTGTGATCTGAGTAGAGGTGTGGTCACTGCCCACCTGATCTGTGTTCTGGTCTTTCCCTAGGTAGGATCCCTCCTCCCCCATAGCCACAAGCACTCCCACTCCTCATGTCCCTGGAACTATGACCACATCCCCTCCTCCTTCATGACTAATCACAAATGCTCCTCTCTATCTTGGAACTGTGATATAGAACTGCTTATGGGTAAGGGAATTGACAATTAGCACCAGCAAAGTCCCAATTCCAGCAAAGGGCTGCCTGTGGTCTCTTTTTGACTGGTTGTCCAACCCCCTTACCATCTCTGGACTGAGAGGTCCCAAAGCTGCTGCTGCTATGGCAGTAGACTCCAATGCCCATGGGCCCCCACTACCATGTCTCAAATCTTTCCTGCTGTCCTCCTAAGTTAGCAAAAACATCTCACTTTCATCTTTTGTTGACTCTGCCACTCCAAAATTTGATTTCAGGTATTATTTTAAAGTTGTTTGGATGGGAACATTGAGAGAGTTCAGTTGGGTCCCAGCCTTTACTCTGCCATCTTGGCTCTGCCCCTCCTGCCTTGTCAGTATTCTTATGCATCATTCTCCTTCATATACCCTAGACTCTAGAGGGTCCAGTGATTCTGGCCTCCTTACTGCCTCTCACACCAGATGTTCCATCCCCCCAATCTCCATATGCGCTCCCTATCCCCAAAGTTGAAATTCCCCCTTTCCTCACCTCCACCTCTTTGTTTCCTTCATGTTTCAGTTAAAGTCTCACCTTCTGCAGGAAGTGTCTCCCAATCTCCTTAACTGATATTAATATCTTTTCTCTGAGATGATATCCAGATGATTTTGTTTATATGTAGTCATTTGCATTTATCTTCCCCATTAAGTTGTCTGCTCACTGAGAGCAGATTGTTCCTTCCTTCCTTCCTTCCTTCCTTCCTTCCTTCCTTCCTTCCTTTCTTCCTTCCTTCCTTCTTTCCTTCCTTCCTTCCTTTCTTTCTTTTCTTCCTTCCTTTCTTTTTCATGAGTGCTTAGCACAGAGCCTGGCATCTATTAGAAGCTTAATAAATGCTTCCTAGACTTGATTTAAGGTACAAAAGAGTATTTCTTACCACTGAATGCATTTCTCTGACTCTATCCTCTGTTTTACTTCCAGTTGTGGGTCTCTTCACAGATACTTTGGGGGAATGAACTAACAACAGCCGTACTGCAGAGGTGACACAGGACCCTGGAAAGCACCCTAGATTTGGAGTCAGACACTGCATTTAAGACCTGCCACTTACCAGCTGGGTGGCCTGCCCCAAATCAGCTCTCATTTATGAAGCTCTATTACCTTATACATAAATTGCAAATAATACCTCCCTCACAGAGGTTCTATAAGGAAATATGAAGCGTAAAGTACTACATAAGTTACAGAATCATATATTGTGAGCTTGACAAGACCTTTGGGGCCATTTATTCCAATTCTCTCATTTTACAGATGAGGGAACTGAGGAACAGATAGGTAGGAAACAACAGTCAGGATTTGAAGCCAGGTCCTCTGAATTCAAGACCAGTGCTCTCTCTCCACCATACAATGCTAATTATAAATTGAGGAAATGTATGTAAAATGCTCAAAGCACTACATAAAGCTTTGTTCTCATTCTCATTACCATCATCATCATTATAGTTGATTCCATTATTTCAGTTGTCTCAACAAAAGTATGTAACTACTGCCCAAATGATCTAGTTGACTGTCACACAACTAAATACCAAGTGGTATTGTGGATAGAATGCTGAGCCCAGAGTGAAGAGAACCTGAGTTCAAATCCTGCCTCAGACATTTACTATCTGTGTGACCTTGGGCAAGTCACTTAATTTACCTCAATTTCCTGTAAAATGAGGATAACAACAGCACCTACCTCCCAGGATTGATGTGATAATCAAATATGATAACATCTGTAAAGCCCATAGTGCAGTGCCTGGCAAGTAGAAGGTATTTAATAAATGCAAATTCCCTTCTTCCCTATCTGTGTGACCTCAGGTAAGTCAGTTAACCTCTCCAAGCCTCAGTTTCCTTATTTGTAAGATGAAATGGTTAGAGCTGATGGCCTCTGAGATGCTCATAAGCTCTGAATCTATAATTCTATGATTTACAGCATCAATTGTACAGAATTCATAAAGGTAAAAACCACTCTTAGCTCACTCAAGGAAAAGGGCTGCAGTCTGACTCCCAGACAAAAACCTAGCCCCCATGGGGATGGCGAAATCTTTTTGTTGCCTTTTTTGTGGGGGTTTTATGCATTTGATCAGTGAAACTCAAAAATGGAAAAGCTTTTTCCTTTTTCTTCTGTTTCTTCTTCTTCTCCTCCTTCTCCTCCTTCTTCTCTATCTCTACCTCCCTCTCCCTTTCTTTGTCTCGCTCTGTCTGTCTTTCTCTTTTTAAAATCTGAGCTTGGGGGTTTTGTAATTAATTATCAAGGTCAGCGCTTCACTTCATGGATTGACTTCATCCCTCTAAACAAGGTCACATCTGAGCACATTAAGTAAAGGTATCACAACATGACAAAACTGGCCAAGAGCCAGATGGATGCAATCACTCTAGACATTCTATAGTCATGCCAATCAAATGATGGAAGGTATTATATATTGGGCAGCAGGAAACCACACCATGTTATAGTCCATTGATCTGGTTTTGATTTTGCTATTATATTCCAGGTGTAAACACCCAGGGCAAGCAATGGCCTGGCCACAAAACCCTCTGGGACTAGTAGTTATTCTCAAAACGGGAAGCCAAAGCTACACAAGCATAATTACAGAATATGATCTCAGATAACAGCTAGCATTTTTATAGAGCTTTAAAGTTGGCAAGCACTTCATTTACTTTATTTCATTTGATCCTCAAAAGCATGTGAGGCAGGGACTATTATTATTCTGATTTTATAGATCAGGAAACTGACATTCAGAGAGATGAATGGAGTGAATGTTGTTAAAGTTGTCTTCTAATTACAAAATGTTCAAATAAACAAAGATACCAATCCCTTCGCCCACAACTGAGAGAAGCAGGTTTAATCCATTGTTACATCTATCTTTAAATTAGATTTAATTTGTTAATCTTCAAATCATTTTTAATGCATTAAGAAAACAAATGACTTACGTTATCAATAATATCAAAGATTGCATAAGCTGCTCCTCTTGCATTAGCGAATGAATCAATGAACGGTGCAGCCTGCCCAACACTGAAAGCTCCTATTAATATTGAAAAAAAAACCTATGGAGAAGACAGGAGGAGGAGAATGTGGACAGTCAATTCTAGGACCATGATGTCATCTAGTAAACCCTACAATATTGGGAAGAAATGTTGGGGCTTGGGGGCAGGGTAAAGTTACACAGAACTTATGCAAGTTAGTACTTTGCAACCCAAGTCACATTTCATTTTTCCCTCAACATGTGTGTATGTAGACATAGATACATATATAGATAGATACATGCATATATATAGATACATGCATAGACACATACATATCTATGTATACAGCTCAACTAACAAACCTCAAATATAACTTTCTATTGCTACTCTCCTAAACCAATGCAGGGTCAGATTTTAATTCTATTCCCAACATTCTAAGGTTGAGTCTATAGGGAATAAGCGTTCTCTCACAATGTTTATTTCCATGGGCCTCAGTCTCCTCATCTGTAAAATGACGTGATTTGACTGAATGGCCTCTGAAGTCTCTGCCAGCTCTACATATAAGATCTTATGGCTTCATTAACTGTTCCCAAATGATTTTTTCCTCCTCTGTAGAGCTATAGAAGATGCTACAAATAAGACACATAGGAACCTGACTGAGTATGCGCCATGGCAAACCAACAAAGAAGTATGGTCCACAAAATTCTCAAAACCCCATACTCTATCCATATTCCACACTGCTTAGTATAACAATTATTGTTCAGAATGAGGACCCTGTGTCATTAAGAAAAGGTTTTTATGATGTTTAATTAACCCTGCTCAAGAAACTAAGAAATCAGGCAATCTTTTTTTAAAAAAAGATTGCGGAAATCTTAGCTAACAGAACAATGCATTTCTCAAGGGTTTCAGATAGCTGCAATTTTACTGCATATAAATGTTTAACATTTTTCCAGTGCTATGAAGGATACTTAACAGTAATGATAATCATATTCTTTATAGATAAAGATGATGTCAGGACCCTGGCTAAGGACCCCTATTCCCAGACTGGGGAAGTGGACAAGATAACAAGTGGATTTGGCAGATTCTAATTTCTTCTCTCCCTCAGAAGGGTCCCGTGTCTCTCCTAAGAACACATGACTGCCTCCTGAGACAGACCCAGAAAGCTCTTTGGCTGAAAAAGATGAAGACACTGCTCCAGGTGATCTAGGCATCATTACCCTGTCTCATAGCCCCCAAAGATCAGCCATGAGGCACGGACATTAAAAAGCAGAATTTGGTAGCAAACTTCCAAGGGTTTGCCACATTGGATTCCTGTGGCATGATTCCAGTTCCTATCTTATCTACTCTTAAATGATTTCCTAGGTTTGCCTGCAGCTCTAGCAGGTCCCACTATACATTTCCTTTCAGAGATCTCTTCTCTAATCTGGCAGGTTACAACTTCCTACCTGCCTCAGCCCACACCCAGATCTCTCCTGATGATTAAATGTAGAAACCAGCCCTAGTCAATCCCCTTCTTAGATTACTTCACTTCTACTGTTGCCTATCTGATCAACCACTAGCCAGCCCTCTGTTCCTTTTCTAAGAATTTAATTTAATTTTTAATTTTTGAACTTAAATACCAAATAAATCAGGCATTTCCTGTACAAAACAGAACTGAAAAAGAATTGTACACAAAACAGTAAAGGTTTATTATATAAGCTTGCTAACAGCCCTCTGTCCATTAACAATCAGTGTTGCCCACTGTCGTGCCTGCCCCCATCAAAATTTGGATCATATCTCCTGTCTAATTAAAGCAGTAGATCTTGGTGGACCCTAGACAGTGATGCTTCTAATCCACCATCAGTGGGGTAAGTGATTGGAATTACATGTTATTCATTCATTCAATAATTATTTATTATCTACTCTTTGCAAGATGTCACGTTGGTACTAAAAGAATAATGACTTGCCCTGATCCAGCCACTATTTCTTTTTAATTAATAATAAGCCTTCTTGATGCCTTTTGTTTTATAGCACAGACATTTCCAAATTTACTTCCCTACACCCCACTCAATGAGGCCATCTCTGTAACAAAAGAAAAATAGAGTTAAACAAAACCATCTGACCATATTTGGTGGTGCTTGGAACATGGACCTCTCTACTGAAACCATCCACACTCTCTTGCCAAGGTCCCTGTTAGGTATAGTGGCACACATCTGCAATATGGCCAGCTGGGGCTATGAAAGCTATCGGTTGTCAAAAATGAGAAAGGAAAAAAAAAGATCTACATAATGGTAGAAACTAAAACCTTAATGTCAAAGGATCAGGAGGACAAGGAGGAAGAAACAAAAGGTTTATGGAAAGGGAAGTAAAGATAAGTAGGGGAATGAATAACTAATAATGGATATTGCATATCTACTTACTGTAAGTGCATTTCCAATAGTATATTCCTTGGATATGACTAGAGTAGATCCATACCAGAAAGCCAGAGCATAGGATGCATATATTAACAGGAAGGCAATGCCCATAGAAATGTTTGCTGAAATAGCTTTCTTTATTCCAATCTTTTTGGCATTTTCCAAATGTCTCTGATACCTAGCAGAAATTAAAGAAGGGAGAAAATGTTATAATAAAAATGAGAATGTGCACTCTGAATCATCATTATATCTAAGAAGCTGGAGGGTTTGAGCATCCAAATCACCATGGCAGTCCCAGAATAGTCCTGTACTCCCTATTAAAACTGCTCAAACTTGGGATGACCCAGGATCAGAATGAATGCTCTGTACTAGCCCAGACCCAGCTCTCTTGGCCCATAACATAATACTATTCCTGGGACAAGTCCAAAAACTGTCTTCTGACAAAGGGGCTCAAGTCTTCTTTACTCCTATATTCGGACCACTGTTTTCAGGGGATGAATTCATCATAATATAGGGATGAAGTAAAGGCAGGTGAAATAATGCCAAGCCAAGTCCCAAAATTCTAATGCTATTTTGCAACCTTAATTTCTTCCTGCATCGAGAAGGAATCTTCACACTTTTCAAGAAGCCTTTTCAATATTACTGTAATGTTGCTGGGCCAGACATGACAAGATAATCACAAGAATGGTTGTTACATTTGAAAGCCTGGTGGATCTTGAGGAGGGCTTCGCCCTTGAGCATTTTTTAAAATTTATAACCACTGGATCAGTGAACGGAGTTGTATTGTATTTCTCAGTTTGAGAAATGGGGAAGGAAGTTTTCTATTTCCTATGACTAGAGTTAAATTTTGAAAAATCTGGAATACGTGATCTTTGGAAAGGATAAGGCAGATGAGAGGAGAAAGACATCCACTTATAATCACAGGATGGAGAAAGCGATGGCTGCTCAAATACTGTATTTTGAGTCTGTACTGACAGTGTACTAATTCCACAATTAACAAATAATAACTAACCCTAAGATGTCAAGATAAGATTCTAATGTAGATCACTGAGGTTTAACACAGATGACATACATAGTTTTGTTGTAGTGCAAAGAACTTTGGAGTAAAGAAGGAATCAAGGGACTAATGTCCTTGATCTAAATTGACCACTGATTCTTTCTGGGCCTCAGCTTCCTCAGTTGTAAAATAAAAGGACTGGACCAGAGTCATTCACTCATTTATTGAGAATGAAGTCCCTGTTCTATGCTATGAACTCTGCTGGGGATACAAAGACAAATACTAAGTAGTCTCTGCCCTCCAAGAGCTTAAACTCTATTGTTGGGTGATCTCTAGGATCTTTTCTGATGCCAAAATCCTATCACCACCCATATTCTTTATCCTTTGAAGATCATTTTCTTGGCCTTTCATTGAAATAACACATATTTGAACAGAACAGGCTAGTTTGTAATTCTTCCATAGGAAACATGTTAATACACTCTCACATTGTATGGTCTTAGAAAGTTGCCTGGCCCAGTGAGAGGTTGGGTGATGCCCAGATTCACATGTCAGAATGTATCAGAAGTGGGATTAGAACCTCAATCTCTCTGACCCCCAAGGCTGGCTTTCTATTCATATGCAACACATTAATGTAGTCCCTACAATCTGGCCTTCTCTGCTTAGGATGCTGAGCCTGGATCTCACGAGGGTAAGAATGGTCCAGAAACTCAAGCTTCATCATTCTGCATCTGCTGCCGTGCTTTTATCAGCACTTCCAGTAAGATCTAATATTAGCAGACAGCCAACATAAGCATCCCAACCCGAGGGGTGGGTGTTCCATTATTGCATTCACTTTGGCTACTTGCTTACCAGAACTAAAGGAGGCAGCAGTGATTACCCTGACCTCATGTGGTCCAAATGAGAGTCAGAGTAGTCTGAGGAGAATATTGTGCTCAAGGAAGCAGCAGCAAAAGGAAAAGAAAAAGAAAAACAAAACAAAACAAAATAAGAGGTTAGAGAATAGTGAAGATGAGAGACAGAAAGATGGTAAGGAATAGAAAGAGAGGAAAGGAGAATGGAAATGACGATTTACATAGGTAGTAGGATGTATCTTTCATACACATCCTTCAGGCAGCCCATAATAGCCAAGAGAGTTCAAACATTCAGTGTAATTTCCTCTAGCCTCTGGAAGGTTCCCTGACACACTGTGAAGTTACAAAAGAATGTGCTTCCTTTACATTCCACTGCTGAGATGCTCAATTTAAATGGGGGTGGGGGAAAGTCTGCCAGGTCTGAGTAGAGAATTTCTGAAACAATCTGCCACCCATATGGATGGCCAGTTCCGATGCTTTACTGAACATTTTTTAGTGAAATGAGGAGTAATCAGGGATCCTTGTACCAGCCCTGGAAAATCCCCAAGGAGTTTTTAATGATTCACAGATGAGACAGTATGAAAAGACCTACACTTCTGCAATTTGAATTTTTAAACACGGAACCACATTTTAAATACATTAGGCTGTGCTTACTACTTTAAAGAAACCCTGGGTTCATTTCTTCTGTAAAGCAAAAAGTCTTTTTGTAGCATGAATCACCCCACTGCCCTCCCACCCCCAATTTCTGAAGAAAGGGAGTTGGAGTTGGGAGTCCTGGGTTTTAATCCTTCCTCTAATAACTGTGTGACCCTGTGCAAGTCACTGATACTATCTGAGAGTTAGGTTTCTTTCCTGTAAAATGTAATAATGCTTTGTTGTACTTGACTCATGAGGGAGATGTCAGGAAAATTGTGCTTGGTAAAACTTAAAATGTTACAAAAACATGAATTCATAAGCTCATAGCCTTTGATCTGGAAGGGACCTTAGAGGAGATATAGTCCAACCTTGCCACTTTGAAGCTGAGGAAACAGACCCAGAGAAGCCCAATAGTAAGTGGAGGAGTTAGGATTTGAGCTGAGGTCCTCTGACTTCAAATTGTACTACACTGTTGTGAATGTCTAGTTGATTGGGTTTTCTCAATGTGGTATAGTAGATAAATTGCTGGGTCAAGAAGACTTGTGTTCAAATCTGATTTTAGATACTATCTGTGTGACCCTAGGAAAGTCACTTAACCTCTGTCTACCTCAGTTTCCTCTGGGGATAGTAATAGCACCTACCTCCCAGGGTTGTTGTGTGGCCCACCACAGTTGTGAGGATCAGAAAGGATGATATTTGTAAAGTGCTTGGCACTTTGTGCTAAGGCACATAGTAGGTATTTTATAAATGCTTGTTCCCTTGCCTTCCCCTTCTTTTAAAGGAATGCAATCATTCATCCATTAGAACTACAAACATGCTACATAGACAGATCAGTGGAGAAAAGATTACCATTAGAAATAACCAGTTCACAACCCCCCCCCCCAAAAAAAAGACCCACCAAATTCATCCTTTTAGAGTGCATGAAGAACTTCCTGACCTTTCCAGTTCTTTGTTTTGTCCCCCGAAGGCTATCACAGTCTTAATGGCAGACAGAGCCTCCTCTGCCACTGCGCCAGCCTTAGCATAGGCTGCTAGTTCTTTGTCGCTAAATGCAGACAGTATCTGGAATGACAATAAAACCCAAGTGCATTCATCTTCTTTGAATTTAGGGAAAATTGAAGAGATACTTTAATTAACTGAAGTCAACTTCTTCAACCGGGAGACAGGAACTTAGGAGTGGGTTAGAAATGGGTTAGGCCATTTAATAAGAGAAAGAACAAAAAAAGATTTAGTGGTGTGTGTGTGTGTGTGTGTGTGTGTGTGTGTGTGTGTGTGTTTTCAGAATTGATAATTAAAGAAAGATTGATGAAGCATTAGCCCAGCCAGTAAATGTTATTTCTTAGACTGCTGCTGACTCAGTCCAGTACACCAACAACAAGGGAATCATTCTAGACACCACTGCATCCTCCATCCTGCCTCCTTCATCCTTTAAATCTTCACAGAAAGGACTTACTGAAGAGCCAGTGGGATACTGGGGGAAAATGATGGATTTTGTGACCAGAAGACATGGGTTAGAATCCTTAATGAAATCTTATTTTGATACGACAAAAGAAACTGGGAGTGGGAGAAGTGTCCAAGTGGATCCACATGAGACCATGCTACCAAGTGTCCAATTGTGGTTATGGACTTTGTAGAGTGTGTTTAGAAACAATTGAAGAGGGCAGGCACAGAGCTGTTTGATCTGATGATCTTACAGAAGTGGCCTCAGTACTAATGGCTCAGGGAAAGTGATGGGCTTCAAAATCGTGACAGTTTTCCAGAAGAACTATAAAAAATTATCTTCACAGATTATCTTTCACTAAGAATTTCTCTTTTTTTCCTTTCAAAATTCTCCTAGCATTCCCCACTATCCCCCAGGATGCAATAATTGATTTCACCTCCTTTTTCTTTTATTATAAAGAAAAATGATAATAAATTGTTGACCTAGAACAGTAAAACTCAATAATTGATTTCATCTTTTTTTTCTATATTAATAGCAATGTTAATTATTGCTGACATATTGTGGGTCAGCTCCCTGGCAATGAAATCCCCAAAAAGAAGGCAGCAGGAGGGAGGAGGAGAGACAGAATAAGAAGCATAGTTTACAAGATGAATTGTCAACCCCAGGAATATTAAGAATTGGCTATAGAGTCTGCAGTCAGTTTATCAATGTAAGCAGCTTATTATTAATTTATTGCTAGGAAAAATGGCATTATTTATTCTGAAATTCTCTTCCCCCAAATATTAGCTCCCCCTTGCAAAAACAAAACTAGAGTTTATTTAATATATGTGCTGTATTTGGGAGCCATTTGGAGGTATGGTGGATGAAAAATTGGCCTCAAAGTCCAGAAGGCCTGAGTTCAGATACCACCAGTGACACATAACTAGCTCTGTGAGTAGGGGAAGGTCATTTAACCCCTCAGTGTCCCAGCCATCTAAGGTTTCAAACCACAGAGTAAAAATGCTTTGGTGAAGGGGCTTCCTCACTAGAAGTTGCCTATACCAAAAACAAAACACAGCATAGAGCCAGTTCAAAAAATAAAAAAAGTAAAACCCCAAACCCTACAAAGAAACACTGTCTTTTCTTTTGTTTGAACACCTTGGTCAATTCCCCTACACCCAAATAGAATTCAAGCTCCTTGAGGACAGGGATTTGTATTTTGTCTTTGTACTTCTAATACTTCTAATACCCAACAGAATGTCTAGTACTTAGTAGGTATTGAATAACTTGTTGAATTTAATTATTAAACTGTGACTGGTGCCAAGAACACATAATAAAAACTTTATAAAAATTTTTATTTAATTTTATTGGATAATTTTCCAAATACAAAAATGAATAACAAGCATTTATACGAAAAACAAAAACAAAAAAAAATCTGTTTCCATGATTGGCTTAGTTAAAAATCAATTCAATAACTTATTAAGGATAGGAATTTAAAAATACCTCAAAGGACCAAGATGAATCAACGGATGTGTTGTATTTGTACATATTATTGATAGTGAGATGAAAGTTTTTATTTCAAAGTAAAATGATAATATCTGTTTCCAATTATTTGTGTTTAAAGTATATTTACACAAATGGGGAAATTATGGTAAAAAAAAATTTTGATGGTGCCATTTGACACAGTTGAAGAGCTTGGTCCTTCTCTTAAATCATCTATCATAAATGTGAGTTACATTAAATGGATGAGAGTTTATTTTAAGAAATTCTAATCTGGGAGAAAAACTGCCTTTGTATTAGATAAGACCTGTGACATTTTGAAATAGGGTAAATCTAGCACCATCTAGATATGGCTTCATTAGAAGGCATATATGAACTGTCAATAACAGCAGACCTTTATATTGTGGCATAGGGCTTGCAAAGCACTTCACATAAGTAGAAACTCCACCCCAATTCTAATGGAGGTGCTCCTCCCTCCCTCCCCCCCACCTCACTTCAGAGTTGGAGTACATATCTTTTGAGTGCTCCCTATAAGTTAAGAAGACCATACTTTTAATTGGCTGCTGAGCCCAGAATTCTAGAATATCCCAAAGTTAGAATCTCTGCTCTTGAGGTCACTTCCTCCTACAAGACTGACAGAACTTTCTCTAATCTGAAGATTGGATTGGGGCAGAGAGAGGTTGCCCTTTCCCTCCTCTTCCCTCTCTCTCCCTCCCTGCCACTGGCATCACAAGCTGAGAGCTCATGGTCCCCTAGTCAAGTCTGTGTCTAGGACAGGGCTGTCTTCTCCTGATTATTCTTCCTTCCTAAAACAAATAGGAGACAACTCCATCGTAGACAAAGGCTTGTCTGAGAGACCATGAGTTCACAGCTTGTGGACCCCATGGAGGGGGAGAAGGGCATCTCCCCTCCTCCAGTCTGCAGAGCTTAGACATTGTATGAGGTCAACAGGTGGGAGAGGCCAAAGGAGCCAAGTATACCCATGGCATTCTGGATCCACAGAATTAAGAGATTCTTATAGCTGACAGAAGGCAGTCAGAGGATATCTACTCCTGCTCTGAAATTGAGTGAGGGACCAGGGAACCTCCAAAACATGTCTCCAAGGGAATAATATCTTATTTGTTCCTTAAAACAACCTTGTGATTTTGGTACTATAGGCCTCATCCTAGGCCATAGGGGCAGCTAGATGGTGAAGGGTCCTGCAATCAAAAAGGCCTGGGTTCAAATCCAGCATCAGATGATTATTAGTTTTGTGACCCTGGGAAAGTCACTTAACCTCTGTTTGCCTCAGTTTCCTCAACTGTAAAATGGGTATAATAATAGCACCTATCTTCCAGGGTTGTGTGTTGTGGTCTGTTCTTTGTTCTCCAGGAGGACTATGACATCAGGGAGATGATGATATGACTTACAATTGAATTTGATTTGAGGGAGCGAGGGCTGTGAAAGGTCACCAGTCTCACGTTCTCCTCCAGAGCTATCTGGATCCGGTGGAAAGATATAGGTCAGGATGACTGGAGGTGGCCCAGGATACAATGGGAGACCTTGGCCTTTTTAAGCTAAGGTTTTTTCAAGCTCTCACTGAGTGAGGCAATACCCATTCAGTGAACAGACCTCTTTAAGAAGTGAGTCAAGGGACAGCCCCTTTAATAAAAAAAAAAAATCAAACCGGGAGGGGAAGACCTTCATGGGTTCTGGCCAAAAGAGAAACAGTTACTATTTACATTCACTCTGAGCCAGGAGGGCCCAAAAAATAAACATTAAGTGGTGGTTGGACAACTATTGACCTATTGTCAATCAATGAGATCCAGAGTGAATTGGGTTTAAGGTCTGGTCTTTGAGAAAGAAATCTAGACAGTTAATCCCAGGTTAACTCTATAGGTTTTGGCCATCAAAATTTACCTTCCTTTGAGTGGAGCATCCCCAGTTAAGGGCATGATAGGAGAGGACAAGAGAGGAGAGGGGAGGGGAAGAGAGGAGAAGCTGAGTTGCCCAACTGGAACTGGCCAGCTGGGTCCCCAAGAGGGCAGCTCCCCAAGATCATCCTGATCAATATCTGGCTCTGGAGGAGAACATGAGGCTGGTGACCTTGCACAGCCCTCCCTCATTCCAATCAAATTCAACTGAAAGTCATGGCATCATCTTCTTAATATCACGGTCCTCTTTAAGAACAAAGGACAAATCACAATCTTTAAGTAATCTCCCAGGATTATTGTGTAGATCAAAGGAAATAACTAAAAAGCCTCTGATCCATTGTAGGCACTATACAAATATTAGTTATCCTCATTGTTCTTATCATCCCTCTTTTACAGATGTGGAAACAGGTTCAGATATATCAAGGGAGTTTGTCCATAATTACGCAGCTAGCAAGTATGAGGGTGAGAAGTCGAATCCAGGTCTCTCTTGAATTCAAATTTTCCATTATACTATGTTGCTTCAGTGCCTAGCACATGGGATACACTTAATAAATGTTTGTGAAACTGAATTGAATTACAGAGAAAACCATACTGAGCAGGGGTCTCCTAAGTACCAGAGAAGCGATACCTAAAGGTCCATCTTTTTCACCTACCTTTGCCCAGACAGCTGCAGAAAGTCCCAGGATAGGGCTGATGGCCATTATCACAAGGGTTAACTTCCATCCTCTTATGAACCCCACTATGAATCCTGCAAAAAATGTTGCCACTGCTTGAAAGAACATTCCAACTTTGTCACCAATTCCTTCACTGATTTTGGAGATGTCACTAAAAAGAGAATCACACTTGAGTGGTTACAGTCATGGCATTCTCAGCAGAAAGGTACAGCACAAACTAACAGACTTGTCAGCTGATGCACTGAACACAAGTACAGTTAGATCAACAGAAGGCACATCACCATTCTTGAGCCCTCTGATGACTTTTGCTTGACCCTCAGAAGAGAAGTCACCTTGAAACTGGGCCAATTAATTAACAACAGGCAATAGCCAAAAGAAAGATTTGTCTGGTAATTATCTGGTTTGACCACCAGGTAAGTACAGCCTTTTCATTTTTCTTTTGTGAAAAGTACATATTTTCATATAATTTATGTCTATCTCCTTAGGGAGAAAAAAAGCATTTTTCCAAACACATGATAAAGGAATTAACAGAATACTTACTCTGTGAGTCGTGTGTTGAGCTCTGTGGTGTCATTGACATCAAACCACCCTATTTCCTGTCGTAGGACGGCATGAAAAAACTTTTGCCTAATTTTTTTAATTTGCCGGCCAGCAGCTAAAGTCCAGAAGGAAACCTGAATGTAAGCAGCTATTAGAACACCTCCTCCTAATCCTGAATAATAATAGGCATATCTGAAAAACAGGAAAAAAAAAACCCAAGGATGATAATAAAAACAGCTGATATCTCTAGAGCACATTACCAAGATTACATCATTGGAGCCTCACAAGCACTCTGTGAGGTCAGTGCTATTGTTACGCCCATTTTGCAGATGAGGAAAACAGAGGCTGTGGAAAGGTTCAATGACTTGTCACACAGCTGGTAAACATCTGAACTGGGATGCAGAGATGCTTTTTACTCCAGTTATTTTTTAATCTCATCTTTCTGGAGTAATGTCCAGTACTATATTGTTTTCTGAAGTGGTCATACATAAAATACAGAAAACATATCTTTCAATCTGCTTTTTCCTTTTTCTTGAATTTGCTTCTTTCTCTGCGATATTAAAACAATTCATTCTAAATATCAGTCAGTTCCAAAGAGGAAAGACAGTCAAGCTGATAATTTGGTTACACGTAAACCGAAAAGGAAACTGCTCTTTTTATTTTTCCTGTGTTTATTGTTATTTCATAGCTACAGCTCAACTATCTTTTTGGAAATGACATTTTACATATCTAAAAATGGGCAGATAAATGTAGCCATGGTTTCTATTGTAATTCATTAAAGTTACAATATCTGAAACATCACCAAATTCCCTTTGCACTTTAATTGGAACATTTCAAATAGAAGCCACTGCCAAATTATTTTTAATTAGACCAAAAAAAAATCCAAACCCAGAATAACTGAGCTTGGTTAAATAAGTCAAAATTTAAAATGATAGGATATTAGAAGCAATATTTAAAGAAATACACTTGTATTATTTAAAAGTACAGACTAAATCTAACAGATAACAATTCCCACAGAAGTCCTTTATCGTGCTTTAATGCATACTTATTACGTATTTGAAATTAGTAGCCTTTACTTACATACATCCATAAAATAAGCTTTAGGGGGACCAGATACTTCAACTGATGAAAAAAAGTTGCTTGATCCTTTGAGATATTTTTAAATTCTGGTCTTTCTAGTACAAGCATCTATATATGCCAAGAAGTGTGCTGAACTTTTAAAATATTCCTTATTTAATTTGGCTAACCACGCCTGAAAACCCTATTTACCTGATTAATTTTCTTGCAAATCTTCTCTTCACAGACGGTACAAAAGTAAACTTTGACCCAGCCCAAATGGAATGATCAAAACTCCAGATGAGTGGTGTATGAATTAGACTTTATTAGGCTTAATTTTCCTAATTTGGTTACTTAGTGGAAGAAGTAAAGATTCAGCACCCATGGGAAATTCTGCCCCTCTCACCATACACAAACTGACAGGCCAAGGTGATTCTCAGATACAATTTTTAAATGGGAATGGGCACCTGTCATAGATGACAGACAACTTGAGTATATGTATGTGTATGTGAATTTTTCAACAAAACAATTTCATGCTGTCAGAGTCACACGTGCAGTAATGCTAAACATGACCCTGGGTAAGGTCATATAAGTCCTATAAGAAGTAATCCTCTCACCATGGCTAGCTTCACCATGGAAAAGACAGAGTCAGCTACATTTCCTGAAGTTTGGGGTAAGCATCAGACTCCTAGACTCCCCAAATCACAGTCTCCACAGTTTGTTTTTTAAGGAAACACTTCCCTAATCACCATCATCAGCAGTTCACACAATAGCACAACAATTCTGCTAACCAGTCTTAGGGTTACCCACCATCTTTTTCTTCCAGTAAACAAGCACAGTCTTCACTAATACATTATTTTGAAGGTTGGGGATGAGGCCAGATCTTTAGAAAGCTGTTGCCTACTGAGATAACACTGATGACATTATAAATTGGTTACATCCTGCTTTCTCAGTTTTATACTTGTTTTTGCTTTTTTTTTGGAAAGAACATCAGAAAAAAACATCTGCTGAATCCTCCTCCCTTCTACTAGAGAGTAATTAGTTGTTAAAGAAGTTTCTTATAGAGTGGGTAAGTGCATTCAAGAGAATGGGTCCCCCAAGAATGAATTTCACATAGTTGTGTCTTGTGAGCAGGAAACTGGTGCATTATGTGTTGGGCTGCATGATACTAATTAAGTGCTAAGTGTGAGTTTCTTTTACCATTTGCGTTTGACAGATACCTTTTCAATATTTTCAGGCCAGTAATGTGGGGAGTTCATGACTGAGCTGAGAACTAAGGCTTGTAAATGGCTGTGGTATTAAATTCAGCTGACTAAGGACTGGAATGCAGCCACCTTGTCCTAGAGCCAAATACAGCATCTCTCTCATGCTCAAGTCTGACTCCCTAGTGTACTGAACAGCAAGAGACATCCTGGCAAAGAGATACAGATGGATGTTTAATGGAGACCATGCTTGAGGCTCTTAATGGACAAAATAATAGAATTAAGACTTGGAAGGAACCTTAGACATCACCTAATTCAACCTCTTATTTTTCTGAAAGGGTATTGTAATAGGTAGTTGGATCAGGGATCCTAGGATATAGGCCTTAGCTTCCAGTCCCCCCTTTACCCACTAACCATATGGTGACTTTGGTTGAGTCATTTAACGAATCAACAAGCATTTATTAAACTGGAATGGGTCAAATGCAATGAATAAAATAAGCTTACATTCTAAAGTGAGAGACTATAAATGCCACCACAAATAACGCAAGTATGTATAGAATAAATTTAATTAATAAGTCCAAGCAAAATAGTTAAATAAAAGGTAGTTAGGAAGGAAGGATTCCAGCAGTTGAGGAACTCAGGAAGGTCTTCACGTTGAGTTGCATCTTGAATGAAGAGAGAGGTCTTATGAGATGGAGGTGAGGAGAGATTGTGTTCCAGGAATAGGGTATGGCTTGTGCAAAGACATGGAGACAGGAGATGGAGTACTGTGTGTCAGGACTTTTGGATTTCTCTTTACTCATCTATAAAATGCCAGAGTTGGACTAAACAATTCTTAAAATCCCCTTTTGGCTGTATGAGTCTATGAAATTTGGGCCAAGGATGGCTAACTGACTTGTCCAACATTACCTTGGCATTTAGAGCCCATATCTCCAGTCTTCCAGTCCAATGTTCTTTCCATGACACCACACCTCCCACAGTAATATGTAAATTATTCACATGTCCCATGAGGACATGAGTATGTCTATCTGGCATAGTGTCAAAGGTCTCAAAGCTATCCAGAGACTCAGGGGATTCAACTACACATTTGTTCTCATCTCCTAGACTCATGATCCAAAACAACAGAATACATCCATATGACTGGAACACGTTCTTGTGGGGTCTGAACAATACTGGTACATATCTTGTAAGTCCCTCCTGTTTGTTTGCTAGCATACTAAAGTTCCAATAGAAACTAGAGTCAATAGGGATGATCTCTACTATCTCTTAAATAAAAGCTGTCAGTGTTTACACATGGAAGTTAGGAGGTTCTGCCTTGAAACTAATAAGTAATTTTCAAGAGAAGAGTGAGGTACAATAGAAGGGAAGACATGATTAATCCCAAAGGTCCTAGTTTCAAATCCAGGCATTGCTACTTATTACCTGTGTGACCTTGGTCAACTCATTTAACCTTCTGGGGTCTCAGTTTCCTCATCTGTAAAATGGGAAGATTAAGCCAGATGATTTCTAAGGAAAGCCCTTTTCAGTTTCAGGTCCTATGATTTCCCCCTTTTAAAAATTTTTATTAGCTGAAACTGATAAAAATGAATATCAAGAATGGTCTAAAAGTAAAAAAATAAAAGAAGAAATAGTTAATCAAGTGTGACTCCACAGATAGATTCCACTCCCCTATATGTCTGTCTCCCCCATTAAGCTCCTAGAAGGCAGGGAATGTCTCTTTTTTATAACAGTGTCCTTAGTGCACAGAACAATGATTGCCTGGCACATAATATCTTTATTAAATGCCTTTTCATTCATTTAATCATTCATTCATAAAAAAAGGCAGCACTCAGGCTGAAAACATCAGTGATTTATTTGTAATGTGATAGAAAAAGCTTGGGACATAAAGTCAGAATCTCAATTCTAATCCTGGCTCTGTTGCCTATCACCTGTGTGGCCCTGAGTAATTCACTTAGTCTCTTCTGGCCTCCATTTTTATCTGTAAAATGAGGGAGTTAAGGTCTCTTACAATTCTAAATCCTATGATCCTATGTGAAATAGAGGAGGAAGGGAATGCTACCTTCCAGCAATCAGCCCCAGTCTAGCCTTGATTGTAGGTCACCAGGTCAATCTCAATCTTACCTGCTTCCTGTAGTAGAAAAGCATAGGATTCAGAGCACTGGCCCTATGTTCTGTACCTTACATACAACTATTAGGTCTGGACTCAAAAAGGGTCATCAAAGGGGTTCCAAGAAATCTTGGGATGCTGGCCCTCTAGGAATGGATATTTGCTGAGAAGGAAGCTTGGTCCCTGTCCTGCATTTTTGACTCCATTCCTCTAAAAATGACTAGAACAAGGTTAGCCTATACATTCCAGTGGTAATGTGGCCATGCTTCTCTAGATACACCTGTGCACTTGTGTCTCTAATGACTCAATCAACAAATACTCAGCATCTACAATGTACCAAGTATTGTATGCTGGGGTTATAAGTCAATCGGATGAAGCAATCCCCACTGGCAATGAGCTTACATTCTAAATGAGGCAAGTACATATAAAATATATCGGCATAAATATAAAGTGAATAAATATAAATATATACAAAGTAATGATATGCACAGAAGTTTGGGAGGGAGGGTACTCGTGGTTGGGGGCCTTCATGCAGAAGATGGTACTTGAGCCACCTCTTGAAGAGAAGGACTCATCAAGGAGATATAGGCATAGAAGTAAAATTTCTCAGCTATGGTGTTATTGGTAGGTGAGCCCTGACATGCTATATCTCTGTTAGAAGAGATCTGGGGGAAGTAGTCTTTTGAATTTTATATTCTTCCTAATCTCTATTAGTTTGCTAGAAGAATAAGCTATTTTTAAAATGAAGATGTATTGATACAGACACAGTGGTTCTCAACCTTCCTAATGCTGTGACCCTTTAATACTTGTGTGTGGGCGGACCTGCCTAGAGACAGATAGAGGAGCAGTGTCTCGGTTCCTAAGACCATCGGAAATATGTGTTTTCCAATGGTCTTAAGTGACTCCTGTGACAGGGTCGTTCTACCCTCAAAGGGGTCGTGACCCACAGGTTGAGAACTGCTGACACAGAGGATTATGGCCCTTGGGGAAAAAGGAACAACTTCTGACTTTCCCAAAACTTTCATCTAGGGGACAGCTGAGAGAGAGTAAGTTACCAAGCAGAGCACCAGTGCTGATAATGATGATACAATTCAGGAGGACTAAGGATTGGAGGATGGAAGCAGGAACTGGCTTGGAGATTTACTACAAGTCTCCTAGATCTAATGGTAGTTCCTGATTTATTGCTTGGGGAACTCCTTTGCTAATAAGTCTTATAAAAATGTTTAGATACTTTGCAGATTTGAGTGAATGCTCAAATTTTCTATAGGAGTGGGGAACTGGCAGTCTTGAGGCCACATGTGGTCCTCTAGGTTCTCAAGAGTGGCCCTTTGACTGAATCCAAACTTTATAGAACAAATCCCCTTAATAAAAGAATTTATTCTGTAAAATTTGGATGCAGTCAAAAGGCCATACCCAAGGACATTAGAGGGCCACATGTGGTCTCGAGATTGCAGGTTTCCCACCCCTGTAAAAACCTAAGGTATCATGTACTAAGCTTATCATGTCAAAAAGTCACAGTCAATTTTCATCAATGTTGTTGGTGTGAAGAAAAGCCTGATGTGAGAGGCAGGGGGAATATAGTAGATGGAGAGCTAATCTTGGCACCAGGGAGACAAGTTCAAGTTCCACCTGCATCTCATGAATATGAGTCCACAGTTCTTAGTGAGTTGTTGGTCTGTGTCTTGGTGAGAGGAGTTTTCATGCCAGGAAGTTTTCATACTGTTACAATCATAGGTTCAGATGCAAAATAAAATAAAATAAAATAAAATAAAATAAAATAAAATAAAATAAAATAAAATAAAATAAAATACCACCAAAGCTTCAAGGCAGATCTTTAATCTTGGAGAAGCCAGATTCATTCAATAATTTCCAGGTAAAATTTCAGTTATCCCTTGCTTTTGTATATCATGAGAAATACTGGTTGTTCCATGAAAAGAAGTGATATGATAATGATAATTTCAAAGAGTCGAAGCATTCTGATGAAAAGTGAAAAAATCAGTAGAGATTTTCCTCTGATATTTGAAATCATCCAGATTATGGACTGAATTTTTCACTTTTCTCTCACACATCTGGGAATAGTTACAGGCAACAGTCACAGCCATCTCAAAAGAGCATAAGTGATATATAAGCAAGAAAGCTACTTGGGAACAGAGACTGGAAAATTTTTGTCACTGTATCTCCAGTGCCTTGTACATAGTAGGGGCTTAATAAATGCTTGTTAATTTATTGATTGATGTAGGTATTTAGAGGTTTCCATGGGGAGGCTGAGATGGAAGAGTGGAATGATTGCTTGTGAACAGCTCTCACATAGTTGGAAGTTCTCAACTCATCATCCTACTGTCTTCTATCTTCTTCACCCAACTTCCTCTTTTGCCCCCCTCTGTTCTACAAGATCATTTCTTCATTCTTCAACAACAAGGCTATCTGTCCACAGACCCCTGTCTCTTAGGATATAGACTTAATTATAACATTCTTGAGGCTATGGATGACACCTCAAACCTCTTTGAAGTCTTCAGACAACCTAGCACATAATAGGTGCACAATGAATATTAATTAGTTGACCAACTTATTGGAATTTATTCAGTTTATGGAGCATGGCAATATATACATATATATGTATCTGGTTATATATATGCATGTATATTTCCATAGATTCTAATCCTACATTTGTGTGTCACAGTACAATATTTTTGTTATTTTTAATGGTAAAGATTTTGACTGTGTCCTTGGTAGACTTGGCTATGAAGATAAGTCAGAGCAGAGTTAATTTCTTTGGTTCAGGTCTATATGCAAC
Organism: Pseudochirops corinnae; assembly: GCA_028646515.1. Classification (NCBI taxonomy): domain Eukaryota; kingdom Metazoa; phylum Chordata; class Mammalia; order Diprotodontia; family Pseudocheiridae; genus Pseudochirops; species Pseudochirops corinnae. The sequence goes on along the minus strand of JAQQSV010000149.1, from coordinate 142,174 downwards.
TGGCTTCACTAGGAGATCAGCGGAAACTACTATTAGTTGATTAGACCTTGTCTCTTCCCATTCCAGATAAACAAAGAGAGCTTCTGGCTGAAGACCCTTTAGAGGTTGTGTGAATAGCCATCAAAGTAAGGACTGCTGTCTCTGACCTTGGCCCTTGGGGTTTTCACCTACTGCGAAGCAACTTGATGTTCATTTCTTCAGAGCATTTGCTGCTGACAACTCTGCCATTTTAATTCAGACAAAAAATCTGGCAGTATCTTAAATGATTCCTTATCATGTCAGATCCCCCCCCCCCTTTAATCTGTTTTTATTATTTATTTTATTTCTGTTTTACTACTATTTCATTCACTTAAGTATTTCAAAATTATTCTTAATGCATTAACATGAGGGGGCTAATACACTGGATCACCCATACCCCAAACAAAGAAATCCTGATGCTTTCTCTCCACCTTTACCGACCCCAAGGGGGTCTGTAGAGTCATAGATCTGGAGGCATAAAAGACTTCAGAGGCCATCTAATCCTCTGAGGCCATAATTTAATATGGAAACTAAGGCCCAGGATGGTTATATGACATGCCCAAGGTGATATAAGGTTCTCCATCACCAAAGCTAACATGCTTTTCACAGTATCATACTGTTACCCACTCTGAAACAGCTCTTCTGTTTCTCAGATGGTCACCCTTGAGTTAAAAGCAGTCCCAAAGAAAAGAAACTCAGTCCCAAAGACAGCTCAGGGACAGCTATGGCACAGAGTTCCCCCCCCTTCCCCTTTTAAAAATATGTCTCAAGTCACCCAGCCCTTTAGTGTGGAAACCTGTGGATTCTCTTTGGATCTGGAGGTTTACACACAACCAAATGAACTCAATCAATGGGTTATTTTTATTGACTGAATTCAGCAGGTTGTTTCCAAACTAACGAAAGGAGACAGTTTGTGACTGTGGGGAAAGTTAGGGAGCAAAATCCAGATGATGGATATACAGTTTCAGGTGCTGTTCATTGCCTGGAAAGTGGATCTCAACAAAGCGATGCCTAAAAGATCTGTTATTGATCATTTATAGTCATCTCTGTGTTCATGTACTCGAAAATCATTGTACAATGATGTTTAGAGGTTATTTCTCACAATAACTCTCTCTGAGGGGGGTAAATCCTACGACATTTACTCCTTATAATTTTCCATATTTTATTAGTAAGAATGAGGGCCCAAGAGAGGGAAAAATGACAGTGTCAGAGTCCTAAAATGAATCAGTGGAAAAACTGAACTTAGTTTTAATTTGACTAACCAGATCACAGAGTTGAATTAGGATTTATGTCTACAAAAACACCAAGTCCAATAAAATCTTGTTACCAAGGAAATTATATCTATATGAGGGCTAACATTAAATTCAATTGATATTTATTGGGTACCTACTATGTGTGAGGTATATAGCTCTTTTGATTTGATAATTCTATTTGGGAGGTATTAAAGACAGGTAAAAACAAAATCAAATATATGCCTTATTTGTCAATAATTATATTTTCATACAGATTCTAATTTTGTGGTGTTATTTTTCAAAGAAGATCAATATTAAATAAATCATGAAGTAGTTCTCTTTAATTTTTATGACAAAAATATTGTGTTCTACATTCCCTTGTGACTAACACAGAAATCTTCTAGAACAACCTATAAAATTCATAAGTAAGCCAAGATGGTTTCATATGCTTAATCTCTGTGTTCTCTTGTCTTGGATAAAGTACAACAAATATATCTCTTTCATTCACTTGAAACTACATTTATATAAGTACAGTTTGAATACACATATGTTAGCCAATTACCTGGTCATTTCTTCCTCCAGAATTCTGGCTGGATTTAACATCGCCAAAGAAAAATTTACTAAATAAAAAGAAATTAATAGAAGACATTTTAAAAAGGTTGACCTAAAAGACTGGCATTGATAGTTTCAAAATCATTGGCTATCATTGTGTACAATAAACACTATTCTCTATTTAAGAACAACAAGAAGAAAAGCAACGCCTGCTTAGAGTTTAAATACTCAAAAGCTAAAAGATTCTACAATTCATATTTTCCATGCAAAATTAAGTTTTCTCTTTGCAAATACAATTTCACCATGAAGCAGTGAGTTCAAGGGTTTTGGGAAAGATGTTACTATAGGCATAGAATAGGGAAGATAAGGCCTTCCTTGATTCTCCTATGCTATTTATTTGTGGTCTCTGTAGCTGTTTTCTAAGAAACTTAAAAAAAGGCATACCAGGGCATGGGAGAGGTATGGACATTGATAGAAGAATGCATTGAAATATCACAAAAAAGAAATAATAAATAGTGATTTTTAACTCCCTTCACCTTACTATATTTAAAAGGCAGCTTTCTTGGGGGTTGGTGATAGGAGTGGGAGCTTTCCAAGCACTTTCCAGGTACTTTGTATTTGTACCCTTAATTTTTTGCCCCCTTTCCTCCATGTCGTCTCTACCATACTTCACTTCGTGAGGTAGGAAGGGATAACGTCATCAATGATGCAAGATGCACTATGCCCAAAGGTAACTTAACAATGATTTTAGAAAGCAAACAAGTCTACTGACTTTCAATCCCATTCTGTATTGATAGAAGTCCAGAATCTTAGCCCTAGAAAGGATTTTAGATCAACACTAGATACCTAGGCCAACACTTTCATTTTACAGATAAAGACACAGAAGCAGTTAAATGACTTTCCCAAAGTTAACTTTTTTAAGTTAAGTAATTAAGCCCAAAGCAAAGTTAACCAGGAGATCTGGGATAAGAACCAAGGTCTCTTCTTCATATTTATTCCTTAAAACCAACGTATAACCTAAAATACAAATGGGGCAAGATCACAACTCTTAATGTGGGCAAATATGATAAGAATATTTTCTTATGGCATGTATTGTCCTTCATGATTATTGTGTCAGGTGGGTGTGCTAAACTACTTTTTTAATTCTTGATTAGAAAGGACGAGTCGCTGTATAGTGGAAGAAAAATGCAGAAATGAAAGTGACATAAAAGCAAGTTACTAATAAACTGAGATTTATTTATTTAAATAAGGGCACTTCCTGGTTTTTATATTTTTAAGTCATCATTCAACAGGTTGGTTAGTGGTTTGTGTTCACACCTCCTTCTTCCCCTTCCCCTCAGCCCCTTCACACAAAAAGAAGGAAGTACAGTGGGAGCAAAAGAGAAAAAGTCAGTATTTATTCCTAGGACAAAGCACTAGATGAGTCCTTCCCCATTTAGGTTTCTATTCAGCACTATCCTTCCTTTAGTGATGCTGAACAACATGGAGAAAAGGCGCCGGAAGAACGATTTCCTTTTACTGTACTGTTGTTTGATCCTGGTTGGGACAGATCAGTTCAACTTTGTTCCATTAACATATGTCAATATGCCAGAGGTCATGTTTTCTGGCTACTCTGAAATTCTTCCAAAAGAGATAAGGCTAAAATTCATTTAATCCTTAAACTCTTGCCAGGGTCTGTTACCAAGCACGGTGTCTGGCATGATTTTTGCCTCGGGATCATGATATCTTATAGCTGTGAACAACTGAAGGCTTCTACTCATTAACTGAATTTTTCATATGCTAATAGGTCTAAATAAAGCTAAGAAATCATCTGATAGGCAACATCTCCCCACATCCACCCACATAAACGGTAAGATTTTTAGGCAGAACTTCGAGATTGGTTAGGGAGATACTGTGATAGAGTGTTAAATGTAGAGCGAGAAGTGCTTGGGATTGGATTTGGGCTTCACCTATGTTATCTATGTCACCATGGGTAAGTGACTTTAACCTCTATGAGCCTCAGTTTCCTCATCTGTAAAACAGCAATATCAGTACTTATTCTGAGGATGTCACAAGGTTGTTGTAAGGAAAGGGTTTGACATATCACAAAGTACTACTGCAGTGAGTTATTATTCTTGTTATTTCTACTCTTTTGTTCTACCTCTGAGTGCTTATTACTTAAAATGATTTAGCATGCCATGTGTGCTGTGTCAAAATCAGATTGGCAAATGGCTATCTGAGAGAACAAGAGATGAGCAAGAATTCTGATACCATCACATTTTGAAGAAGTATGGGGACCAGACCATGAGAAATCTCCATGTTGATATACTGGTTCTGCCAGTCTAGAGGAACATGAAGTGAACAAATTAATTTGGAACCTTCTCCTTCCCCACTTCCTGTTTCTTTCTCTCCCCTAACAAATGGATTCCAATTCATTCAGTGACAGTTTCATAGCTAGAAATGCTTCTAGGAGACAAATTTTGACACTGATCTGCTAATTTAGGGATTTTTTTTTACAAACCCAGAAAAGTGGAAAGTCACAGAGTAACTATGGATCATAGTGCATCTCCCATGACTGCTTAAGTTTGGCCTTTTGCATACAGACAGATGAGCCCCAAGTACCATGGAAACTTGGAGGCACAGCATGGTGGCAATAACCACACAAGGTTGCACAGCACATATAGTTTTACTGTGAGAAGACTGTTCCCTTTTGGTAACTACCCTCTCATGCTAGAACTTTTCTGGGACCTTCTTACCCTAGAATCTCCCTCCTTCATGCTGACTCCCTTCATTCATTGACAAGTTCCTTCAGAGACCTCCATTTTGGGGACAGGCTCAGGTTGGCCATGCTTCATGCCTCACCTGATGGACTTCACTCCATGCCATGAAAGTACCCTCAAAGATACTTTCCCTTCAGATTCCTTTTGGGGCAGGGAGGGTGCTACCATCTGCCACTAGAATGTAAGTTGTTCAAGGACAGGAGCTTACAGTTGTACCCACAGCACTTAGCACAGGGGCTGGCACATAGAAAACACTTAATAACGATAGTTGCCTTGCTTATATGTTTCAATCTAATTACACTTCTTTATCTAAGTATCCAATCAAAATGAAAATCTGCTCATCCAACTCTAAAAACTGCAACACTCATGCTTGCAGAGCATGTGCTAATAAGCATCCTTTTATAAGTATATCTGCCAACCACTGGAAGAGTATAAAAGTATAATTAAAATGAGGACCTGTAATGGGACCAAAATCACTATCCACCTGGAATAACCTAATGAATTTAGATTCATGGAGGTGTTTGTCATCTTGGTATATAACCTGTGGTCAAACTATTCTGGAAAAGGGCCTTTTGTCTCTAAGCATGTTGCTTGTAGTTGCTTGTAAGCATGCTAAAAATGGTGTTCAGGAAAAAGCAGGCTATTGGTTTTGATTATCTATATAATTACAGTTGCATATATTTGGTATAGAGGTTAATAGTCTCCTGGAATCCTCAGAGAATCATTTGGTTTCATGGCATTACTACCCTTGTGGTTCTGAAAGTGGAAAACTATATATACACTTGGTACCTTCACAGGTGAGCTATTTACCAATGGAACTGATCCATCGCTATCATCAAGCCACGTTAACAAGGATGAGCTTGTCTCACAAATTGTAATTTGGTGTCAGTCCACCGAGTAATTTAAAACTTTCTTCAGCATTCCCTTATTATTTGTCTTCCATGAACTCTCCTGCTAATCTAAAATTCAAATGAAGACATTATTAGGGGCATTCTTTGTTTGGGATGAGTAGAAAAACAAATTATCTCATCTGTCTACCATCATACTCAGATCTCCTCGGGCCTAAGAATGTCCTAAAGGCTTGCCTTTTCCCTCATCTAGTTACTATCCTATCTTTCTTTTCCTCTTCACTTCTAACCTCATGAAATGTTTTCTACACTGAATGGCTCAATGCCACTCTTTCTTCAGACCTTCAAATCTAATGGGCCTTTTTTCAATCCCCCCATCTTCCTTGGCCTCTCTGCAACTTACGATCACTACCTCCCACTAGAAAATCTTTCTTCCTATAACTTTGGGCATTAAATCTTCTTGGTTCTTCTCCTACCATTCTATATTTCTCTCTTTTGTTCACTCCTCATCTTTTGACAGCTCTTAATGAGAGTGTCCCCTAAGGACACTGCCTTTGCTCATTCTCTCTTCTATCTACCCTTTCTTTCTTGGTAATGTCATTCACTCTTGTGGCTTCAACTACCATCGCCATGTAGATGACTCAAAGTCTGTAGTTCTACCTCACTGTGGCACTTCCTCTCTGAATCTCCATGTAAGTACCATATAAATAAGAACTATTAGACTGTACGATCCATGAGGTCAGGTATCATTTTATCTCAACTTTGTTTCTCTTCTAGTATATGGAACAATGCTCTGCATTAGCCAGCATTAAATGCTTATTGAATTGAAAACAAGAGTTTGCCTAAATAAATAACAAGAATATACTAAAATACTATCAGGAATAGGAATTTGAGGATCTAAAACATTCTGGGTCACTTCCCAACACTAGTCCACAAAGAGCCTCAGAGCACAGAACCAGAGAAAATACACATGTGTATGAATTTCTACGTATATGAGATCTAGTTGAAACAAACAGGCAGTTTCATTGGCATCCTCCCAGACCACTCTAGACTGGTGTTGATGACAACCTCATTAGCTCTTTCTAAAAAAAGTGCTTTACTTGACTTTGTCCATATTGCAAATCACTGGCACCTACCAAATAGTGTAGATACAGTTCCAATAATAACAGCTCACTTTTAAGAAATTGAGCCTCAGGGAAGTTAAGAAATCTTAACCAAAGAATTGGGAAGAAAACTCATATTTCAGATCCAAATCTAAATCCAGTGCCTTAATGCAGTGCCTTGCATATAGCAGGCAGTTAATCAATGTTTATGGATTGATTGATTAACATTCCCTCTACTATACTCTCCCACCTCCACCCACATGCCAGAAATGCAGTCTAGTGAAAAACAGTTGAACTAATTTGAATATTTAGTTATGGTAGAAGGATTCTAGTTTGATGATAAACACTGAATTGGTGAATTTATCAAGGCTGAAATCACAAACTGTGGTCATCTTTGAATACTTAATCAATGGAGCCTGTCTTTGTTACTCCCCACACTCAGAACTCTTTGTGTTTGTGGGATTGGCATACTGTTGGTGACTTGATTAAAAAAATGTAACAAGTAAGCCACCTTGCTGCTGGTCTGCATTAAAATATTTAAATCTTTGTGTAGCTGAATGTTTGACAGAAATAACAAAATACCAATCTCTAGCCAAAATCTGTAGGGAGAAGCAGCATGGAGGAGGGCATGAAGTAATGGGATGTGGAGTCAGGAAGCCCAGGATTTAACTCCTATGGCACTTAGTAGTTTAGTCACCACGGGCATGTTACCATGATCTCTCTGAGCCTCTTAATTCTTTATATTATAGATGGATTTTATTCTGCATGGGTAGAGGGAGTTTCCCAACCAACAAAATTACAGGTCCTTAATATCTGGATATACCCATATGTATTCTTAGGTATGTTTCAAACACTTTTTGACTGAAAGTGCCAATTATGAGTATCAAATATAGATTATATATATATATATACACACACATATAAATATGTATGCTTGTGTATATATGTACAGATTATATTTACATATATGTGTATATATGGATTGTGTATATACATGCATACATACAGATGGTATACACATATACATATGTGCGTGTGTATGTGTGTGTGTGTGTGTGTGTGTGTGTGTATATATATATATATATATATATATATGACAAACCAACCTCTCATTCTTTTTTTTTTAAATAAGGGAATCTCTCATTTTTACAGAAGAAACTGTCATTTATTTCTTTGTAGCAATATAACTAGACTTTCAGCCCTTTGGGAGAGTTTGAAAAAAACTGGAAAATCCTTTTGCTTATCCCCTAAAGCCCTGGTCTTACACTGATCCCACCTGTAGGGTGAATGACTTTTGGCTTTGGTTTCAGCTGTCATATTCTATTCTGGATAACAAAGTAATTGACTTAAAAGGTTCCTGCCTTTCCTACGCATTTCACGTCTTCCTCCTAAACCAAGTTTATACAATGATATGCAAATCCTATCACAATTTGCTGAAATATGAGTTTGGAGAACATTTTAAAAAAAATGTGTACACCAAACAGCTTGGATTTTCTAAGACTACTTAAACAGGGCTCCTAAACAGAGTCAATATTGACCATATCTATGCAAACAAGCTGTGCTCGTTGAACAAATCCATCCATTGCATGTCCTTAGATAACTAAGGTCTTCAAATAAGCGAGCCAAGTCCTGCAGAACACTGAGAACCCTTATGGTGGAAACAATTTCTCTTCCATCAATCTGTTTTCCTACACTCAACCATCCCTTCAATATACCCAATTCCACAAGGTTTGATGGTTTCATGGAAGCCCAGCAGGCTTTGCATAGAGCGCAAGAATCTTTGGTACCATGGTATCTGGCCAATCTAAAGAATAATTCACCACACAGAAACCTCCCTAAAAAACAAACAAAACAAAACAATCCTTAGGGACGGGGTTCTTAGTCTGGGATCTGTGAACTTGTTCCTTTAAAAAATATCTTGATAACTATATTTCAATGTAATTGGTTTACTTTGTAATCCTATGTAATTTTATTTTATACATCTAAGAACATTATTCTGAGAAGGGCTCCAAAGGGTTCACTAGGCTAAAAAAATGGTTCCAAGACTCACAAAAAAAGGTTAAGAACTACCTTAGGGACTCAAGTTATGAGGTAAAACGATCTCATTTACTTCGGTAGTTAAATGGCATGGGGTCCAGGAGAAATCAGCCTGATTCTTTTTCTGTTCTTTAGCTACTTAAAGTTTCTCTATATGCCTTTTTGACCAAAAAGCTGGAGTCTGAAAATGGGCAAGAATACTTTATTACCATAATAAGCTCAGAACTAATGTCATGCAAAGATACTTTCAGCATCATAAGCATTTAATATTTGATTTTTTCCATAATGTTCTGGATTTGGTAGTAACTATATAGTACATATTAAAAACAATAATGATAGAAACACTATCCTCAAGTAGAATGACTTTAAAATTTTCATGCTAAAGGCCCTTAAATGATGGACTGAAAAATTTTCCTCCCCTGAAGGAAATGTACCACCAAAGCTTATTATTTATTAATTCATTTTTCATTTCTTAATCCATGCATCCATTAACCCATTCATCCATTCATTTATTTTTAAATCAAAGTAAAATAGAGTTACTTTTATTTAGGGTGTTTCCTGAGGGCCTTACAGCAACCCCTTTGTGAAATCTAGGAAAGGCCAGGAGTATGGCCAAACCAACTGCAAATCACTGCAAATATCTGGTAACAATAGAATTCAAAACCTATCTTTCAATCAGGGAACTGAATAATGCAATTAAGAAAACCAGGGCAATGCTTACCTGGAAAAGAAAAGTTTCCTGCAGTATTCACAAAGCTATCTGTCATTTCTCCAAATACTATCATCATAAGTGGGAGACCCGAACCATGAGCAATGGCCATGATGGTGCCCAGCACCATAAATAATTTATCTTTCCAATCAGAATATCGAAACTGGAAAAAAAAAAAGAAGAAAGGAAACAATTCAATTTGATAAGTGGATTTGTCTCGTTTTCCACATCCTTTAATCAGGATCACTGGTTAGGAAACTGCTCCCAGTAGGACCCCCAAAGTAACTAACTCTGGGGCTATAGCATGTGAGGAATTAGAGAAGATGTGAGAGTAACCTCGAGGGGGAAGAAGTCCTCAGACTGAGTAACGCCCCCAAATAGCCTAAGTGAACCTGATCTGTCCTTTACATTTGCTATAAGTGGGGTGTATCTGGAAAGTGAAACTACCTAATCTGTGTTGTCTAAACTTCTTTAAAAAGCAGTGATTTCTTTTTTTTGGGGGGGGGGAGTGTCTAAACTCGTGATTTCATTGCTGTGGGAAACTCCCAGGGGGGTAACTCATCTGTAATTTATAGCCTTAAGAGCAAGATGTGGAGCAGTGGAAAGATGAGTGATCTTGGAATCCAGAGGACCTTGGGTTCAAATTCTGCCTCTGGTGCAGACTACCTGTGTGACCTTAATATTTAATTTCCCTGAGCCTTGATTCTTTCATCTTTAAAATGAGGGACTGGAATTAAATGGTCTCTGTTGTTCAGTCGTGTCCAACTCTTCATGACCCCACTTGGGGTTTTCTTGACAAAGATACTGGGGTGGTTTGCCATTTCCTTCTCCAGTTCATTTTATAGATGAGGAAACTGAGGCAAACAGGGTTAAGTGACTTGCCCAGCTAGTAAGTGTCTGAGGCTGGATTTGAACTCGTGAAGATGAGTCTTCCTGACTCCTGACTCTCTGCTGCAACATCTAGCTGCCTTCATCTTAGGCACAAAGCAGCCATTGTTTCCACAACCAGGGAGTGTTGGAGGCAGGGTTGAACCTATGTCTTCTTAGGGGCAGAGCCTCTCTCCATAGCAACCCGACACTACTCTGGTAATCAATCATGCTATTTGATCTAATTGGTTCTCAACCTTCCTAATGCCATGACCCTTTAATACTCGTATGTGGGCGTATCTGCATGTGGGTGGACTTGCGTGGAGACGGGTAGAGGAGTGGTGTCTTGGTTTCTAAGACCATGGGAAATATGTGTTTTCTGATGGTCTTAGGTGACCCCCAAAGGAGTCGCGACCCACAGGTTGAGAACCAACCTCTTGCTCTGTTGGTCAGGAGTTGAATCAAGCATTTCGGTTTATTTTGTCTGTCCAGATAATATTATTACCGCTAAAGTACAATCACTTTCCCCTGGGTCTGAGGTGTTAACAGTCCTGCACTTCAGCTGGAGCTTTAGCAACAGGAAGTGAGGGCTTCAAAGGTGAGCGATAACAGGTGATAACACCTGACACCCAGAAGCCCAGAGATTAGGGTAGTTTACTAACCGCTCCGTTACTATAGGGATCTTTCGGTCCTTACAGATAGCAATTCTGTCCTTTTTTTTGCCACATCTTTGCATCTATCTTATCTGTCCTGTAACCTTTCTGTGACAATCTTTTAAAATGATTGCTCCTTTCTCCCTTCCCTCTTCTTTCTTTCTGTGGCTATAGATGCTTTTTTTTTTAATGCTTCTCTTTGGAAATGGGTGTCTTGCTGAACTTGGTTGCTGATAATGGGGTCAATGGCATTAATATGAGGACCTCTGGGTCTGCTCAGTGCAATGGGCCCAGTAAAACTAGCTTAAGCTTAGGAAGTCAGTCAGCTAAATTTCCAGCATGAGGATTTCTTGCACCTTCTCCATTATCTATGAATTTACTCTTCTTTGTAAATCAACTCATCTTTCATTCACTTTATCTTTCCTGGGGTCAGGGGAGGAAGATTTTCCCTATCTGTGACCTCCTGGAGGTGTCACAGACTTTGGGAGGATTAGAGAGTCACAACATCTGACCTTTGAGCAGACTGAATGATAGACTGGGTGACAGGACATTTTGCCTTGACCTAGATTAGGCCATGTTGGCAGCTAAACTCTTCACAACGTGGCTTCTCTTCCTACCCTTCTGGTCTTCCGCTTTCTTCCACTTTCTTTCCCTCCTCACACCCTTACACTCTAGCCACACTGGCCTATTTGCTGTTCTTCCGTCCCCAACACTGTCTCCTGTGCTCTGTGCCCTCTCTGTTCCCCTAGCTTTGAATGCTCTCTCTCCTTTCCTCTGCCCCTGAAATCCCCCTTTCATTGCTTCTGGGGGCTCCTGGGATTGATTCACTTGATTTCCTGTCAACTTCCGCTAACAGCTGTTTTAAATCAGCCTCTCTTCTCCCCTTGGTCACTGCAGTGCTGAACTCAGTCTCATGTTTTCCTTCCCTATTCTCCATTCCCTGACGCAGGCAAAAAACCCTTCCGAGGTTGATCTCTTGGCCCACCCTCTGTATCCAAAAAAAAAAATGCTAATAAAAAAGAGGAACAAAGGCTTCTTAAAAAAAAACACCACTATCCTTGACCTCACCCCTTCCAGCCCTCCTCTTTTTTTCACTAAGACTGCAGAGAAAGTTGCATGAGCTACTAATGAGTCCTTTGGGAATATTTGGTGACTGAAGTAAGCTTAATCTTCATTTCACAGCAAAAGACTGTCTCCAGCATTTTGAAATAGAAGCTGAAATGAGGGTTGGTCCTTTATAAAGCATAGCTTTAGGACCTTTGATTACAGCGAGGAAAGAAGGGGATACCTACTATGTGCTACGCTAAGTGCCTTTACGACTATTTTACTTTTACAACTATTATTTCAACTGATCCGACAACTCTTGTGAGATAAGTGCTATAATTGTCCCCATTTACAGTTGAGGAAACTAAGACAGACAGGGGGTTAAGTGACTTGCCTAGAGTAACACAACTGGCAAGTTTCTGAGGTTGAATTTGAATTCAGGTCTTCCTGACTTCAGGTCCAGTGTTCTATTCACTGCATCACCTAGCTGTCTCCAACCAGGTAATTTAAAGACCACATTTTACCAATGAGATCCAAAGAGTTAGGTTAAGTGACTTGTCCAAGGTCACGAGTGGTGAGTGACAGACCCAGGTCCTCTGCCTCTAATTCAGCAATCTTGTCACTATCACAAATAATAAGTAGCAGTAACAGTGATCATAATAATCACCATGTAGATAACTTATTTCCTTAGAATTAAATTCCAAATATAGGCTAAGGGAAATGTAAGCTTACAGATGGTAATATCCTGAGAGAGTTGGACTAGACTTCTCTAAGGTCTCTGCCAGGGCCCTCAAGAATTATTGGATTTTAGAGCTGTTGGAGACATCAGTGAGCACAGGAATTACAGCCTAGTGAAGGGAAAGAACCTTTTATCACCTGAAGTGGCCAGCAGAGAGCCCTGAACACAGCTAGCACTTTAAACCGTTTGTCATGAGTCATTTAACCTCTGCCTCAGTTTCCTGAAATGTAAAATGGGGATCATACTAGCACTTAACTCCTAGGGTTGTTGTAAGTATCAAACAAGACAATCTATAAAGTACTTCATACAGTTTCTGGCACATACTTGTTCTCTTCCCCTTCCTTAGTATCGGTTTTGTATCGGAAAGACAGCATCACACACACACACACACACACACACACACACACACACAGAGTACATAGCTTACCAATGTTAATGGGCTGATCATGTTAGTTTTCTTCATTCTTTTTCTGTCTTGTTGGTTACTGAAAAAGATAATAGTTGGAATTATAAATGTACTATGAATATTTTGTATATTTCATGAGATAAAACCAACCAATCAACATGGTTATTAAGTGCCGCTTATGCATATTTCAGGCTTTGTGATTAGTCCTAACAATAGGGCATAAAATGTTTGGGGGGGCAGATTTATGATTTCCTTATAGTCTTTGAGAGATATCTGGAGTACTAAGAGTTTGTGACTTGCTCATTCATTGTTACAGAAAGATTATATTTCAGATATGAGATCTGAACTGAAGTTGCCTTGACTCCAGGGCCAACTCTGTATCTTTTTTTCTTCTTCAATTAACAAAAATTTGTTTTTTTCTCTCCCCCATTAAATACTGTTAAAAAAAGAAAAAGAAAACCATCACCTTTCTGTCATCTAAAAATCAAGAATTTTAATTTACATTGAAGAGAATTCTTAAATCTTTCAAAGTTGATTTTCTTTACAATGTTGTCCTTCTTGTTATATAAATTGTTCTGGTTCTGCTCATTTCAGTCTGCATCAGTTTAAATAAGTCTTCCCAGATTTCTCTGAAACTATCTCGTTCACTATTTCCTACAAGGCAGTAGCATTCTATTACATTCATATGCCATATTTTTTTCAGCCATTCATTGACTGATGGCTATCCCTTTAGTTTCTAGTACTCTGTCATGGGGGAAAAGAACTACTATAAATTTTTTTGTGTTTATAGGACCTTTCATTTTTTTTTTTCTTTGGTGAACCTAGCAGTACGTTGCTAGATGAAAGGGTTGCTGTTCATCTTTCATTTTCAAAGACGACCAATGACATTATGGGGTGATATCTTGACTTGCATGAGAATTGGATTTAAATGAGTCAGAATTGCACAAGCACAGGCCTCACTCTCCCAGAGTCATCAAAGCCTTAAAGACTGGCAATAGCCTGTGATGCAGTGGATGACCTTGGCATCTTCAATGTTTAAACACTCCACAGCACCTGCTTCAGCTGTCCTCATGGCTGTTGGCAGAAATTGCTCTCAGATGCCCATTCCACTGGGGGAAATTGGGGATGTCTAGGTCAAAGAGTGTGTATGCATAGGTTAGTGACTTTGGAGCCACAGTTTCAAATTGATTTGCAGGATATACCAGCCCTCTATTCACTACATTACCTCTCTCTGTCACTATCTACATATATAAGTGATAGATAAGAAAAATGAAAATTTTCCTTAGTTATTGTATTTCCAGGTTAAATGATTAGACCCCTGGATAGCCCACCAATACCCAAAAGGATCATATACAAACATCTAGGTGATTTTCCTCCTCCAGATACAGGATTTAGAAAATCTAATTTTTTTTTTTGTTCAGATCTCTTATTTCATTGGCATAGGAAACTCCCAGTAAGGGATCTCCCTCTGTTAATATGGATTAATGTCTGTTTTGCCATTTACAGACTTAGAGAACTGTCAGACATTGAGGACATTTGGTGACTTGGCCAAGTTGAAACACACATCTCTTTGTATTATACCACACTGCCCCCAAAATCCCAGTGAAAATCATTTTCAGAACAATATAGAGGAAACTATAATGATCAGCAGTTTTACAATTTGTGATTTTCAGTATGAGTTGCCCCATAATAAATACACACAGAGAGTGTTGTAGGTAGCCATGGTCTTAGCCCCACAGAGCATGGGTACTCAACTTGCTAACATTAACATCTTAATACTGGATTCCTAATCGATTGTTCTTCACCCAGCCCAGATCCAGCACAGCAGCTACTGATTTTACTTTATAATGATATCTGAATTGGAAAGTCCCACTGTGCTGTTATATTGTTTCAGTAACTCCAAAACTGAGGGTACCCAGATGGCTCAGTGGAGAGAGTATTAGGTCTAGAGTTAGGAAGACTCATCTTCCTGAGTTCAAGTCTGACCTCAGACACTTACTAGCTGTGTGATTCTGGGCAAGTCACTTAACCCTGTTTGCCTCAGTTTTTCTCAGCTGTAAAATAAGAAGGAAATGGCAAACCACTCCAGTATCTTTGCCAAAACACCCCAAATGGGGTCATGAAGAGTCAGATAGAACTAAAAGAACCAAGCAACAAGAAAACTCCAAAACTGAGGGGCATCCCTTCTAATAAAAGCTAGCATTTTCTTGATATTTGAAGAATATAGTATCATTAAAATAAATTTCAGATTTAAAGTAATTGGAAAATACCTAATATTTTTAAAACTTTTTAAAAAATCCACCATACAGTAAAAGAGCCAATCTGTATTTGGGAAGTGATTATAGTATACACACAGGTAAGCTGAAGAAGGGGAAAGTACTAACAAGTGAGGGGTCATGGAAAGTCTCTCCCAGGAAGTAGGTCCTTGAGCTGACCCAAGATAAATTAGCAACAAATGGCAGGATGTACTTTAGGTGCCAAATAAGCCTTATAGGCAATAAATACAATGTTGGCAAAGATAGTCAGAACAACTTTAAGTGAGGGAGGTTTTATGGAGTCAACTGTTAAAAACAAAACAAAACTGTTAGTTTTGAAAAAGTATAATATTTCCCAGAAAACCTTTTCTTTTAGTTAATATTATCAGGCTATTAAGTTGACCAATAGTTTCTCTGCTGATTTTGATAAACTACAATTAATAAATGTGCTAAGGTAGAAGAGCACTGGCCAGAGACTTGCTGCTTCTACTCATCTTCAGATCAGGTTTCCTGAAATTCCTGGAAAGAAAAGAGCTCTGTGGTTCAATTGGGTTTGAATTTTCCAGCTCATCTACCAGTGCAATGCTGCAGCTCTAGCAATAAAGACCAGTACAGTAACTAGACAGTACTAGATTTGGAATCAGACACTTGGACTCCCTTCCCACTTGGGGGAAGATTATTCTGTTCTAAGTACCATGCTACTTTGGTCAAGACATTTAATGTTTATGTGCCTTGGGTTTTTCATCTGTCAAAAATAAAAGGGGTGGATTCTGGAGAGCAATTTGGAACTATGTCCAAAGGGCTATAAAACTGTGTATACCCTTTAACCCAGCAACACCACTACTAGGTCTGTATCCCGAAGACATCAGAACAAAACGGGAAGGAACCTATACATACAAAAATATTCATAGCAGCTCTTTTTATGGTGGCAAAGAATTGGAAATTGAGGGGATGCCCATCAATTAGAGAATGGAAGTAAAAGTTGTGATATATGATTGTGATGGAATACTATTGTGCCCTAAGAAATGAGGTACAGAATGGTTTCAGAAAAATCTGGGAAGACTTAAATGAACCGATACAAACTGATGCAAAATGAAGTGGGCAGAACCAGGAGGACATTTTACATAGTAATAGAAATACTGTACGGTGGTCAACAATGAATGACTTAGCTATTCTCAGCAATACAACGATCCTAGACAATTCTGAAGGACTTATGATGAAAAATGTTCTCCACCTCAAGAGAACGAACTAATGGAGCATGAATACAGACCAAAGCATACTTTTTTACTTTATTTTGTCTGTATTTTCTTTCATAACATGGTTAATATGGAAATATGTTTTCTATGTATAATCTATATTAAATTGCTTGCCTTCTCAAGGATAGAAGAGGAGAACGAGGAAGGGGAATTTGGAACTCAAAAATTTTTAAAAATTATTGTTAGAAATTGTTTTTACATGTAATTAGAAAAATAGATAAAATAAAATAAAAATTTTAAAAATAAACTGGGTTCCCCCCATGAAAAAGAAAATAGAATTTTACAAGCAAGACAATGTTATATATCGAATAATGTACTTTAAAAGAAAACCAAGCTGTACATAATAGAAATGTGCGCTTTCTTATACAATCCCTCCCTCTCTATGTGTATATATGTGTGTATCTATATAGGTATATATGTGTGTGCGCAAACACATATGCACACCCATTTTATTTGGTATCTGTTATGTTCAGACTAAAAAAAAATAAAATGGAAAAAAAAGAAAAAATAATAAACTAGGTTAGACAAGATAAAAATCTTTAAGGTCCTGTCCAGCTCCAAAGTAAAACTATGAACTACTTTCCCAATTAACCAAATTCCTGACATCTAGCCAACTATTTTTTAAATCAAACACCACTGTAGTTATAGCATGGAAAACACAACCCAACAACCTCATATTGAAGATTCTCCTCCTGGAGCCTTTAGCTGGGGAGAATCCTAGAGGAGATGATGCTCTTACATAATTGGAAGCCAATGCATACCCTATGCAATATGGTACCACAGAGTCATTTCTTGGCAATGCTTGAAGTGTCTATTCAGTCATATTGAAGACTTTTTATTGGGCGCTGGATTTTTTCTGGGGCTGTGATCTCAATAAAAATCCTGTCCCCTTTCACATTTTATCTGCTCACCACCATCTATGTCTATGTAGGCGGAAGCTGCAGGTGCATAAAAAGATCTTTTATATTATCAAGGTGAAGGAAGGAGAACTGGTCTAGGTTACAGAGGATTTTGGAGCAAAACTTCAGCTAAACTCAGTCTGACAGTGTAGTTTTTTCTTACAGATAGAAACCATCATTCACAGAGCTATCCTGTTTACCTTACTCAGGTTTCCCCCCAAAAATCAAATAATCTGACAAAAGCAGGAGTCACCTTCACCAGGTACTGCCTGTTTTTATTGCTTTTAAAAATTTACTCTCTGTTCTAAGCTCTTTTTTTCTGGTCTTTGAAGTATATTAATCATTTCTTACTCAGGTCCAAGTGAGTGAGACCTGCTGAATCTTAAGTCAGCTCTGCTGACCTTGGGTAGAACCTTTCCTGTTTCAAGTGCTCTTGCCTCCTTGACCTCTCAATAAAAAAGGCTTTGGTCCAGTATCCGTCCCAAATTGTCCACTCTGTTCCCAAGTCAGAGGCACCAGCTTGGTAAATCCCTTATTCTCTATTCTTTGGGTTTTCTCCAATTCCTGGTCTCAAGAATTCATCTCATCTTTCTCTATTTTTGCCCTTGTCTTTTTGTGGTGACAGGGGCACTGCATTCTCCTTGCCCACATCCTACTGCCTTGCTCAGCAGTGGCACTAACGGACATGGGTTGTGTGTTGGCTGGATTCTGTTGGATGTGCTGCTCAATCTCCCCCTTTCTCCCCTCCCCTAATCCAGAGTCCCTTGTTCTCTCTGTGCATTTTTGTTGATTGTTGTCGTTCCTGCCTGGAACGTTGTTGATGGCTGCTTGTGAGAACCCTTCAGAACCCACCTCGGATAAACATGATCACTCCTTTCGTTCCTGTTAGTACTTTGTCTGCATCTTGCTTTTGCCCTTCTTATACTATTCCTTAATTGTACATTAGTCCCAAACTGCTGACAGCCTCCCTTCCTCTACCCATGTCTCCCCACCTCCTAATAGTCAAGTCTTTGAATGCCAGGTTGAGGCTGCTTCCCATTTTTATGCCTCCACTGCCTACTGTACAGCTGTGAGTATAGAAGATACACAAGGAAGACTAATTGAATTGAACACATTCTGATCCACCATGGTACTGCACTCTGTGTCTATGCTATGGGCTTCCTCTACACATCTTCTCCTTTCTAGTTTCTGCCAGTCTAATCCTCTTCATTCTTTCCTTTTCCCAAGGCTTTTTTAAAAGGAGGGTTTCTATTTAATAGAAGAGTCAGATTATAAGAACACCTCAAAGGAGCAAGTGAGATATTAATACAGTGCATTTACACATATTAGAGATAATGGGATGAATATTTAGTAAAATGATAATGAAGGAGCTAGATGGCACAATTGATAGAGTACAGGACCCGGAGTCAGAAGGACCTGAGTTCAAATCCAGCCTCACACACTTAACTAGTCCTTGTGACCTTGGGCAAGTCACTTAACCCCAATTACCCTGCCCTCCCCCTTCAAAAAAAAAGACCTGAGTTCAAATTCAGCATTAGACACTTACTAGCTAGATGACCCTAGGCAAGTCACTTAACCCTGATTGTCTGAGTTTCCTCATCTGTAAAATGAGCTGGAGAAGGAAACGGCAAACCACATTAGTATCTTTGTCAAGAAAACCCAAAATAGGGTGACAAAAAGAGTCCTACATGACTGAATAACAACATAATTCTAATACCTTTTTTGCAATCAGTGGTATTACCACTGGACTATATGGCAAACTTTGCCTATTAATAATATGCTGTATGGTTTGTCCACAGTAAACTTTAAATGGCAGGCACATTTAGCTTCTTCAGCTACCCACTATAGGCTCCAAGGCTCCTTCTTTCCCTGCCAAATCAGTGTGTCCTTAGAAAACATCCATTGATTTTAATACTTTCTTACATGCAACATAATTAGAAAAGCAAAGGTGTTAAAATACATTATTTTGAAGCCAGTAAGAATTTTTTAAAATCCAGTTACTTTGGATGGTTCTCTTCTATTGATGTCAAACTAGCTATTCCTTTAGCTTTATGTTTATGCCTGATATTTATCATTTTAACTAAGACATAAAACAGCAGTCACACAGGTGAATACCAGCTGAAATAGTCCTTGGCTAGCAGCCACTGCTTTCCCCATGCCTTCTGGAACAATACACTATTAATTATAATTTCCATACATCTGTCTCAGTTGGTTCACTCATGCCTAGCAGAATTTATTATATGTAAATATTAATGCATTCTTTAGTAGATTCATGACCTCATCAGTATGGCGACACATTACCCTGCTGTAGATAGCAGCATCTCTGGGTCTTCTCATCCTTCATGTCACAGGACTATAGAATTCCAGCTAAAGGAATTTTGGAGACTAATCCCAACCCTTGACTTTTCACATGAGGAAACTGAGGCCCTGACAGGTGACTTATACAAGGTCACAGAGGTCTTTCCACAAATCCTCTGAAGGATTTTTCCAATTTATTGGAAACTTTCATCTAGTTTTCTTATTTTTTAAGTATAGCTTGGTTTTCTTTTGAAAAGCATATATTAAATTTAATATGGTAGTACCCATACTGCCCTGCTCATCTGTGCCCCTTATGAACTTCCTCCTATGTATTTTTGTGTTTCCTTGTTTCTGGTTTCTTCTTTTTAATCTAGCCCTTTTTTTATTGTAGCACTATATATTAAATCAGCATATAATCCCAAACTTAGTTAAGACAAATGCTAACCCCAATCATCATACAATTTAAAGGTCATAGGAACACAGATTTAGAGGTTATCCAATTCAACCCCCTCATTTTACAGATTAAGTGACTTGCCTAGGATCACACAGATAGTAAATGTCTGAGGCACAACTTGAACTCAGATCTTCCATACTCCAAATCCAGCACCCTATGCACCACAGTTGCTATCTCTCCTTAAAGATGAGGATTTTCCCTAAACAGACAGCACACACTGGTTGCTGTCTGCTTACAGACATTTATTCAACTGTTCCAAATTATCCACATATGTCTGAAGGCTTCATTAATTGTCCATCTGTGGAAACAGTTCTATTATTAAGATTTTTAGGTTGGAAAAAATCCATTCATCTGATGAAACAAAGGTAAAATACAAGAGCTGGGGGTTCATTGTCAAATGTTAAATTGTTAGCATGAGAATGTGGTCCCAACAGTTTGAAGTTTCTTTATTATCAACATGAGAAAGTTATATGGTAACACATTCTATAATCTATGCTATAATGTGATTATTGATGACCAAGCTTCAACTAGCTGAGTCAAATACCTTTTTGTATCTGGCCCAAACCTCTGACTTTACAGATGAGGAAACTGAGGCCCTGAAGGGGACTTATTCAAGATTACACAGGTCTTTCCATAAATCTTCCCTAGAGGATTTCCCCCAAATATTGGAAATTTTCATCTAGTTTTCCTTTTTTAAGTATAGTTTGCTAACTGTTTTGACATCAGAACACAGGCAGCTTTCCAATCTACATATGGGATTCAAGAAATTGCAAAGAATTTAAGCTAGCAAACAAAAATCTGCACAATAACCTATTCAGGAAACAGCAGAAAATAATGGATACTCTGCACTCTCTTGAAAGGGAAATAATTGAATTTACATGTATTTTCAAGAATAAAGTCATAACTGGACTGCAAGTTTAATAAAATTCAGTATTTTGAAAAGTCTTTTGCATCTTTTTTATGCTAGAAGACAAAACAATGCCTTTTTTCCAGCTCCACTCCAGCTTTTAATAATTTGATAATAATAAAAAATAATTAATGCAAGGCAGCTAGGTGGCATAATGGATAGAGTGCTGGGTCTGGATTCAGGAAGCCCTGAGTTTAAATCTGAACTCAGACACTAGCTGTGTGACCCTGGGCAAGTCACTTAACCCTATATCCTTCAGTTTCCTCTTCTGTCAATGTACTGGAGAAGGAAATTAAGACCACGCTAGTATCTTTGTAAAAAGAACAAACAAATGGGATCACAAACGAACCCAAATGGGATCACAAAAGTTGGATATGACTGAAATGACTAAACAATGACAACAAAAATCATATAAAATGGGAGAGTGGTTTTGATCGATTTGAGCTCATTGTGCTAAAAAGGGGATCAAAATTGCATTCCAGACTCATTCTTCACCAGAAGATTCTACTCAGCCTTCTTCTCCATTCTTGCCTTTTTCAGAAAAGTTATTACCAATAATCTTATTGAAGGATGAGCCCAGACTTTTTCTCTTTATGGCTTCCTTCCCTCTCATTCCCACTCTCGAATTTTTAGGAGGAAGAGGTGGAAGAGAAGGAGAAAAGAAAGTGAAGGGGAATGGGAATGCAGGGGCCACCTGAGGTATAAGACACATTTAACCATCTGAAGTACTGGTTTCCCTTGTTCTCTAGCATAATGTCTCCAGACCTATAGAAAGTATTCATTTTAGGGGGTGACTAGGTGGCAGTGAATAGAACCCTGGAGTCAGGAGGACCTGAGTTCAAATCCAGACTCAGACACTTACTAGCTGTGTGACCCTGGCTAATCATTCAAAAACTGTTTGCCTTCCATTATAAAGTGAGGACTCTGAGAGAAGGGAATGGCAAACCATTCTGATAGTGTTGCCAAGAAAACCCCCCAAACAGGGTCATGAAGAGTCAGACGTGACTAAACAATTTAACAATAAAAACCTCTCACCACCAAGATAATTGAATTGAGGAAAAAGAATCCAATGCAGCAAACAAAATAAAACAGGTTAGTGTGTGATTAGTTCCTAAGATGGAGGAAAGGAATCGTCATTTAATTTTGTAAAAATACTACTATGGAAATTGGGCTTTTAGGTCCATATCATACACTTTTATTTTGGACCTGTGACTTCGCTAGTATAGTCCAGAGGTGTCAAACATAAGGTTTACAGGCCACATATGACCCGACATACTCTAGAAGGTGGCCCAAACCAAATAAAAAATGTAACTCTTATCTGATTTTAGTGTGTTGATTCTCAATATATACACATGTATGTATTTATAAGGGAATGTATACATACATGTATATGCATATATATCTGTAAGTATTCTATGTATCTATACACACACACACACACACAATATACGTATCTCTCTCTCTTTCTCTCTCTCTCTCCCTCTCTCTCTCTCTTTCTCTCTCTCTCTGTATACACATGTGGTTTTCTAAGTCAATATGTGACCTGCAGGGATTCTTATGTATGGTCTAGTGGTCACTGTTTCTGTTTGAAGTTTGATCCTACAGATATAAGGAACTCCCCTTACTAACACAGAAAAGCATGTGCTTTGCAATTTATAGTCTTAGAGAGTTGGCTGGGAACTGGCAGCCAACTCTGGAGGTTAAGTGATCTGCACCATGTCCCATAGCTGGCATATATCAGAGGCAGGGCTAGAAATCAGGTCATCCTAATTCCAAAGCAGGCCCTCCAGCAACCATGCCAAGCTGCCTTTCATCATGTACCACACTCTGCAATAAATCTTCCTGGACCAATTATCTAAATATTTTAAAAATTATTCAAAACAGAGGAAAAGTAATATTTGTTTCAACTACAGGAAGGAAGTACACTTTTATTAAACAAAGAGAAGATATCTTTGTAGGTTAAATTAATGGGCTTGGTTGCTTTTATAAAAAGGAGTTTGTGAAAAAATCTCTAACAATTTTTAATTGAGAAAAATTTTCAATAAGTCTATCAAATAAAAGTCTGATACATAGAATGAATTAGGAACTGATGTTTATCTGTAACAATAAAACACTTTCTCCACTGGAGAAACAGTTAAAACACATAAAAGACCATTTTTGAAGGAGGAAATACAAATTGCTAATAGCTACCGAAAAAGATGCCCAGATTTCTTACTAGAGAAATACAAATTAAGGTAACCTTAACATAGGCTCTTATATTCACAAAATTCTCAAAAATAGTAAAACAAAATCAAATTATTTAGGAGCTGTGGAGAAACAAGTACTCTATTGTAGCACCTAGTGCTACACAGTAGTTACTTAACAAATATGTATTGCAACGGTGAATTACATTGTTGGTGTTATTGTAGACTGCTGTGACTTTTTGAAGCTCAACATGAAAATATACAATAAAAGTCACAGAGACATCAATTCCATTGCTGTGACATTTTGAGTGTATAAGATAGTATCTGGCATAAAAGGTGCTTAAAAGATGCTTGCTAATTGTTTGATTTAGCCTATAGATTGTGGAAAAAGTCCTAGCAATAGCCACTTTCTTCATAATAGGAAAAAGTCAGAAACAATTTATATTCTCAATGACTGGAGAATGGTTAAATAAATTATAGTATATTAATTTGTGGGAAATTGTTAAATATTTATGCCATGTTATACAAGGAAATATGGAAAGACTTTTATGAAGTAATGTAAGAAAGGCAAGGAGAACCAGAATAGCATACATATTGACTACAATTATGTATTTTAAATATAAAAGGGAAAAAAATCAAAGGTAACAGAATGGACAGAGGACAAACAAGTACTTTTTAGTAATTTGGTTGGTTCCCTTTTATGGAAATGTGCAGTATAATATGGCTAAGATTTTAAGTATTCTCTTACAAAGTTGCTTTGCATGTTTATATTTTATCATTGTTAGTGTACAATAACTTTTTAATTATAGCCCTGATGCATAATTCTGTTAAAACAATTCTGCTTACCTCCCCACTTAAAGAATTACCTTTTATATATATAACTATGGAGGAACATATCTAAACTTTATTGTGACCTTCGGGGAAGGGGAGTTAGGGGAGAGGGGGAAAAAACAAAATAAAAAAATGCACAGCAAAGAACAAAAGAAAACTCACAAGGAAACAAATAAAAGATGGACAATTTTCAACACAAGGAGTATTATTCATCATATAGGCTTTCTTGAAATGAAAATTTATTGTTGCATATTCTGAATCCTCTCTTATGTTCTGCTATGCACATGACATGCTTTTATTTCTTTCTCACTTTGTATTTAAGTTCCAATATTTAAGTTTAAGATATGTTTTTGTTTCTTTTCTCTATTCTCTATTTGTGTTCTGGAGTCTGAGTCTAAAATAAAGTTTTGGGGAAAAAAAAGAATTATTTTTTACGTGAATGGCAGGTTTTATTCCCAGTTTTTCCTGGCCCTTACATACTAATCCCTGCAGTTAATGGCTACCTATGGGAACTGGAGGTTACTGAGGTTTATCCACAACACAATCTACAAGCAGCCAGAGAAGTTCAAATTTGAAGTCAGCTAGGTACTCATTAGCTCTTAGAGTTGGGGGAACAGGTCTCTCTATCCTCAAGTAACCTCCAAAACCAAAAGACCATCCCTGAAACTGGTTGGTGGGGTTGCTAAGTCCCTTTCCCCATCACTCAGGAGACAAGCCTTGTGGTCTTGTTAGGAGTATCTCTCTTGCTACTCGTTCACTTAGTACCCCTTTGGCCACAAACACCAAATCCTTGCCCACCCCTAATAATCAAGGATGGCTAAGAGAAATGAATAGCCTAAGAGATCTTACAACTGTGGCAGTTATGGGTTGGTGCCCAGTAATCCAGCAAACTGACATGACTACAGGTCTAAGAAGAAGGAAGCCAGCCTTCAAAAGCATGCTCTGAACTTGGTAGTGGCTTTCCATCAATGCTACTTCACCAAGTCACAGTCTCTAATTCCAGAAAGGCATTCCAGTGGGATGAACTGTGTCCAGTCCCATAACAGTGCTTATGCAATGGATCACAGGGCAAGACAAACTTCATGTGATGGGATGGAGTGGAGCCAGTCATGGGGTGTGATGACAACATGGCTATCATAAAAGAAGACTATCTGGATGAGGGAGTTTCATCTTTGATACTTCACAAGCAGAGGTTCTTAATCTGAGGTCTT
Source organism: Pseudochirops corinnae (assembly GCA_028646515.1). Classification (NCBI taxonomy): domain Eukaryota; kingdom Metazoa; phylum Chordata; class Mammalia; order Diprotodontia; family Pseudocheiridae; genus Pseudochirops; species Pseudochirops corinnae. The sequence goes on along the minus strand of JAQQSV010000149.1, from coordinate 116,913 downwards.
TGGACTTATTTCAGAAAGTATTTTGATGATTATATTTCAACATAATTGGTTTCCTTTGTAACTCTATATATTTTATTTCAAGCAGAACAAAACCATTCTTCTGAGGTACTCAGAGGCTTCACCAGACTGCCATAGGTATCCATGATAAGAAATGTTAAGTATCTGTGCTTCACAGTTGCAATTTATACTCAGCCTTTATATATACTTCCCTCCTTGAGGAAATATGAAACCTTAAGCTTGGCAAGAGAAAGAGCTTCTCTCTGTTCTGCATCCTTATTACATAGCACCATTATTCATGACCAGAATCCTGGTAGGAACTCATAAAGTGTTCAACCAATTCAGTCTGTGAATTCCGTGTCACCGAAAATGTTCCATAGTCACTGACTCATGATTATTCCCTCTGTTGCACCATCTGTTATTTTTCTTTACCTCCAAATTAACACTGTTGATTTTTAACAATGAATATGATATGAGAATCTTGAGGAATTCCTGGTTCAGGAACTTCTTCCACCAATGCAAATTCCTTCCAGTCTTCAATTTTGCAGATAAGAGCTAGGGAGTAGTCTTAAGTACAATGAGTTTGTGACTTACCCAAGGTCAGAAAGCTTGTGAGAAGTAGGTTTTAAAGCCAGTTCTTTCTAACTCCCATCCCAGCACTTTATGTCCTAGGCCACTGCTGCCTCTCACTTTATGTTTTTTAGAGGATGATACTTCTGATTTCAACGATGTACCTAACTTCTTCTACCAATGCAGACCAGTGTCAGTTCAAAAACATATACTTTTAGAACATAAGTTCTTAACCTTGGGCCAACAGACCCCTTGGGTGGATTTTAGGAGGTGTGTGAACTTGAGTGGGAATTTTCCTAACCTTTACTCAAAAGTGAGCATTTCCTTCATTTCTTAAAAACATTGTTCTGGGAAGGGGTCCACAGTCTTCTCCAGACTCCCAAAGGGGTCCATAACACAGAAAAAGTTAAGAACGCCCCCTGCCTTAGAGAGTTATCTGGGGGAAATGGAGATTAAATGATTTGCCCAGGGTCAAAAAGCCAGTATGTGTCCAAGCTTAAAGCAGGATTTACTGAATTAGAGATTAGAAATAATCTTTATCCACTGTGCCACACTGCCTTTGAACTTTATAAGTTTCTACAATGACAATTTTACACTCTAAAAATAAAATAAAAACAGCTAGAATTTATATAGTACTTACTATTTGTCTGACCCTTCACAAAAATTACCATTTGATCCTCGCAAAACCCCTGTGACGTGGGTGATTTTATTATCCCCATTTCACAGTTGAGGAAACTGAGGCAAAGAGTGGTTAAGTGACTTGTTTAAAGATACACAGCTTGTAAATGTCAGAGGCCAGATCCTAGGGCCCAACATTTTATCTACTCTACCACCTAACTAAACAAACCATTTGTTTAGCTTTTTCCTTAATACTATCCAGGAAAATTCTACTGGAGTCTTACTTTAATGTATCATCACTGTGGAGAGAAAGTCACCCTGGATTTTCAAATGCTATGTCAGGGGAGTACATGGTCCAGAATTTCCACAAAACATAAGGAAGACCCAGAATTACTAATGTATTGTCTGGCTATCATCTGAAAATAAGCTCAGATAAATTTCAAAAGATTTGTATCCAGATTAGCTGAAGGATGAAGAATTATTTCATCAGAGCAACAGTTAAATTATAAGGGATGTCAGTCTCTGTGGGTAGAAGGAGCACCCAAAGACACAAAATACTTGACTCTAGAAATACTGAAACAAATAGTCAGTAAAATGAAATTGTCTACAAATTTTTGCCACTGATACAGAGGAGGAAAAAAACTGCAGCTCTCTATATACAATGAGACAGGGTGATAAAATGACAAGAGCAGTGGAGTTAAAGAAACTTGTCTCACCGATTCCAGAGAATCTGTTTGTTACCTTTGGAAAAGTCACTTAGTATATCTGGGCCTCAGTTTCTTCATACAAAATAGGGGAGGGTTAAACTAGGTAATCTCTAATGTCTCATCTGGCCCTAAAATCCTGTGAGCCTAAAAAATGATAGTAAAATTATCAGCCAGTATTCAAACCAGAGGGGCACATTTTCAGTTAACTAATCAGTCCTACACAGCTTGAAGGAATAACCAGTGAAACTCATGTCTTCCTGGGTTGATCATTTGGCAAAGTAGTTCAATTAGTTCTGGGTGGCCTGGCATGAACTCAGACACCGTTGGCAACAGTTTCATCAACTACCTGGGTCTAAATGAAAAGGGGATTCCTTTTACCTACTATGTCAGGTGAGAGGCCTTTCCAAGCTTCTGAACTTTACTTCCAAGCCATCGCCAGACCACCAAAGATACTTGCTCCCATCAGAAACCAAAATGATACTTTTCCCAAAGCTTGAGTCCATGGTGCCCCATGTACTAGCCAAACAGAGCACAGGGTTTTTCACCCTCTCACTTCAAGCACGACTGAATTGGAACCAAACAGTAGCTACTCAGGGAGAAAGACTGCTGCGGAAAGGCCCCTTTCCAAAGGGGGAAAGGACGATGGGGGAGGGAGTATGAGCGTTTGCAGGGCTGACCTTCTTTCCTCTTCTCTAAAAAAAAATAAATAAAGCACCCAAAAGATAAAAAACAAGAGAGAAAACCCCCACAAGACTTAGACACGGGTTCTTTGAAGGTGCATACATATGACTGCGGAACTCTCTGGTTTCCCAAATGTAATCTATGCACAAATATTTGTCTGGGGCTTTCCTGGCAGGAATAGAGACAAGAAGGGCAGCCTTTTCTTCTCCAAACCTCCTCCGGAAGGAGACTGGCAGATGCTGCTGCTTGGATGCTGAGAGCTTCCCAAACAAAACCAAACAACAACAACAAAAACTTTTGCTCCAAGGTCAAAATCTCCAGACGAGCCTCCCCAAAGACTCTGAAGGGGGACGCTTTATTTTATAGATTCCGAATGAAAGAAGGGCAGCAAGAGATTCTTCTGAATTTGTTTTTCTTTCCTGGGCCAAGTCAGACACTATGCATCGGTAACTAAATGGAATGACGGGTGTACGGACCTTGTGGTGGCTAGTTCAAAGTCACCCTCGGCTCCCGAGGAGCTGCCGGCGGTTCCGTTCCTTCCCTCCTCACGGTCCATCTCAGCCTGCCTAGGAAAAAAAAAGCACGAGACTGAAGAGCACATGCACTTGTCTCCTTTCACCCAGGACGTGTTCCCTCCCCATCCCCCACGCCCATCATCCTCTCCCTATTCGATCGTCCTCCCTCACCTCCCTGGATGGCATGGGGGAACATTTGGTGGAAGGGTCCCCAGCTGCTCGGGCAGTGCCCCCCCTGACCGGTCGGTCGTTTTCTCTCGCCCTCCCTGGGACGCCTGTAATGCCCAGCCAGAGTCCGGAGGCCCGGCATCCCCGGGCCAGGACCGCCCGTGTGCGTCTGGGCCCCCAGCTCACCTCCAAGTTGTCCGTCCCTCTCTGAGAACACACAGCTGCCTCGGACACGGCCGAGGCCCAGGGCACTGGACTTTGCTCGCCGCGGCCTCGCCGCCTCCTCCTCCCAGCCCCACGCAGCCTGACCTCTCGGGGCGCTGCAGGTCAACGCCTCCCCGGGGCCGCCCGGGGCTGGGGGGCTGTCAGGGCCCGCAAGAGGAGGAGGACGGACAAGCCCTGCGCGCAGAGCTGCTGGGGTGAGGAGCACCCTCAGCCCGTCGCCCCCCACTCCGCTCCCCGCGACCCCCACCCCCACTCCAGGCCTCTGGGGCCGTGGTGAGTGGCTGTCGCCTCCTTCCCGCGGCCCGACCCGGCCCGGCCCGGCCCGGCGAAGTACTGATGGGGCGGGGACAGCCGTAGATGATGCTGTAGTGATACCCGAGCCAAGCCCTGCCAAGCCCAGGAGCTGGGATGTTTCCCCTGGCGATTCTAGGCGTTCTGAGACGCTCAAGTACCCGGCAGTTTACTTTATCAATTGTACAGTTTTCACACACACACACACACACACACACACACACACACGCCCTTGGCTGTTGCAGGGGCACATACTGTTTCTTTCCCTTTATGCCCATTTGGCCCACTTTTTGATCACAGGGCTGAAAAGAATCCAGTGGAGACCATTGTATCAGCCCTCATCTCCCACTTCAAACTACCCCTCCTCAAGACTGGTTTACACTGAAATGATTCCTACCAAGTGGCTATTTATCCACTGCTTTGAATTCCAGAGATGCAGAACCAATCCATGTGAGTCATGAATCTTCTAAATCAAAAGTTTTCCTTATGTTTAATCTTTCTCTTGCCAAAAATTCTGCATCTTCCCTTTAGTTTTAAAACTAGAAAGGATGCTTGAGGTCATCTTATCAGAGACATTCCTTTCAAAAAAAGTTGAAATGTCTTTTGTTTTTACACAGTCATGCCCCCTGGTTATTCTTAGCTCCCTCTGCATCATACTACGCGATGGACCAGGTTACATGCTGGAGGAGTCAGGAAGATCTAAGTTAGAATCCTGTCTCAGACCCTCACTAGCTATGTGATTAGGGCAAAGACTTCTCTCAGTCTGTTTCCTCATCTCTAAAGAGGGATAATAGTAGTATCCACCTGACTAGTTATTGTGGGGATCAAATGAGATAAATCACTTTGCAAACCTTAAAACTCCACATAAACTTTGCCTAATATTGTTCTTATTTTCATTACCTTCTCACATTTCCCCAAATTCTCATATTCTTTTTATGAGCTCAAAATTCAGCAGTACTTCGTGACCTTCACAAACTCGTTTGTTTGACATTCTCTAGTGACCTCATCCAGTGCCACCAGTAACTTGGCTTCACTTTCAGTGCCTAAGGCTGAGGTAGCCTCATCAAGTAGAAGGATTTTAGGATGCTGAATGAGAGCTCAAACAATTGCTGTTCTTTGTTTCTGACCTCTTTCTCAAACTAGAGTGTCAAATTCTACATTAGAAAGCTACGGAAGAAACAACTTGTCCCTACGATGGAGAGAGAAGAGTGCTAGACTTAGGATCAGGAAGACCTGAGTTCTGAGACACTGTTTAACTTATCTGTAAAATGGGAACAGCTAGATGGCAAAGTGCTGGGCTTGGAGTCAAGAAGAATAATGTTCCTGAATTCAAATTTGGCCTCAGACACTCACTAGCTATACAACATGTTTGCCTCAGTTTCCTCATCTGTAAAATAAGCTGGAAAAGGAAATGGCAAAACACTCCAAATACCTTTGCCAAGAAAACCCGAAATGGTGTTAGAAAGAGCCCGACACTATTGAAACAACTGAACAACAACCTCAGAATGGGGGTAATAATACCTTACTTATTATAGGGATGTTGTGAGGATCGAATGAGACAACACATATAAAGAAGTTTGCACTATGTATTAGCTGTTATTTTTTCCAGCATATTTTTTCACCAAGTATTAAAATAAATGTTCATTTTAAGTTGGTGGACCTTATGTCTCTCATAGAATTTCTCTATCTCCTTATTCTCTGCAACAGATGTTGGCAGTAAGCTGCAGCTATTTTCTTTCATGACAGTCTTTTTGCAAATGCTCATAAACCCTTTATGTGAGATGACTGAATGCTTCATGAAATTTTTCTGGTTGTTGCTTTTGTATTCATGATAAAACCAACTCTGTCATCTTCATTTGCTCTCTTTAAGGAGAACTTGTGAGCATTTCATCTGTTTAGAACTTTTTTTCATCTCCAAGTTTCATTTAAAATGAGAATGTCAAGATTGGTAGAATTTGGTTCCTGAGAATTATGTTTATTTACTGCTTACTACAAAAGATCCCATATCCAGATGACCAATAGCTAGGTTAATGTTTATATATATTCTAAAATGGAGATCTTATCTTCTACCATTTCTGCCTCTTGGAAATATAAGACTGAAGCCCATATTCAATTTTTCTTTGTTTTGTGGGTTGCCATGTCCGAAAGATCCATCCCTGAGTGGTCAGCCTACTACAAGTGATGGCCCTCTCCATACTCAGGTAGGCTGGCCCTCAGAAAGCAGGCATAATCTAATACTGAGACCATACTTGAACCCTTTCCAGCATGGTAAAATTTCCAGGAATTTATGATCTGTTGAGCCCACCCCACCCCCCCCCCGGGGAACTTAGGGTCACTTCCATGCTATAATGAAGTATCCGAACAGGATTTTATGGATATGATTAAGATGACTTAAAAATTGAAGAAAGCCTGTATGGAAAAATGACAATAGGAATGAACACATCCTAGTACTCAGGCCGCTTAGCAGTAAACAGTCACCATTCTGTGCAGTCACCATACTGTCAGTACCCTTGGCAGAAGCCATCTTGAAAGAATTAGCTTTGGCTTCACCAGGGACTTAGTTGAGATTTTTCCTCCCACATGAAAAAACTGAAGAAAAGAGAGAGAATATGTTTTACTTAAAATTTTTTCTTTTCTCTATTCAAACTACTCTGCTTATCTTGCAATTTACTATAATTAGACTAATGCAGTATCCTGAGGTGTGTTTTTTGATCACTATTCCAAGACCTTCACACAGACATGTTATGCCTGCTCTGCATCATTTACGAATCTCCTGACCATGGAGTGACATGAAAATGAATTGTGGAGCCTGATGAAGAGATGGTTGGCAGGTAACTTAGTAAAGTCTCCATATCTTCAAAAGAAGTAGAAGGGGAAAGGTGGGAACCTGAGGAATGAAGGTGGAGAAAGAGTGAAGTTTAAAGTGCCAAGTAATACTAAGGAGGGTGTGTGTGTGTGTGTGTGTGTGTGTGTGTGTGTGTGTGTGTGTGTGTGTGTGTGTGTGAACTAACACAGGGAGTTTGCGTGTGTATGTGTGTGTGTGTGAACTAACACAGGGAGTTTGCCTTTGAAGGGAAACAGTCTTTTTATCTATTGGTTTTGAGGGATGGGACCCAACTAGAACATGTATCTTTGTCTGCTGGAAAAAGTCTTGTAAATATCTGTGTATTTGTGTATCCGACTGGATTCCATCCGATTTTAAGAGCTCCTTTTATGTTTCTATGACAATATCACCACACTGTCTCCTGATATAATAGATTATAAATTTGTCTGCCAAACTACAAGACATTTAAGATTAGGGACTACTTTTAATCATTTTTTAAAAAATTGCCTACAGTGCCTCGAACATAGGAGGCAGTTAATGTTTTTGAAAGAATGAGCAAATTTTATTTCCTGTGCCAGAACCTTGAGCTTATTTGTGTCACGAACACCTTTGGCTGTCTGGTGAAACCAATGGGCACCTTCTCAGAATTTCAGAACTCAGGTGTCCCTGATTCCAGGCCCAGAACTAATATTTATAAAGTTCTTTGCAAATCTTAAAGCACTATATAAATGCTAGGTGTTGTTAATTTGACCTAGGCCAATGCTTCACTGTGGTATGAGAAGGATCCTGAGTCTTGGAAGGCCATGGCAGTGTCTTGTAAAGTCTGGCAGGTTCCAGCATGATAGAAAGTCTTTGGATACAGGCCCAGCAATAGTCTCTGCTTTCTGAGAATCAATTTAGCTTAGCATCTAGAGGCACAGCACCAGTAGACTGATCATTCAGTGATGAAATATTTAGCTATAGAAGATGGCTTCTTAACCTGGGATCCATGGATAGATTTACAGAAGATCTATGAACTTGAATGGGGAAAAAAACCAAATTACACATTTATTTTCATTAATTTTTAACTGAAATTTGATATTTCGTTCAATTATTATTTTGAAAGTATCATTATTCTGAAAAGGAGGCCAGCTAGTTGGAGCAGTGAAGGGAATGCCTGGCCTGGAGTCAGGAAGATTCATCTTCCTGAGTTCAAACCTAGCCTCAGACCCTTAGTAGCTATGTGACCCTGGGCAAGTCACTTAACCCTGTTTGCTTCAGTTTCTTCATCTGTAAAATGAGTCAGAGAAGGAAATAGCAAATAACACCAGTATCTCTGCCAAGAAAACTCCAAATGGGATCACAAAGAGTCAGACATGATTGAAAAAGGACTGAACAACAATGTGTTAGTCACTGTGCTAAGTGCTGGAGATACAAAGACAAAAAAAAACATAGTTCCTGCCTCTCAAGACGTATCTCTAACCTAATGAGGGAGACAACATGCAAACAATTATGTATAAATAAAATAGATACAGCTTCTAGTAATTTAATATTAAATTATTAATTTAAATTAATTTGATATTAAACTACTAATTTAATGTGATGTTAAGTCATTAATTTAAATTAACTTATTATTAAATTGTTAATTTAGATTAATTTATTGTTAATTAAATTAATTAATCTTAGAAAGAAGGCCCTAAGATCACAGGCTCCAACTGACATTCCAACCATCTAATGGGAAGGTCTTTCCAGAGAGCCAACAAGAAAAAATTGTTCATTTTTATAATACTGATGTTATATGTATGTAAGTATATACACATATTTTTTCTGACTCTGCTCATTTCACTCCAAATTAGTTCATATAAGTTTTTCCATGTACTTTAAAATTTATCTTTAATCCTCATTCATACACTAATTTGTTCTGTCATTCCCTAACTGATGCGCAGCCCTTCAGTTTCCCCCCCCTTTTTTTTTTTGCCAACACACAAAAAGCTACTCTAAGTATTTTTATGCCCATAGGACCTTTTTTTTTTTCTTTTTAAAAATCTCTTTGGAGGATAGGCTCAGTAGAGCTATAACATTTTGTGTATCATTCCAAATTACTTTCCAGACTGATTGGAATCTTTCACAGCTGTGCCATCCATGCAACTATTTTCCTTACAGATCTTCCAACATCTCTCATTTTTTTTTTTTTTTGGTAATCTTTATCAGTCTGATAGGTGGCATTTAGAACCTAAGAATTGCTTTAATCTTTATTTCTCTAATGATGGAATATATTTATAAATAGAAATATATGAAATATTTAAATAAAAGATATAATTTCCCATAGATTGTTGGATAGATGGGCAAACATAATTACCTTTTGTATATGGATGAAATATTATGATTTAGTATTTTTATTTTATTATATAAATTAGCACTTAAAATAATATATTGTGCTATAGCATATATAGTAATATATAGTGCTATAATAATAATCATAATTATAATTGTAGCACTATATGCATGTCAGCCACTATTATTACTACTACTATTAGAATGAAACCACATGGAATCTTATTTTCTAGAGGTCTTTAAGATGATAACAGCTCACATTTTCGTAGTATATTACGGTCTACAAGGCACTTTGCATATACTATATTGGACAGATTTTTATCAGGTTATTATGATTTTTTTTGGACTATAATGGCTAGAGTGCCATGCCTAGAGTCAGGAAGACTCATGTTCCTGAGTTCAAATCTGGACTCAGACACTTACTAACTGGGTGACCCTGGACAAGTCATATAACTCTGTCTTAGTTTCCTCATCTGTACAATGAGCTGGAGAAGGAAATGGCAAACCATTGCAGTATCTTTTCTAAGAAAACCCCAAATGGAGTCACAAAGAATCAGAAATTACTGAAAAACAACTCAACAACAACTTGTGTTGCTATAAGATAGAAAGGCAATCTAGGTGATCTCCAAAGTTCCTTTCAGGTTCTGTGATTTGAATATTCTCAGGTCTTTTCTGTTTTGGTTGCATTTGTATCTAACTAATGATTCCATCCTTTTATTCCCAGGTTTGTAACTGGTTCCAAAGTGAACTGCTGTGAACTGTCATTCTCATATATGCACATGTCTATTGCTCAAGATCTTAGTTGTTTTCCAACTGTCTGCTGCTTAATCCTCTATGCCATGAGATCATAAGTTTAGAGCCGAAAGGTGACTTCTGATGGAGGTCATCTAACACTTTATATGTGAGGAAACTGAGGCCCAGAGAGATTTAATAAAGATAATATGGAACAGATTCAGGATTCAGACCCAGGTCTTTTGATTTCAGATCCAATCATCTTTCCATTCAGTCTGCTACCTCACACTTGGCATTTTCCTCAAGTTTTTTCTCACCACTCCATCTCTAAAATAACTGCTAGTCCTTGGTAACTTTCCTTTTAAAAATTATTTCTTGAATTACTATTCTTTCCCCCTTCTTATAAAATGCATGAGATAAAAAGTATTCTTTTATGTACATAGTGTCCAACACACCCCCAGGCACTTGATATAGTCAGTGGGTGGTGATAATGATTTGGTTCCTTGTGTTCCGTTTTTTAGACCTTTCTAAGCCACGGTGGACTTGTAGGCAGCTCTGCATTTCACTTTTAGAAACATTTAGTGGAGACATTGGTAGTAAATACTGAGATAATATTGTTTATTCTAGCCTAGAGAAATGACACACAAGGGTAGCGATGGGAGGTCCAAGGTCAAATTGCTTCATGGAACTCTTGGGTTGGATAGGTATGACATGGAGAGCAACAAAATAGACAGAAACTAGTCAAATGTTGAAGGTTATTTATGTTGATGTAGACGAGGTTATCATGAAACTAAAACTTTGCAAAATACCTCTCTTTGTTTAGCCACACCACCAAGTATTTGTAAACACAATCTAAAAATGCCTCAAAATGATTTAGTGCAGGGAATACACTATTTCCTGTAAGGCTCAAATTTATAATTCCATATCAGTTATCTCAACCAATCATTCCCAGCCTTAATTTTAAGACCTTAATAAATGCTAGTTGATGGATTGATTGGTCCTATGACATTTTCCATGACTTCAAGGGATGCTATGAAATTATTATTATTTTTTAATTAACTTTTGTTTATTTTTAGTTTACATCATTCATTTCCATGAGATTTTGAGTTACAAATTTTCTCCCCATCTTCCCCTGACCCACCACCCCAAAACAGCAATCCCTCTCCCTACCCCCATGCCTGTATATCTTATATTCCAGTTGCATGTAAATAATAATAATAATTATTATTATTATTATACACACACATATATATATGTATTTTTTTTTATATTTGATTTTAGAGCTTTAAATTCTAGGTTCTTTCCCTTCCTCCCTCGACACCCACTCCCACTGGAAAGACAAGCAATTCAATACAGGCTGTACATGTGTAGTTATGCAGAACATCTCCACAATGGACATATTGTAAAAGACTGACTATATTTCCCTCATTCCTATCCTGCCCCCCACTTATTCTATTCTCTACTTTGTCCCTGTCCCTTTACAAAAGTGTGTGCTTCTAAAAATCCTCCCCCCAACCTGTCCTCCCCTCCATCCTCCCCTCTCT
>JAQQSV010000149.1:46435-105628 GCA_028646515.1 Pseudochirops corinnae | reverse complement strand
AGGAGACAAGGAGAGACAGAATGGGGTTAATCCTCTCATATAGAAGAGGCAAGGGATAAATATTACAATGGAGGGGAAGAACAGGAAGGTGAAAGGGAATGGATCAACCTTACTTTCATTGAATTTGGCTTAGGGAAGGAATGACATATACTCTAAATTGGGTATCTTGCCCTACAGGACAGTAGGGGGGAAGGGGATGAGAGAGGGGAGGATGGAGGGGAGGACAGGTTGGGGGGAGGATTTTTAGAAGCACACACTTTTGTAAAGGGACAGGGACAAAGTAGAGAATAGAATAAGTGGGGGGCAGGATAGGAATGAGGGAAATATAGTCAGTCTTTTACAATATGTCCATTGTGGAGATGTTCTGCATAACTACACATGTACAGCCTGTATTGAATTGCTTGTCTTTCCAGTGGGAGTGGGTGTCGAGGGAGGAAGGGAAAGAACCTAGAATTTAAAGCTCTAAAATCAAATATAAAAAAAAATACATATATATATGTGTGTGTATAATAATAATAATAATTATTATTATTATTTACATGCAACTGGAATATAAGATATACAGGCATGGGGGTAGGGAGAGGGATTGCTGTTTTGGGGTGGTGGGTCAGGGGAAGATGGGGAGAAAATTTGTAACTCAAAATCTCATGGAAATGAATGATGTAAACTAAAAATAAACAAAAGTTAATTAAAAAATAATAATAATTTCATAGCATCCCTTGAAGTCATGGAAAATGTCATAGGACCAATCAATCCATCAACTAGCATTTATTAAGGTCTTAAAATTAAGGCTGGGAATGATTGGTTGAGATAACTGATATGGAATTATAAATTTGAGCCTTACAGGAAATAGTGTATTCCCTGCACTAAATCATTTTGAGGCATTTTTAGATTGTGTTTACAAATACTTGGTGGTGTGGCTAAACAAAGAGAGGTATTTTGCAAAGTTTTAGTTTCATGATAACCTCGTCTACATCAACATAAATAACCTTCAACATTTGACTAGTTTCTGTCTATTTTGTTGCTCTCCATGTCATACCTATCCAACCCAAGAGTTCCATGAAGCAATTTGACCTTGGACCTCCCATCGCTACCCTTGTGTGTCATTTCTCTAGGCTAGAATAAACAATATTATCTCAGTATTTACTACCAATGTCTCCACTAAATGTTTCTAAAAGTGAAATGCAGAGCTGCCTACAAGTCCACCGTGGCTTAGAAAGGTCTAAAAAACGGAACACAAGGAACCAAATCATTATCACCACCCACTGACTATATCAAGTGCCTGGGGGTGTGTTGGACACTATGTACATAAAAGAATACTTTTTATCTCATGCATTTTATAAGAAGGGGGAAAGAATAGTAATTCAAGAAATAATTTTTAAAAGGAAAGTTACCAAGGACTAGCAGTTATTTTAGAGATGGAGTGGTGAGAAAAAACTTGAGGAAAATGCCAAGTGTGAGGTAGCAGACTGAATGGAAAGATGATTGGATCTGAAATCAAAAGACCTGGGTCTGAATCCTGAATCTGTTCCATATTATCTTTATTAAATCTCTCTGGGCCTCAGTTTCCTCACATATAAAGTGTTAGATGACCTCCATCAGAAGTCACCTTTCGGCTCTAAACTTATGATCTCATGGCATAGAGGATTAAGCAGCAGACAGTTGGAAAACAACTAAGATCTTGAGCAATAGACATGTGCATATATGAGAATGACAGTTCACAGCAGTTCACTTTGGAACCAGTTACAAACCTGGGAATAAAAGGATGGAATCATTAGTTAGATACAAATGCAACCAAAACAGAAAAGACCTGAGAATATTCAAATCACAGAACCTGAAAGGAACTTTGGAGATCACCTAGATTGCCTTTCTATCTTATAGCAACACAAGTTGTTGTTGAGTTGTTTTTCAGTAATTTCTGATTCTTTGTGACTCCATTTGGGGTTTTCTTAGAAAAGATACTGCAATGGTTTGCCATTTCCTTCTCCAGCTCATTGTACAGATGAGGAAACTAAGACAGAGTTATATGACTTGTCCAGGGTCACCCAGTTAGTAAGTGTCTGAGTCCAGATTTGAACTCAGGAACATGAGTCTTCCTGACTCTAGGCATGGCACTCTAGCCATTATAGTCCAAAAAAAATCATAATAACCTGATAAAAATCTGTCCAATATAGTATATGCAAAGTGCCTTGTAGACCGTAATATACTACGAAAATGTGAGCTGTTATCATCTTAAAGACCTCTAGAAAATAAGATTCCATGTGGTTTCATTCTAATAGTAGTAGTAATAATAGTGGCTGACATGCATATAGTGCTACAATTATAATTATGATTATTATTATAGCACTATATATTACTATATATGCTATAGCACAATATATTATTTTAAGTGCTAATTTATATAATAAAATAAAAATACTAAATCATAATATTTCATCCATATACAAAAGGTAATTATGTTTGCCCATCTATCCAACAATCTATGGGAAATTATATCTTTTATTTAAATATTTCATATATTTCTATTTATAAATATATTCCATCATTAGAGAAATAAAGATTAAAGCAATTCTTAGGTTCTAAATGCCACCTATCAGACTGATAAAGATTACCAAAAAAAAAAAAAAATGAGAGATGTTGGAAGATCTGTAAGGAAAATAGTTGCATGGATGGCACAGCTGTGAAAGATTCCAATCAGTCTGGAAAGTAATTTGGAATGATACACAAAATGTTATAGCTCTACTGAGCCTATCCTCCAAAGAGATTTTTAAAAAGAAAAAAAAAAAGGTCCTATGGGCATAAAAATACTTAGAGTAGCTTTTTGTGTGTTGGCAAAAAAAAAAAGGGGGGGGAAACTGAAGGGCTGCGCATCAGTTAGGGAATGACAGAACAAATTAGTGTATGAATGAGGATTAAAGATAAATTTTAAAGTACATGGAAAAACTTATATGAACTAATTTGGAGTGAAATGAGCAGAGTCAGAAAAAATATGTGTATATACTTACATACATATAACATCAGTATTATAAAAATGAACAATTTTTTCTTGTTGGCTCTCTGGAAAGACCTTCCCATTAGATGGTTGGAATGTCAGTTGGAGCCTGTGATCTTAGGGCCTTCTTTCTAAGATTAATTAATTTAATTAACAATAAATTAATCTAAATTAACAATTTAATAATAAGTTAATTTAAATTAATGACTTAACATCACATTAAATTAGTAGTTTAATATCAAATTAATTTAAATTAATAATTTAATATTAAATTACTAGAAGCTGTATCTATTTTATTTATACATAATTGTTTGCATGTTGTCTCCCTCATTAGGTTAGAGATACGTCTTGAGAGGCAGGAACTATGTTTTTTTTTGTCTTTGTATCTCCAGCACTTAGCACAGTGACTAACACATTGTTGTTCAGTCCTTTTTCAATCATGTCTGACTCTTTGTGATCCCATTTGGAGTTTTCTTGGCAGAGATACTGGTGTTATTTGCTATTTCCTTCTCTGACTCATTTTACAGATGAAGAAACTGAAGCAAACAGGGTTAAGTGACTTGCCCAGGGTCACATAGCTACTAAGGGTCTGAGGCTAGGTTTGAACTCAGGAAGATGAATCTTCCTGACTCCAGGCCAGGCATTCCCTTCACTGCTCCAACTAGCTGGCCTCCTTTTCAGAATAATGATACTTTCAAAATAATAATTGAACGAAATATCAAATTTCAGTTAAAAATTAATGAAAATAAATGTGTAATTTGGTTTTTTTCCCCATTCAAGTTCATAGATCTTCTGTAAATCTATCCATGGATCCCAGGTTAAGAAGCCATCTTCTATAGCTAAATATTTCATCACTGAATGATCAGTCTACTGGTGCTGTGCCTCTAGATGCTAAGCTAAATTGATTCTCAGAAAGCAGAGACTATTGCTGGGCCTGTAT
Source organism: Pseudochirops corinnae (assembly GCA_028646515.1). Taxonomy (NCBI): domain Eukaryota; kingdom Metazoa; phylum Chordata; class Mammalia; order Diprotodontia; family Pseudocheiridae; genus Pseudochirops; species Pseudochirops corinnae. Next base: position 101,696 of record JAQQSV010000149.1, on the reverse strand, counting down.
CCAAAGACTTTCTATCATGCTGGAACCTGCCAGACTTTACAAGACACTGCCATGGCCTTCCAAGACTCAGGATCCTTCTCATACCACAGTGAAGCATTGGCCTAGGTCAAATTAACAACACCTAGCATTTATATAGTGCTTTAAGATTTGCAAAGAACTTTATAAATATTAGTTCTGGGCCTGGAATCAGGGACACCTGAGTTCTGAAATTCTGAGAAGGTGCCCATTGGTTTCACCAGACAGCCAAAGGTGTTCGTGACACAAATAAGCTCAAGGTTCTGGCACAGGAAATAAAATTTGCTCATTCTTTCAAAAACATTAACTGCCTCCTATGTTCGAGGCACTGTAGGCAATTTTTTAAAAAATGATTAAAAGTAGTCCCTAATCTTAAATGTCTTGTAGTTTGGCAGACAAATTTATAATCTATTATATCAGGAGACAGTGTGGTGATATTGTCATAGAAACATAAAAGGAGCTCTTAAAATCGGATGGAATCCAGTCGGATACACAAATACACAGATATTTACAAGACTTTTTCCAGCAGACAAAGATACATGTTCTAGTTGGGTCCCATCCCTCAAAACCAATAGATAAAAAGACTGTTTCCCTTCAAAGGCAAACTCCCTGTGTTAGTTCACACACACACACATACACACGCAAACTCCCTGTGTTAGTTCACACACACACACACACACACACACACACACACACACACACACACACACACACACACACCCTCCTTAGTATTACTTGGCACTTTAAACTTCACTCTTTCTCCACCTTCATTCCTCAGGTTCCCACCTTTCCCCTTCTACTTCTTTTGAAGATATGGAGACTTTACTAAGTTACCTGCCAACCATCTCTTCATCAGGCTCCACAATTCATTTTCATGTCACTCCATGGTCAGGAGATTCGTAAATGATGCAGAGCAGGCATAACATGTCTGTGTGAAGGTCTTGGAATAGTGATCAAAAAACACACCTCAGGATACTGCATTAGTCTAATTATAGTAAATTGCAAGATAAGCAGAGTAGTTTGAATAGAGAAAAGAAAAAATTTTAAGTAAAACATATTCTCTCTCTTTTCTTCAGTTTTTTCATGTGGGAGGAAAAATCTCAACTAAGTCCCTGGTGAAGCCAAAGCTAATTCTTTCAAGATGGCTTCTGCCAAGGGTACTGACAGTATGGTGACTGCACAGAATGGTGACTGTTTACTGCTAAGCGGCCTGAGTACTAGGATGTGTTCATTCCTATTGTCATTTTTCCATACAGGCTTTCTTCAATTTTTAAGTCATCTTAATCATATCCATAAAATCCTGTTCGGATACTTCATTATAGCATGGAAGTGACCCTAAGTTCCCCGGGGGGGGGGTGGGGTGGGCTCAACAGATCATAAATTCCTGGAAATTTTACCATGCTGGAAAGGGTTCAAGTATGGTCTCAGTATTAGATTATGCCTGCTTTCTGAGGGCCAGCCTACCTGAGTATGGAGAGGGCCATCACTTGTAGTAGGCTGACCACTCAGGGATGGATCTTTCGGACATGGCAACCCACAAAACAAAGAAAAATTGAATATGGGCTTCAGTCTTATATTTCCAAGAGGCAGAAATGGTAGAAGATAAGATCTCCATTTTAGAATATATATAAACATTAACCTAGCTATTGGTCATCTGGATATGGGATCTTTTGTAGTAAGCAGTAAATAAACATAATTCTCAGGAACCAAATTCTACCAATCTTGACATTCTCATTTTAAATGAAACTTGGAGATGAAAAAAAGTTCTAAACAGATGAAATGCTCACAAGTTCTCCTTAAAGAGAGCAAATGAAGATGACAGAGTTGGTTTTATCATGAATACAAAAGCAACAACCAGAAAAATTTCATGAAGCATTCAGTCATCTCACATAAAGGGTTTATGAGCATTTGCAAAAAGACTGTCATGAAAGAAAATAGCTGCAGCTTACTGCCAACATCTGTTGCAGAGAATAAGGAGATAGAGAAATTCTATGAGAGACATAAGGTCCACCAACTTAAAATGAACATTTATTTTAATACTTGGTGAAAAAATATGCTGGAAAAAATAACAGCTAATACATAGTGCAAACTTCTTTATATGTGTTGTCTCATTCGATCCTCACAACATCCCTATAATAAGTAAGGTATTATTACCCCCATTCTGAGGTTGTTGTTCAGTTGTTTCAATAGTGTCGGGCTCTTTCTAACACCATTTCGGGTTTTCTTGGCAAAGGTATTTGGAGTGTTTTGCCATTTCCTTTTCCAGCTTATTTTACAGATGAGGAAACTGAGGCAAACATGTTGTATAGCTAGTGAGTGTCTGAGGCCAAATTTGAATTCAGGAACATTATTCTTCTTGACTCCAAGCCCAGCACTTTGCCATCTAGCTGTTCCCATTTTACAGATAAGTTAAACAGTGTCTCAGAACTCAGGTCTTCCTGATCCTAAGTCTAGCACTCTTCTCTCTCCATCGTAGGGACAAGTTGTTTCTTCCGTAGCTTTCTAATGTAGAATTTGACACTCTAGTTTGAGAAAGAGGTCAGAAACAAAGAACAGCAATTGTTTGAGCTCTCATTCAGCATCCTAAAATCCTTCTACTTGATGAGGCTACCTCAGCCTTAGGCACTGAAAGTGAAGCCAAGTTACTGGTGGCACTGGATGAGGTCACTAGAGAATGTCAAACAAACGAGTTTGTGAAGGTCACGAAGTACTGCTGAATTTTGAGCTCATAAAAAGAATATGAGAATTTGGGGAAATGTGAGAAGGTAATGAAAATAAGAACAATATTAGGCAAAGTTTATGTGGAGTTTTAAGGTTTGCAAAGTGATTTATCTCATTTGATCCCCACAATAACTAGTCAGGTGGATACTACTATTATCCCTCTTTAGAGATGAGGAAACAGACTGAGAGAAGTCTTTGCCCTAATCACATAGCTAGTGAGGGTCTGAGACAGGATTCTAACTTAGATCTTCCTGACTCCTCCAGCATGTAACCTGGTCCATCGCGTAGTATGATGCAGAGGGAGCTAAGAATAACCAGGGGGCATGACTGTGTAAAAACAAAAGACATTTCAACTTTTTTTGAAAGGAATGTCTCTGATAAGATGACCTCAAGCATCCTTTCTAGTTTTAAAACTAAAGGGAAGATGCAGAATTTTTGGCAAGAGAAAGATTAAACATAAGGAAAACTTTTGATTTAGAAGATTCATGACTCACATGGATTGGTTCTGCATCTCTGGAATTCAAAGCAGTGGATAAATAGCCACTTGGTAGGAATCATTTCAGTGTAAACCAGTCTTGAGGAGGGGTAGTTTGAAGTGGGAGATGAGGGCTGATACAATGGTCTCCACTGGATTCTTTTCAGCCCTGTGATCAAAAAGTGGGCCAAATGGGCATAAAGGGAAAGAAACAGTATGTGCCCCTGCAACAGCCAAGGGCGTGTGTGTGTGTGTGTGTGTGTGTGTGTGTGTGTGAAAACTGTACAATTGATAAAGTAAACTGCCGGGTACTTGAGCGTCTCAGAACGCCTAGAATCGCCAGGGGAAACATCCCAGCTCCTGGGCTTGGCAGGGCTTGGCTCGGGTATCACTACAGCATCATCTACGGCTGTCCCCGCCCCATCAGTACTTCGCCGGGCCGGGCCGGGCCGGGTCGGGCCGCGGGAAGGAGGCGACAGCCACTCACCACGGCCCCAGAGGCCTGGAGTGGGGGTGGGGGTCGCGGGGAGCGGAGTGGGGGGCGACGGGCTGAGGGTGCTCCTCACCCCAGCAGCTCTGCGCGCAGGGCTTGTCCGTCCTCCTCCTCTTGCGGGCCCTGACAGCCCCCCAGCCCCGGGCGGCCCCGGGGAGGCGTTGACCTGCAGCGCCCCGAGAGGTCAGGCTGCGTGGGGCTGGGAGGAGGAGGCGGCGAGGCCGCGGCGAGCAAAGTCCAGTGCCCTGGGCCTCGGCCGTGTCCGAGGCAGCTGTGTGTTCTCAGAGAGGGACGGACAACTTGGAGGTGAGCTGGGGGCCCAGACGCACACGGGCGGTCCTGGCCCGGGGATGCCGGGCCTCCGGACTCTGGCTGGGCATTACAGGCGTCCCAGGGAGGGCGAGAGAAAACGACCGACCGGTCAGGGGGGGCACTGCCCGAGCAGCTGGGGACCCTTCCACCAAATGTTCCCCCATGCCATCCAGGGAGGTGAGGGAGGACGATCGAATAGGGAGAGGATGATGGGCGTGGGGGATGGGGAGGGAACACGTCCTGGGTGAAAGGAGACAAGTGCATGTGCTCTTCAGTCTCGTGCTTTTTTTTTCCTAGGCAGGCTGAGATGGACCGTGAGGAGGGAAGGAACGGAACCGCCGGCAGCTCCTCGGGAGCCGAGGGTGACTTTGAACTAGCCACCACAAGGTCCGTACACCCGTCATTCCATTTAGTTACCGATGCATAGTGTCTGACTTGGCCCAGGAAAGAAAAACAAATTCAGAAGAATCTCTTGCTGCCCTTCTTTCATTCGGAATCTATAAAATAAAGCGTCCCCCTTCAGAGTCTTTGGGGAGGCTCGTCTGGAGATTTTGACCTTGGAGCAAAAGTTTTTGTTGTTGTTGTTTGGTTTTGTTTGGGAAGCTCTCAGCATCCAAGCAGCAGCATCTGCCAGTCTCCTTCCGGAGGAGGTTTGGAGAAGAAAAGGCTGCCCTTCTTGTCTCTATTCCTGCCAGGAAAGCCCCAGACAAATATTTGTGCATAGATTACATTTGGGAAACCAGAGAGTTCCGCAGTCATATGTATGCACCTTCAAAGAACCCGTGTCTAAGTCTTGTGGGGGTTTTCTCTCTTGTTTTTTATCTTTTGGGTGCTTTATTTATTTTTTTTTAGAGAAGAGGAAAGAAGGTCAGCCCTGCAAACGCTCATACTCCCTCCCCCATCGTCCTTTCCCCCTTTGGAAAGGGGCCTTTCCGCAGCAGTCTTTCTCCCTGAGTAGCTACTGTTTGGTTCCAATTCAGTCGTGCTTGAAGTGAGAGGGTGAAAAACCCTGTGCTCTGTTTGGCTAGTACATGGGGCACCATGGACTCAAGCTTTGGGAAAAGTATCATTTTGGTTTCTGATGGGAGCAAGTATCTTTGGTGGTCTGGCGATGGCTTGGAAGTAAAGTTCAGAAGCTTGGAAAGGCCTCTCACCTGACATAGTAGGTAAAAGGAATCCCCTTTTCATTTAGACCCAGGTAGTTGATGAAACTGTTGCCAACGGTGTCTGAGTTCATGCCAGGCCACCCAGAACTAATTGAACTACTTTGCCAAATGATCAACCCAGGAAGACATGAGTTTCACTGGTTATTCCTTCAAGCTGTGTAGGACTGATTAGTTAACTGAAAATGTGCCCCTCTGGTTTGAATACTGGCTGATAATTTTACTATCATTTTTTAGGCTCACAGGATTTTAGGGCCAGATGAGACATTAGAGATTACCTAGTTTAACCCTCCCCTATTTTGTATGAAGAAACTGAGGCCCAGATATACTAAGTGACTTTTCCAAAGGTAACAAACAGATTCTCTGGAATCGGTGAGACAAGTTTCTTTAACTCCACTGCTCTTGTCATTTTATCACCCTGTCTCATTGTATATAGAGAGCTGCAGTTTTTTTCCTCCTCTGTATCAGTGGCAAAAATTTGTAGACAATTTCATTTTACTGACTATTTGTTTCAGTATTTCTAGAGTCAAGTATTTTGTGTCTTTGGGTGCTCCTTCTACCCACAGAGACTGACATCCCTTATAATTTAACTGTTGCTCTGATGAAATAATTCTTCATCCTTCAGCTAATCTGGATACAAATCTTTTGAAATTTATCTGAGCTTATTTTCAGATGATAGCCAGACAATACATTAGTAATTCTGGGTCTTCCTTATGTTTTGTGGAAATTCTGGACCATGTACTCCCCTGACATAGCATTTGAAAATCCAGGGTGACTTTCTCTCCACAGTGATGATACATTAAAGTAAGACTCCAGTAGAATTTTCCTGGATAGTATTAAGGAAAAAGCTAAACAAATGGTTTGTTTAGTTAGGTGGTAGAGTAGATAAAATGTTGGGCCCTAGGATCTGGCCTCTGACATTTACAAGCTGTGTATCTTTAAACAAGTCACTTAACCACTCTTTGCCTCAGTTTCCTCAACTGTGAAATGGGGATAATAAAATCACCCACGTCACAGGGGTTTTGCGAGGATCAAATGGTAATTTTTGTGAAGGGTCAGACAAATAGTAAGTACTATATAAATTCTAGCTGTTTTTATTTTATTTTTAGAGTGTAAAATTGTCATTGTAGAAACTTATAAAGTTCAAAGGCAGTGTGGCACAGTGGATAAAGATTATTTCTAATCTCTAATTCAGTAAATCCTGCTTTAAGCTTGGACACATACTGGCTTTTTGACCCTGGGCAAATCATTTAATCTCCATTTCCCCCAGATAACTCTCTAAGGCAGGGGGCGTTCTTAACTTTTTCTGTGTTATGGACCCCTTTGGGAGTCTGGAGAAGACTGTGGACCCCTTCCCAGAACAATGTTTTTAAGAAATGAAGGAAATGCTCACTTTTGAGTAAAGGTTAGGAAAATTCCCACTCAAGTTCACACACCTCCTAAAATCCACCCAAGGGGTCTGTTGGCCCAAGGTTAAGAACTTATGTTCTAAAAGTATATGTTTTTGAACTGACACTGGTCTGCATTGGTAGAAGAAGTTAGGTACATCGTTGAAATCAGAAGTATCATCCTCTAAAAAACATAAAGTGAGAGGCAGCAGTGGCCTAGGACATAAAGTGCTGGGATGGGAGTTAGAAAGAACTGGCTTTAAAACCTACTTCTCACAAGCTTTCTGACCTTGGGTAAGTCACAAACTCATTGTACTTAAGACTACTCCCTAGCTCTTATCTGCAAAATTGAAGACTGGAAGGAATTTGCATTGGTGGAAGAAGTTCCTGAACCAGGAATTCCTCAAGATTCTCATATCATATTCATTGTTAAAAATCAACAGTGTTAATTTGGAGGTAAAGAAAAATAACAGATGGTGCAACAGAGGGAATAATCATGAGTCAGTGACTATGGAACATTTTCGGTGACACGGAATTCACAGACTGAATTGGTTGAACACTTTATGAGTTCCTACCAGGATTCTGGTCATGAATAATGGTGCTATGTAATAAGGATGCAGAACAGAGAGAAGCTCTTTCTCTTGCCAAGCTTAAGGTTTCATATTTCCTCAAGGAGGGAAGTATATATAAAGGCTGAGTATAAATTGCAACTGTGAAGCACAGATACTTAACATTTCTTATCATGGATACCTATGGCAGTCTGGTGAAGCCTCTGAGTACCTCAGAAGAATGGTTTTGTTCTGCTTGAAATAAAATATATAGAGTTACAAAGGAAACCAATTATGTTGAAATATAATCATCAAAATACTTTCTGAAATAAGTCCAAAGACCTCAGATTAAGAACCTCTGCTTGTGAAGTATCAAAGATGAAACTCCCTCATCCAGATAGTCTTCTTTTATGATAGCCATGTTGTCATCACACCCCATGACTGGCTCCACTCCATCCCATCACATGAAGTTTGTCTTGCCCTGTGATCCATTGCATAAGCACTGTTATGGGACTGGACACAGTTCATCCCACTGGAATGCCTTTCTGGAATTAGAGACTGTGACTTGGTGAAGTAGCATTGATGGAAAGCCACTACCAAGTTCAGAGCATGCTTTTGAAGGCTGGCTTCCTTCTTCTTAGACCTGTAGTCATGTCAGTTTGCTGGATTACTGGGCACCAACCCATAACTGCCACAGTTGTAAGATCTCTTAGGCTATTCATTTCTCTTAGCCATCCTTGATTATTAGGGGTGGGCAAGGATTTGGTGTTTGTGGCCAAAGGGGTACTAAGTGAACGAGTAGCAAGAGAGATACTCCTAACAAGACCACAAGGCTTGTCTCCTGAGTGATGGGGAAAGGGACTTAGCAACCCCACCAACCAGTTTCAGGGATGGTCTTTTGGTTTTGGAGGTTACTTGAGGATAGAGAGACCTGTTCCCCCAACTCTAAGAGCTAATGAGTACCTAGCTGACTTCAAATTTGAACTTCTCTGGCTGCTTGTAGATTGTGTTGTGGATAAACCTCAGTAACCTCCAGTTCCCATAGGTAGCCATTAACTGCAGGGATTAGTATGTAAGGGCCAGGAAAAACTGGGAATAAAACCTGCCATTCACGTAAAAAATAATTCTTTTTTTTCCCCAAAACTTTATTTTAGACTCAGACTCCAGAACACAAATAGAGAATAGAGAAAAGAAACAAAAACATATCTTAAACTTAAATATTGGAACTTAAATACAAAGTGAGAAAGAAATAAAAGCATGTCATGTGCATAGCAGAACATAAGAGAGGATTCAGAATATGCAACAATAAATTTTCATTTCAAGAAAGCCTATATGATGAATAATACTCCTTGTGTTGAAAATTGTCCATCTTTTATTTGTTTCCTTGTGAGTTTTCTTTTGTTCTTTGCTGTGCATTTTTTTATTTTGTTTTTTCCCCCTCTCCCCTAACTCCCCTTCCCCGAAGGTCACAATAAAGTTTAGATATGTTCCTCCATAGTTATATATATAAAAGGTAATTCTTTAAGTGGGGAGGTAAGCAGAATTGTTTTAACAGAATTATGCATCAGGGCTATAATTAAAAAGTTATTGTACACTAACAATGATAAAATATAAACATGCAAAGCAACTTTGTAAGAGAATACTTAAAATCTTAGCCATATTATACTGCACATTTCCATAAAAGGGAACCAACCAAATTACTAAAAAGTACTTGTTTGTCCTCTGTCCATTCTGTTACCTTTGATTTTTTTCCCTTTTATATTTAAAATACATAATTGTAGTCAATATGTATGCTATTCTGGTTCTCCTTGCCTTTCTTACATTACTTCATAAAAGTCTTTCCATATTTCCTTGTATAACATGGCATAAATATTTAACAATTTCCCACAAATTAATATACTATAATTTATTTAACCATTCTCCAGTCATTGAGAATATAAATTGTTTCTGACTTTTTCCTATTATGAAGAAAGTGGCTATTGCTAGGACTTTTTCCACAATCTATAGGCTAAATCAAACAATTAGCAAGCATCTTTTAAGCACCTTTTATGCCAGATACTATCTTATACACTCAAAATGTCACAGCAATGGAATTGATGTCTCTGTGACTTTTATTGTATATTTTCATGTTGAGCTTCAAAAAGTCACAGCAGTCTACAATAACACCAACAATGTAATTCACCGTTGCAATACATATTTGTTAAGTAACTACTGTGTAGCACTAGGTGCTACAATAGAGTACTTGTTTCTCCACAGCTCCTAAATAATTTGATTTTGTTTTACTATTTTTGAGAATTTTGTGAATATAAGAGCCTATGTTAAGGTTACCTTAATTTGTATTTCTCTAGTAAGAAATCTGGGCATCTTTTTCGGTAGCTATTAGCAATTTGTATTTCCTCCTTCAAAAATGGTCTTTTATGTGTTTTAACTGTTTCTCCAGTGGAGAAAGTGTTTTATTGTTACAGATAAACATCAGTTCCTAATTCATTCTATGTATCAGACTTTTATTTGATAGACTTATTGAAAATTTTTCTCAATTAAAAATTGTTAGAGATTTTTTCACAAACTCCTTTTTATAAAAGCAACCAAGCCCATTAATTTAACCTACAAAGATATCTTCTCTTTGTTTAATAAAAGTGTACTTCCTTCCTGTAGTTGAAACAAATATTACTTTTCCTCTGTTTTGAATAATTTTTAAAATATTTAGATAATTGGTCCAGGAAGATTTATTGCAGAGTGTGGTACATGATGAAAGGCAGCTTGGCATGGTTGCTGGAGGGCCTGCTTTGGAATTAGGATGACCTGATTTCTAGCCCTGCCTCTGATATATGCCAGCTATGGGACATGGTGCAGATCACTTAACCTCCAGAGTTGGCTGCCAGTTCCCAGCCAACTCTCTAAGACTATAAATTGCAAAGCACATGCTTTTCTGTGTTAGTAAGGGGAGTTCCTTATATCTGTAGGATCAAACTTCAAACAGAAACAGTGACCACTAGACCATACATAAGAATCCCTGCAGGTCACATATTGACTTAGAAAACCACATGTGTATACAGAGAGAGAGAGAAAGAGAGAGAGAGAGGGAGAGAGAGAGAGAAAGAGAGAGAGATACGTATATTGTGTGTGTGTGTGTGTGTATAGATACATAGAATACTTACAGATATATATGCATATACATGTATGTATACATTCCCTTATAAATACATACATGTGTATATATTGAGAATCAACACACTAAAATCAGATAAGAGTTACATTTTTTATTTGGTTTGGGCCACCTTCTAGAGTATGTCGGGTCATATGTGGCCTGTAAACCTTATGTTTGACACCTCTGGACTATACTAGCGAAGTCACAGGTCCAAAATAAAAGTGTATGATATGGACCTAAAAGCCCAATTTCCATAGTAGTATTTTTACAAAATTAAATGACGATTCCTTTCCTCCATCTTAGGAACTAATCACACACTAACCTGTTTTATTTTGTTTGCTGCATTGGATTCTTTTTCCTCAATTCAATTATCTTGGTGGTGAGAGGTTTTTATTGTTAAATTGTTTAGTCACGTCTGACTCTTCATGACCCTGTTTGGGGGGTTTTCTTGGCAACACTATCAGAATGGTTTGCCATTCCCTTCTCTCAGAGTCCTCACTTTATAATGGAAGGCAAACAGTTTTTGAATGATTAGCCAGGGTCACACAGCTAGTAAGTGTCTGAGTCTGGATTTGAACTCAGGTCCTCCTGACTCCAGGGTTCTATTCACTGCCACCTAGTCACCCCCTAAAATGAATACTTTCTATAGGTCTGGAGACATTATGCTAGAGAACAAGGGAAACCAGTACTTCAGATGGTTAAATGTGTCTTATACCTCAGGTGGCCCCTGCATTCCCATTCCCCTTCACTTTCTTTTCTCCTTCTCTTCCACCTCTTCCTCCTAAAAATTCGAGAGTGGGAATGAGAGGGAAGGAAGCCATAAAGAGAAAAAGTCTGGGCTCATCCTTCAATAAGATTATTGGTAATAACTTTTCTGAAAAAGGCAAGAATGGAGAAGAAGGCTGAGTAGAATCTTCTGGTGAAGAATGAGTCTGGAATGCAATTTTGATCCCCTTTTTAGCACAATGAGCTCAAATCGATCAAAACCACTCTCCCATTTTATATGATTTTTGTTGTCATTGTTTAGTCATTTCAGTCATATCCAACTTTTGTGATCCCATTTGGGTTCGTTTGTGATCCCATTTGTTTGTTCTTTTTACAAAGATACTAGCGTGGTCTTAATTTCCTTCTCCAGTACATTGACAGAAGAGGAAACTGAAGGATATAGGGTTAAGTGACTTGCCCAGGGTCACACAGCTAGTGTCTGAGTTCAGATTTAAACTCAGGGCTTCCTGAATCCAGACCCAGCACTCTATCCATTATGCCACCTAGCTGCCTTGCATTAATTATTTTTTATTATTATCAAATTATTAAAAGCTGGAGTGGAGCTGGAAAAAAGGCATTGTTTTGTCTTCTAGCATAAAAAAGATGCAAAAGACTTTTCAAAATACTGAATTTTATTAAACTTGCAGTCCAGTTATGACTTTATTCTTGAAAATACATGTAAATTCAATTATTTCCCTTTCAAGAGAGTGCAGAGTATCCATTATTTTCTGCTGTTTCCTGAATAGGTTATTGTGCAGATTTTTGTTTGCTAGCTTAAATTCTTTGCAATTTCTTGAATCCCATATGTAGATTGGAAAGCTGCCTGTGTTCTGATGTCAAAACAGTTAGCAAACTATACTTAAAAAAGGAAAACTAGATGAAAATTTCCAATATTTGGGGGAAATCCTCTAGGGAAGATTTATGGAAAGACCTGTGTAATCTTGAATAAGTCCCCTTCAGGGCCTCAGTTTCCTCATCTGTAAAGTCAGAGGTTTGGGCCAGATACAAAAAGGTATTTGACTCAGCTAGTTGAAGCTTGGTCATCAATAATCACATTATAGCATAGATTATAGAATGTGTTACCATATAACTTTCTCATGTTGATAATAAAGAAACTTCAAACTGTTGGGACCACATTCTCATGCTAACAATTTAACATTTGACAATGAACCCCCAGCTCTTGTATTTTACCTTTGTTTCATCAGATGAATGGATTTTTTCCAACCTAAAAATCTTAATAATAGAACTGTTTCCACAGATGGACAATTAATGAAGCCTTCAGACATATGTGGATAATTTGGAACAGTTGAATAAATGTCTGTAAGCAGACAGCAACCAGTGTGTGCTGTCTGTTTAGGGAAAATCCTCATCTTTAAGGAGAGATAGCAACTGTGGTGCATAGGGTGCTGGATTTGGAGTATGGAAGATCTGAGTTCAAGTTGTGCCTCAGACATTTACTATCTGTGTGATCCTAGGCAAGTCACTTAATCTGTAAAATGAGGGGGTTGAATTGGATAACCTCTAAATCTGTGTTCCTATGACCTTTAAATTGTATGATGATTGGGGTTAGCATTTGTCTTAACTAAGTTTGGGATTATATGCTGATTTAATATATAGTGCTACAATAAAAAAAGGGCTAGATTAAAAAGAAGAAACCAGAAACAAGGAAACACAAAAATACATAGGAGGAAGTTCATAAGGGGCACAGATGAGCAGGGCAGTATGGGTACTACCATATTAAATTTAATATATGCTTTTCAAAAGAAAACCAAGCTATACTTAAAAAATAAGAAAACTAGATGAAAGTTTCCAATAAATTGGAAAAATCCTTCAGAGGATTTGTGGAAAGACCTCTGTGACCTTGTATAAGTCACCTGTCAGGGCCTCAGTTTCCTCATGTGAAAAGTCAAGGGTTGGGATTAGTCTCCAAAATTCCTTTAGCTGGAATTCTATAGTCCTGTGACATGAAGGATGAGAAGACCCAGAGATGCTGCTATCTACAGCAGGGTAATGTGTCGCCATACTGATGAGGTCATGAATCTACTAAAGAATGCATTAATATTTACATATAATAAATTCTGCTAGGCATGAGTGAACCAACTGAGACAGATGTATGGAAATTATAATTAATAGTGTATTGTTCCAGAAGGCATGGGGAAAGCAGTGGCTGCTAGCCAAGGACTATTTCAGCTGGTATTCACCTGTGTGACTGCTGTTTTATGTCTTAGTTAAAATGATAAATATCAGGCATAAACATAAAGCTAAAGGAATAGCTAGTTTGACATCAATAGAAGAGAACCATCCAAAGTAACTGGATTTTAAAAAATTCTTACTGGCTTCAAAATAATGTATTTTAACACCTTTGCTTTTCTAATTATGTTGCATGTAAGAAAGTATTAAAATCAATGGATGTTTTCTAAGGACACACTGATTTGGCAGGGAAAGAAGGAGCCTTGGAGCCTATAGTGGGTAGCTGAAGAAGCTAAATGTGCCTGCCATTTAAAGTTTACTGTGGACAAACCATACAGCATATTATTAATAGGCAAAGTTTGCCATATAGTCCAGTGGTAATACCACTGATTGCAAAAAAGGTATTAGAATTATGTTGTTATTCAGTCATGTAGGACTCTTTTTGTCACCCTATTTTGGGTTTTCTTGACAAAGATACTAATGTGGTTTGCCGTTTCCTTCTCCAGCTCATTTTACAGATGAGGAAACTCAGACAATCAGGGTTAAGTGACTTGCCTAGGGTCATCTAGCTAGTAAGTGTCTAATGCTGAATTTGAACTCAGGTCTTTTTTTTTGAAGGGGGAGGGCAGGGTAATTGGGGTTAAGTGACTTGCCCAAGGTCACAAGGACTAGTTAAGTGTGTGAGGCTGGATTTGAACTCAGGTCCTTCTGACTCCGGGTCCTGTACTCTATCAATTGTGCCATCTAGCTCCTTCATTATCATTTTACTAAATATTCATCCCATTATCTCTAATATGTGTAAATGCACTGTATTAATATCTCACTTGCTCCTTTGAGGTGTTCTTATAATCTGACTCTTCTATTAAATAGAAACCCTCCTTTTAAAAAAGCCTTGGGAAAAGGAAAGAATGAAGAGGATTAGACTGGCAGAAACTAGAAAGGAGAAGATGTGTAGAGGAAGCCCATAGCATAGACACAGAGTGCAGTACCATGGTGGATCAGAATGTGTTCAATTCAATTAGTCTTCCTTGTGTATCTTCTATACTCACAGCTGTACAGTAGGCAGTGGAGGCATAAAAATGGGAAGCAGCCTCAACCTGGCATTCAAAGACTTGACTATTAGGAGGTGGGGAGACATGGGTAGAGGAAGGGAGGCTGTCAGCAGTTTGGGACTAATGTACAATTAAGGAATAGTATAAGAAGGGCAAAAGCAAGATGCAGACAAAGTACTAACAGGAACGAAAGGAGTGATCATGTTTATCCGAGGTGGGTTCTGAAGGGTTCTCACAAGCAGCCATCAACAACGTTCCAGGCAGGAACGACAACAATCAACAAAAATGCACAGAGAGAACAAGGGACTCTGGATTAGGGGAGGGGAGAAAGGGGGAGATTGAGCAGCACATCCAACAGAATCCAGCCAACACACAACCCATGTCCGTTAGTGCCACTGCTGAGCAAGGCAGTAGGATGTGGGCAAGGAGAATGCAGTGCCCCTGTCACCACAAAAAGACAAGGGCAAAAATAGAGAAAGATGAGATGAATTCTTGAGACCAGGAATTGGAGAAAACCCAAAGAATAGAGAATAAGGGATTTACCAAGCTGGTGCCTCTGACTTGGGAACAGAGTGGACAATTTGGGACGGATACTGGACCAAAGCCTTTTTTATTGAGAGGTCAAGGAGGCAAGAGCACTTGAAACAGGAAAGGTTCTACCCAAGGTCAGCAGAGCTGACTTAAGATTCAGCAGGTCTCACTCACTTGGACCTGAGTAAGAAATGATTAATATACTTCAAAGACCAGAAAAAAAGAGCTTAGAACAGAGAGTAAATTTTTAAAAGCAATAAAAACAGGCAGTACCTGGTGAAGGTGACTCCTGCTTTTGTCAGATTATTTGATTTTTGGGGGGAAACCTGAGTAAGGTAAACAGGATAGCTCTGTGAATGATGGTTTCTATCTGTAAGAAAAAACTACACTGTCAGACTGAGTTTAGCTGAAGTTTTGCTCCAAAATCCTCTGTAACCTAGACCAGTTCTCCTTCCTTCACCTTGATAATATAAAAGATCTTTTTATGCACCTGCAGCTTCCGCCTACATAGACATAGATGGTGGTGAGCAGATAAAATGTGAAAGGGGACAGGATTTTTATTGAGATCACAGCCCCAGAAAAAATCCAGCGCCCAATAAAAAGTCTTCAATATGACTGAATAGACACTTCAAGCATTGCCAAGAAATGACTCTGTGGTACCATATTGCATAGGGTATGCATTGGCTTCCAATTATGTAAGAGCATCATCTCCTCTAGGATTCTCCCCAGCTAAAGGCTCCAGGAGGAGAATCTTCAATATGAGGTTGTTGGGTTGTGTTTTCCATGCTATAACTACAGTGGTGTTTGATTTAAAAAATAGTTGGCTAGATGTCAGGAATTTGGTTAATTGGGAAAGTAGTTCATAGTTTTACTTTGGAGCTGGACAGGACCTTAAAGATTTTTATCTTGTCTAACCTAGTTTATTATTTTTTCTTTTTTTTCCATTTTATTTTTTTTTAGTCTGAACATAACAGATACCAAATAAAATGGGTGTGCATATGTGTTTGCGCACACACATATATACCTATATAGATACACACATATATACACATAGAGAGGGAGGGATTGTATAAGAAAGCGCACATTTCTATTATGTACAGCTTGGTTTTCTTTTAAAGTACATTATTCGATATATAACATTGTCTTGCTTGTAAAATTCTATTTTCTTTTTCATGGGGGGAACCCAGTTTATTTTTAAAATTTTTATTTTATTTTATCTATTTTTCTAATTACATGTAAAAACAATTTCTAACAATAATTTTTAAAAATTTTTGAGTTCCAAATTCCCCTTCCTCGTTCTCCTCTTCTATCCTTGAGAAGGCAAGCAATTTAATATAGATTATACATAGAAAACATATTTCCATATTAACCATGTTATGAAAGAAAATACAGACAAAATAAAGTAAAAAAGTATGCTTTGGTCTGTATTCATGCTCCATTAGTTCGTTCTCTTGAGGTGGAGAACATTTTTCATCATAAGTCCTTCAGAATTGTCTAGGATCGTTGTATTGCTGAGAATAGCTAAGTCATTCATTGTTGACCACCGTACAGTATTTCTATTACTATGTAAAATGTCCTCCTGGTTCTGCCCACTTCATTTTGCATCAGTTTGTATCGGTTCATTTAAGTCTTCCCAGATTTTTCTGAAACCATTCTGTACCTCATTTCTTAGGGCACAATAGTATTCCATCACAATCATATATCACAACTTTTACTTCCATTCTCTAATTGATGGGCATCCCCTCAATTTCCAATTCTTTGCCACCATAAAAAGAGCTGCTATGAATATTTTTGTATGTATAGGTTCCTTCCCGTTTTGTTCTGATGTCTTCGGGATACAGACCTAGTAGTGGTGTTGCTGGGTTAAAGGGTATACACAGTTTTATAGCCCTTTGGACATAGTTCCAAATTGCTCTCCAGAATCCACCCCTTTTATTTTTGACAGATGAAAAACCCAAGGCACATAAACATTAAATGTCTTGACCAAAGTAGCATGGTACTTAGAACAGAATAATCTTCCCCCAAGTGGGAAGGGAGTCCAAGTGTCTGATTCCAAATCTAGTACTGTCTAGTTACTGTACTGGTCTTTATTGCTAGAGCTGCAGCATTGCACTGGTAGATGAGCTGGAAAATTCAAACCCAATTGAACCACAGAGCTCTTTTCTTTCCAGGAATTTCAGGAAACCTGATCTGAAGATGAGTAGAAGCAGCAAGTCTCTGGCCAGTGCTCTTCTACCTTAGCACATTTATTAATTGTAGTTTATCAAAATCAGCAGAGAAACTATTGGTCAACTTAATAGCCTGATAATATTAACTAAAAGAAAAGGTTTTCTGGGAAATATTATACTTTTTCAAAACTAACAGTTTTGTTTTGTTTTTAACAGTTGACTCCATAAAACCTCCCTCACTTAAAGTTGTTCTGACTATCTTTGCCAACATTGTATTTATTGCCTATAAGGCTTATTTGGCACCTAAAGTACATCCTGCCATTTGTTGCTAATTTATCTTGGGTCAGCTCAAGGACCTACTTCCTGGGAGAGACTTTCCATGACCCCTCACTTGTTAGTACTTTCCCCTTCTTCAGCTTACCTGTGTGTATACTATAATCACTTCCCAAATACAGATTGGCTCTTTTACTGTATGGTGGATTTTTTAAAAAGTTTTAAAAATATTAGGTATTTTCCAATTACTTTAAATCTGAAATTTATTTTAATGATACTATATTCTTCAAATATCAAGAAAATGCTAGCTTTTATTAGAAGGGATGCCCCTCAGTTTTGGAGTTTTCTTGTTGCTTGGTTCTTTTAGTTCTATCTGACTCTTCATGACCCCATTTGGGGTGTTTTGGCAAAGATACTGGAGTGGTTTGCCATTTCCTTCTTATTTTACAGCTGAGAAAAACTGAGGCAAACAGGGTTAAGTGACTTGCCCAGAATCACACAGCTAGTAAGTGTCTGAGGTCAGACTTGAACTCAGGAAGATGAGTCTTCCTAACTCTAGACCTAATACTCTCTCCACTGAGCCATCTGGGTACCCTCAGTTTTGGAGTTACTGAAACAATATAACAGCACAGTGGGACTTTCCAATTCAGATATCATTATAAAGTAAAATCAGTAGCTGCTGTGCTGGATCTGGGCTGGGTGAAGAACAATCGATTAGGAATCCAGTATTAAGATGTTAATGTTAGCAAGTTGAGTACCCATGCTCTGTGGGGCTAAGACCATGGCTACCTACAACACTCTCTGTGTGTATTTATTATGGGGCAACTCATACTGAAAATCACAAATTGTAAAACTGCTGATCATTATAGTTTCCTCTATATTGTTCTGAAAATGATTTTCACTGGGATTTTGGGGGCAGTGTGGTATAATACAAAGAGATGTGTGTTTCAACTTGGCCAAGTCACCAAATGTCCTCAATGTCTGACAGTTCTCTAAGTCTGTAAATGGCAAAACAGACATTAATCCATATTAACAGAGGGAGATCCCTTACTGGGAGTTTCCTATGCCAATGAAATAAGAGATCTGAACAAAAAAAAAAATTAGATTTTCTAAATCCTGTATCTGGAGGAGGAAAATCACCTAGATGTTTGTATATGATCCTTTTGGGTATTGGTGGGCTATCCAGGGGTCTAATCATTTAACCTGGAAATACAATAACTAAGGAAAATTTTCATTTTTCTTATCTATCACTTATATATGTAGATAGTGACAGAGAGAGGTAATGTAGTGAATAGAGGGCTGGTATATCCTGCAAATCAATTTGAAACTGTGGCTCCAAAGTCACTAACCTATGCATACACACTCTTTGACCTAGACATCCCCAATTTCCCCCAGTGGAATGGGCATCTGAGAGCAATTTCTGCCAACAGCCATGAGGACAGCTGAAGCAGGTGCTGTGGAGTGTTTAAACATTGAAGATGCCAAGGTCATCCACTGCATCACAGGCTATTGCCAGTCTTTAAGGCTTTGATGACTCTGGGAGAGTGAGGCCTGTGCTTGTGCAATTCTGACTCATTTAAATCCAATTCTCATGCAAGTCAAGATATCACCCCATAATGTCATTGGTCGTCTTTGAAAATGAAAGATGAACAGCAACCCTTTCATCTAGCAACGTACTGCTAGGTTCACCAAAGAAAAAAAAAAATGAAAGGTCCTATAAACACAAAAAAATTTATAGTAGTTCTTTTCCCCCATGACAGAGTACTAGAAACTAAAGGGATAGCCATCAGTCAATGAATGGCTGAAAAAAATATGGCATATGAATGTAATAGAATGCTACTGCCTTGTAGGAAATAGTGAACGAGATAGTTTCAGAGAAATCTGGGAAGACTTATTTAAACTGATGCAGACTGAAATGAGCAGAACCAGAACAATTTATATAACAAGAAGGACAACATTGTAAAGAAAATCAACTTTGAAAGATTTAAGAATTCTCTTCAATGTAAATTAAAATTCTTGATTTTTAGATGACAGAAAGGTGATGGTTTTCTTTTTCTTTTTTTAACAGTATTTAATGGGGGAGAGAAAAAAACAAATTTTTGTTAATTGAAGAAGAAAAAAAGATACAGAGTTGGCCCTGGAGTCAAGGCAACTTCAGTTCAGATCTCATATCTGAAATATAATCTTTCTGTAACAATGAATGAGCAAGTCACAAACTCTTAGTACTCCAGATATCTCTCAAAGACTATAAGGAAATCATAAATCTGCCCCCCCAAACATTTTATGCCCTATTGTTAGGACTAATCACAAAGCCTGAAATATGCATAAGCGGCACTTAATAACCATGTTGATTGGTTGGTTTTATCTCATGAAATATACAAAATATTCATAGTACATTTATAATTCCAACTATTATCTTTTTCAGTAACCAACAAGACAGAAAAAGAATGAAGAAAACTAACATGATCAGCCCATTAACATTGGTAAGCTATGTACTCTGTGTGTGTGTGTGTGTGTGTGTGTGTGTGTGTGTGTGATGCTGTCTTTCCGATACAAAACCGATACTAAGGAAGGGGAAGAGAACAAGTATGTGCCAGAAACTGTATGAAGTACTTTATAGATTGTCTTGTTTGATACTTACAACAACCCTAGGAGTTAAGTGCTAGTATGATCCCCATTTTACATTTCAGGAAACTGAGGCAGAGGTTAAATGACTCATGACAAACGGTTTAAAGTGCTAGCTGTGTTCAGGGCTCTCTGCTGGCCACTTCAGGTGATAAAAGGTTCTTTCCCTTCACTAGGCTGTAATTCCTGTGCTCACTGATGTCTCCAACAGCTCTAAAATCCAATAATTCTTGAGGGCCCTGGCAGAGACCTTAGAGAAGTCTAGTCCAACTCTCTCAGGATATTACCATCTGTAAGCTTACATTTCCCTTAGCCTATATTTGGAATTTAATTCTAAGGAAATAAGTTATCTACATGGTGATTATTATGATCACTGTTACTGCTACTTATTATTTGTGATAGTGACAAGATTGCTGAATTAGAGGCAGAGGACCTGGGTCTGTCACTCACCACTCGTGACCTTGGACAAGTCACTTAACCTAACTCTTTGGATCTCATTGGTAAAATGTGGTCTTTAAATTACCTGGTTGGAGACAGCTAGGTGATGCAGTGAATAGAACACTGGACCTGAAGTCAGGAAGACCTGAATTCAAATTCAACCTCAGAAACTTGCCAGTTGTGTTACTCTAGGCAAGTCACTTAACCCCCTGTCTGTCTTAGTTTCCTCAACTGTAAATGGGGACAATTATAGCACTTATCTCACAAGAGTTGTCGGATCAGTTGAAATAATAGTTGTAAAAGTAAAATAGTCGTAAAGGCACTTAGCGTAGCACATAGTAGGTATCCCCTTCTTTCCTCGCTGTAATCAAAGGTCCTAAAGCTATGCTTTATAAAGGACCAACCCTCATTTCAGCTTCTATTTCAAAATGCTGGAGACAGTCTTTTGCTGTGAAATGAAGATTAAGCTTACTTCAGTCACCAAATATTCCCAAAGGACTCATTAGTAGCTCATGCAACTTTCTCTGCAGTCTTAGTGAAAAAAAGAGGAGGGCTGGAAGGGGTGAGGTCAAGGATAGTGGTGTTTTTTTTTAAGAAGCCTTTGTTCCTCTTTTTTATTAGCATTTTTTTTTTTGGATACAGAGGGTGGGCCAAGAGATCAACCTCGGAAGGGTTTTTTGCCTGCGTCAGGGAATGGAGAATAGGGAAGGAAAACATGAGACTGAGTTCAGCACTGCAGTGACCAAGGGGAGAAGAGAGGCTGATTTAAAACAGCTGTTAGCGGAAGTTGACAGGAAATCAAGTGAATCAATCCCAGGAGCCCCCAGAAGCAATGAAAGGGGGATTTCAGGGGCAGAGGAAAGGAGAGAGAGCATTCAAAGCTAGGGGAACAGAGAGGGCACAGAGCACAGGAGACAGTGTTGGGGACGGAAGAACAGCAAATAGGCCAGTGTGGCTAGAGTGTAAGGGTGTGAGGAGGGAAAGAAAGTGGAAGAAAGCGGAAGACCAGAAGGGTAGGAAGAGAAGCCACGTTGTGAAGAGTTTAGCTGCCAACATGGCCTAATCTAGGTCAAGGCAAAATGTCCTGTCACCCAGTCTATCATTCAGTCTGCTCAAAGGTCAGATGTTGTGACTCTCTAATCCTCCCAAAGTCTGTGACACCTCCAGGAGGTCACAGATAGGGAAAATCTTCCTCCCCTGACCCCAGGAAAGATAAAGTGAATGAAAGATGAGTTGATTTACAAAGAAGAGTAAATTCATAGATAATGGAGAAGGTGCAAGAAATCCTCATGCTGGAAATTTAGCTGACTGACTTCCTAAGCTTAAGCTAGTTTTACTGGGCCCATTGCACTGAGCAGACCCAGAGGTCCTCATATTAATGCCATTGACCCCATTATCAGCAACCAAGTTCAGCAAGACACCCATTTCCAAAGAGAAGCATTAAAAAAAAAAGCATCTATAGCCACAGAAAGAAAGAAGAGGGAAGGGAGAAAGGAGCAATCATTTTAAAAGATTGTCACAGAAAGGTTACAGGACAGATAAGATAGATGCAAAGATGTGGCAAAAAAAAGGACAGAATTGCTATCTGTAAGGACCGAAAGATCCCTATAGTAACGGAGCGGTTAGTAAACTACCCTAATCTCTGGGCTTCTGGGTGTCAGGTGTTATCACCTGTTATCGCTCACCTTTGAAGCCCTCACTTCCTGTTGCTAAAGCTCCAGCTGAAGTGCAGGACTGTTAACACCTCAGACCCAGGGGAAAGTGATTGTACTTTAGCGGTAATAATATTATCTGGACAGACAAAATAAACCGAAATGCTTGATTCAACTCCTGACCAACAGAGCAAGAGGTTGGTTCTCAACCTGTGGGTCGCGACTCCTTTGGGGGTCACCTAAGACCATCAGAAAACACATATTTCCCATGGTCTTAGAAACCAAGACACCACTCCTCTACCCGTCTCCACGCAAGTCCACCCACATGCAGATACGCCCACATACGAGTATTAAAGGGTCATGGCATTAGGAAGGTTGAGAACCAATTAGATCAAATAGCATGATTGATTACCAGAGTAGTGTCGGGTTGCTATGGAGAGAGGCTCTGCCCCTAAGAAGACATAGGTTCAACCCTGCCTCCAACACTCCCTGGTTGTGGAAACAATGGCTGCTTTGTGCCTAAGATGAAGGCAGCTAGATGTTGCAGCAGAGAGTCAGGAGTCAGGAAGACTCATCTTCACGAGTTCAAATCCAGCCTCAGACACTTACTAGCTGGGCAAGTCACTTAACCCTGTTTGCCTCAGTTTCCTCATCTATAAAATGAACTGGAGAAGGAAATGGCAAACCACCCCAGTATCTTTGTCAAGAAAACCCCAAGTGGGGTCATGAAGAGTTGGACACGACTGAACAACAGAGACCATTTAATTCCAGTCCCTCATTTTAAAGATGAAAGAATCAAGGCTCAGGGAAATTAAATATTAAGGTCACACAGGTAGTCTGCACCAGAGGCAGAATTTGAACCCAAGGTCCTCTGGATTCCAAGATCACTCATCTTTCCACTGCTCCACATCTTGCTCTTAAGGCTATAAATTACAGATGAGTTACCCCCCTGGGAGTTTCCCACAGCAATGAAATCACGAGTTTAGACACTCCCCCCCCCCAAAAAAAAGAAATCACTGCTTTTTAAAGAAGTTTAGACAACACAGATTAGGTAGTTTCACTTTCCAGATACACCCCACTTATAGCAAATGTAAAGGACAGATCAGGTTCACTTAGGCTATTTGGGGGCGTTACTCAGTCTGAGGACTTCTTCCCCCTCGAGGTTACTCTCACATCTTCTCTAATTCCTCACATGCTATAGCCCCAGAGTTAGTTACTTTGGGGGTCCTACTGGGAGCAGTTTCCTAACCAGTGATCCTGATTAAAGGATGTGGAAAACGAGACAAATCCACTTATCAAATTGAATTGTTTCCTTTCTTCTTTTTTTTTTTCCAGTTTCGATATTCTGATTGGAAAGATAAATTATTTATGGTGCTGGGCACCATCATGGCCATTGCTCATGGTTCGGGTCTCCCACTTATGATGATAGTATTTGGAGAAATGACAGATAGCTTTGTGAATACTGCAGGAAACTTTTCTTTTCCAGGTAAGCATTGCCCTGGTTTTCTTAATTGCATTATTCAGTTCCCTGATTGAAAGATAGGTTTTGAATTCTATTGTTACCAGATATTTGCAGTGATTTGCAGTTGGTTTGGCCATACTCCTGGCCTTTCCTAGATTTCACAAAGGGGTTGCTGTAAGGCCCTCAGGAAACACCCTAAATAAAAGTAACTCTATTTTACTTTGATTTAAAAATAAATGAATGGATGAATGGGTTAATGGATGCATGGATTAAGAAATGAAAAATGAATTAATAAATAATAAGCTTTGGTGGTACATTTCCTTCAGGGGAGGAAAATTTTTCAGTCCATCATTTAAGGGCCTTTAGCATGAAAATTTTAAAGTCATTCTACTTGAGGATAGTGTTTCTATCATTATTGTTTTTAATATGTACTATATAGTTACTACCAAATCCAGAACATTATGGAAAAAATCAAATATTAAATGCTTATGATGCTGAAAGTATCTTTGCATGACATTAGTTCTGAGCTTATTATGGTAATAAAGTATTCTTGCCCATTTTCAGACTCCAGCTTTTTGGTCAAAAAGGCATATAGAGAAACTTTAAGTAGCTAAAGAACAGAAAAAGAATCAGGCTGATTTCTCCTGGACCCCATGCCATTTAACTACCGAAGTAAATGAGATCGTTTTACCTCATAACTTGAGTCCCTAAGGTAGTTCTTAACCTTTTTTTGTGAGTCTTGGAACCATTTTTTTAGCCTAGTGAACCCTTTGGAGCCCTTCTCAGAATAATGTTCTTAGATGTATAAAATAAAATTACATAGGATTACAAAGTAAACCAATTACATTGAAATATAGTTATCAAGATATTTTTTAAAGGAACAAGTTCACAGATCCCAGACTAAGAACCCCGTCCCTAAGGATTGTTTTGTTTTGTTTGTTTTTTAGGGAGGTTTCTGTGTGGTGAATTATTCTTTAGATTGGCCAGATACCATGGTACCAAAGATTCTTGCGCTCTATGCAAAGCCTGCTGGGCTTCCATGAAACCATCAAACCTTGTGGAATTGGGTATATTGAAGGGATGGTTGAGTGTAGGAAAACAGATTGATGGAAGAGAAATTGTTTCCACCATAAGGGTTCTCAGTGTTCTGCAGGACTTGGCTCGCTTATTTGAAGACCTTAGTTATCTAAGGACATGCAATGGATGGATTTGTTCAACGAGCACAGCTTGTTTGCATAGATATGGTCAATATTGACTCTGTTTAGGAGCCCTGTTTAAGTAGTCTTAGAAAATCCAAGCTGTTTGGTGTACACATTTTTTTTAAAATGTTCTCCAAACTCATATTTCAGCAAATTGTGATAGGATTTGCATATCATTGTATAAACTTGGTTTAGGAGGAAGACGTGAAATGCGTAGGAAAGGCAGGAACCTTTTAAGTCAATTACTTTGTTATCCAGAATAGAATATGACAGCTGAAACCAAAGCCAAAAGTCATTCACCCTACAGGTGGGATCAGTGTAAGACCAGGGCTTTAGGGGATAAGCAAAAGGATTTTCCAGTTTTTTTCAAACTCTCCCAAAGGGCTGAAAGTCTAGTTATATTGCTACAAAGAAATAAATGACAGTTTCTTCTGTAAAAATGAGAGATTCCCTTATTTAAAAAAAAAAGAATGAGAGGTTGGTTTGTCATATATATATATATATATATATATATACACACACACACACACACACACACACACATACACACGCACATATGTATATGTGTATACCATCTGTATGTATGCATGTATATACACAATCCATATATACACATATATGTAAATATAATCTGTACATATATACACAAGCATACATATTTATATGTGTGTGTATATATATATATATAATCTATATTTGATACTCATAATTGGCACTTTCAGTCAAAAAGTGTTTGAAACATACCTAAGAATACATATGGGTATATCCAGATATTAAGGACCTGTAATTTTGTTGGTTGGGAAACTCCCTCTACCCATGCAGAATAAAATCCATCTATAATATAAAGAATTAAGAGGCTCAGAGAGATCATGGTAACATGCCCGTGGTGACTAAACTACTAAGTGCCATAGGAGTTAAATCCTGGGCTTCCTGACTCCACATCCCATTACTTCATGCCCTCCTCCATGCTGCTTCTCCCTACAGATTTTGGCTAGAGATTGGTATTTTGTTATTTCTGTCAAACATTCAGCTACACAAAGATTTAAATATTTTAATGCAGACCAGCAGCAAGGTGGCTTACTTGTTACATTTTTTTAATCAAGTCACCAACAGTATGCCAATCCCACAAACACAAAGAGTTCTGAGTGTGGGGAGTAACAAAGACAGGCTCCATTGATTAAGTATTCAAAGATGACCACAGTTTGTGATTTCAGCCTTGATAAATTCACCAATTCAGTGTTTATCATCAAACTAGAATCCTTCTACCATAACTAAATATTCAAATTAGTTCAACTGTTTTTCACTAGACTGCATTTCTGGCATGTGGGTGGAGGTGGGAGAGTATAGTAGAGGGAATGTTAATCAATCAATCCATAAACATTGATTAACTGCCTGCTATATGCAAGGCACTGCATTAAGGCACTGGATTTAGATTTGGATCTGAAATATGAGTTTTCTTCCCAATTCTTTGGTTAAGATTTCTTAACTTCCCTGAGGCTCAATTTCTTAAAAGTGAGCTGTTATTATTGGAACTGTATCTACACTATTTGGTAGGTGCCAGTGATTTGCAATATGGACAAAGTCAAGTAAAGCACTTTTTTTAGAAAGAGCTAATGAGGTTGTCATCAACACCAGTCTAGAGTGGTCTGGGAGGATGCCAATGAAACTGCCTGTTTGTTTCAACTAGATCTCATATACGTAGAAATTCATACACATGTGTATTTTCTCTGGTTCTGTGCTCTGAGGCTCTTTGTGGACTAGTGTTGGGAAGTGACCCAGAATGTTTTAGATCCTCAAATTCCTATTCCTGATAGTATTTTAGTATATTCTTGTTATTTATTTAGGCAAACTCTTGTTTTCAATTCAATAAGCATTTAATGCTGGCTAATGCAGAGCATTGTTCCATATACTAGAAGAGAAACAAAGTTGAGATAAAATGATACCTGACCTCATGGATCGTACAGTCTAATAGTTCTTATTTATATGGTACTTACATGGAGATTCAGAGAGGAAGTGCCACAGTGAGGTAGAACTACAGACTTTGAGTCATCTACATGGCGATGGTAGTTGAAGCCACAAGAGTGAATGACATTACCAAGAAAGAAAGGGTAGATAGAAGAGAGAATGAGCAAAGGCAGTGTCCTTAGGGGACACTCTCATTAAGAGCTGTCAAAAGATGAGGAGTGAACAAAAGAGAGAAATATAGAATGGTAGGAGAAGAACCAAGAAGATTTAATGCCCAAAGTTATAGGAAGAAAGATTTTCTAGTGGGAGGTAGTGATCGTAAGTTGCAGAGAGGCCAAGGAAGATGGGGGGATTGAAAAAAGGCCCATTAGATTTGAAGGTCTGAAGAAAGAGTGGCATTGAGCCATTCAGTGTAGAAAACATTTCATGAGGTTAGAAGTGAAGAGGAAAAGAAAGATAGGATAGTAACTAGATGAGGGAAAAGGCAAGCCTTTAGGACATTCTTAGGCCCGAGGAGATCTGAGTATGATGGTAGACAGATGAGATAATTTGTTTTTCTACTCATCCCAAACAAAGAATGCCCCTAATAATGTCTTCATTTGAATTTTAGATTAGCAGGAGAGTTCATGGAAGACAAATAATAAGGGAATGCTGAAGAAAGTTTTAAATTACTCGGTGGACTGACACCAAATTACAATTTGTGAGACAAGCTCATCCTTGTTAACGTGGCTTGATGATAGCGATGGATCAGTTCCATTGGTAAATAGCTCACCTGTGAAGGTACCAAGTGTATATATAGTTTTCCACTTTCAGAACCACAAGGGTAGTAATGCCATGAAACCAAATGATTCTCTGAGGATTCCAGGAGACTATTAACCTCTATACCAAATATATGCAACTGTAATTATATAGATAATCAAAACCAATAGCCTGCTTTTTCCTGAACACCATTTTTAGCATGCTTACAAGCAACTACAAGCAACATGCTTAGAGACAAAAGGCCCTTTTCCAGAATAGTTTGACCACAGGTTATATACCAAGATGACAAACACCTCCATGAATCTAAATTCATTAGGTTATTCCAGGTGGATAGTGATTTTGGTCCCATTACAGGTCCTCATTTTAATTATACTTTTATACTCTTCCAGTGGTTGGCAGATATACTTATAAAAGGATGCTTATTAGCACATGCTCTGCAAGCATGAGTGTTGCAGTTTTTAGAGTTGGATGAGCAGATTTTCATTTTGATTGGATACTTAGATAAAGAAGTGTAATTAGATTGAAACATATAAGCAAGGCAACTATCGTTATTAAGTGTTTTCTATGTGCCAGCCCCTGTGCTAAGTGCTGTGGGTACAACTGTAAGCTCCTGTCCTTGAACAACTTACATTCTAGTGGCAGATGGTAGCACCCTCCCTGCCCCAAAAGGAATCTGAAGGGAAAGTATCTTTGAGGGTACTTTCATGGCATGGAGTGAAGTCCATCAGGTGAGGCATGAAGCATGGCCAACCTGAGCCTGTCCCCAAAATGGAGGTCTCTGAAGGAACTTGTCAATGAATGAAGGGAGTCAGCATGAAGGAGGGAGATTCTAGGGTAAGAAGGTCCCAGAAAAGTTCTAGCATGAGAGGGTAGTTACCAAAAGGGAACAGTCTTCTCACAGTAAAACTATATGTGCTGTGCAACCTTGTGTGGTTATTGCCACCATGCTGTGCCTCCAAGTTTCCATGGTACTTGGGGCTCATCTGTCTGTATGCAAAAGGCCAAACTTAAGCAGTCATGGGAGATGCACTATGATCCATAGTTACTCTGTGACTTTCCACTTTTCTGGGTTTGTAAAAAAAAATCCCTAAATTAGCAGATCAGTGTCAAAATTTGTCTCCTAGAAGCATTTCTAGCTATGAAACTGTCACTGAATGAATTGGAATCCATTTGTTAGGGGAGAGAAAGAAACAGGAAGTGGGGAAGGAGAAGGTTCCAAATTAATTTGTTCACTTCATGTTCCTCTAGACTGGCAGAACCAGTATATCAACATGGAGATTTCTCATGGTCTGGTCCCCATACTTCTTCAAAATGTGATGGTATCAGAATTCTTGCTCATCTCTTGTTCTCTCAGATAGCCATTTGCCAATCTGATTTTGACACAGCACACATGGCATGCTAAATCATTTTAAGTAATAAGCACTCAGAGGTAGAACAAAAGAGTAGAAATAACAAGAATAATAACTCACTGCAGTAGTACTTTGTGATATGTCAAACCCTTTCCTTACAACAACCTTGTGACATCCTCAGAATAAGTACTGATATTGCTGTTTTACAGATGAGGAAACTGAGGCTCATAGAGGTTAAAGTCACTTACCCATGGTGACATAGATAACATAGGTGAAGCCCAAATCCAATCCCAAGCACTTCTCGCTCTACATTTAACACTCTATCACAGTATCTCCCTAACCAATCTCGAAGTTCTGCCTAAAAATCTTACCGTTTATGTGGGTGGATGTGGGGAGATGTTGCCTATCAGATGATTTCTTAGCTTTATTTAGACCTATTAGCATATGAAAAATTCAGTTAATGAGTAGAAGCCTTCAGTTGTTCACAGCTATAAGATATCATGATCCCGAGGCAAAAATCATGCCAGACACCGTGCTTGGTAACAGACCCTGGCAAGAGTTTAAGGATTAAATGAATTTTAGCCTTATCTCTTTTGGAAGAATTTCAGAGTAGCCAGAAAACATGACCTCTGGCATATTGACATATGTTAATGGAACAAAGTTGAACTGATCTGTCCCAACCAGGATCAAACAACAGTACAGTAAAAGGAAATCGTTCTTCCGGCGCCTTTTCTCCATGTTGTTCAGCATCACTAAAGGAAGGATAGTGCTGAATAGAAACCTAAATGGGGAAGGACTCATCTAGTGCTTTGTCCTAGGAATAAATACTGACTTTTTCTCTTTTGCTCCCACTGTACTTCCTTCTTTTTGTGTGAAGGGGCTGAGGGGAAGGGGAAGAAGGAGGTGTGAACACAAACCACTAACCAACCTGTTGAATGATGACTTAAAAATATAAAAACCAGGAAGTGCCCTTATTTAAATAAATAAATCTCAGTTTATTAGTAACTTGCTTTTATGTCACTTTCATTTCTGCATTTTTCTTCCACTATACAGCGACTCGTCCTTTCTAATCAAGAATTAAAAAAGTAGTTTAGCACACCCACCTGACACAATAATCATGAAGGACAATACATGCCATAAGAAAATATTCTTATCATATTTGCCCACATTAAGAGTTGTGATCTTGCCCCATTTGTATTTTAGGTTATACGTTGGTTTTAAGGAATAAATATGAAGAAGAGACCTTGGTTCTTATCCCAGATCTCCTGGTTAACTTTGCTTTGGGCTTAATTACTTAACTTAAAAAAGTTAACTTTGGGAAAGTCATTTAACTGCTTCTGTGTCTTTATCTGTAAAATGAAAGTGTTGGCCTAGGTATCTAGTGTTGATCTAAAATCCTTTCTAGGGCTAAGATTCTGGACTTCTATCAATACAGAATGGGATTGAAAGTCAGTAGACTTGTTTGCTTTCTAAAATCATTGTTAAGTTACCTTTGGGCATAGTGCATCTTGCATCATTGATGACGTTATCCCTTCCTACCTCACGAAGTGAAGTATGGTAGAGACGACATGGAGGAAAGGGGGCAAAAAATTAAGGGTACAAATACAAAGTACCTGGAAAGTGCTTGGAAAGCTCCCACTCCTATCACCAACCCCCAAGAAAGCTGCCTTTTAAATATAGTAAGGTGAAGGGAGTTAAAAATCACTATTTATTATTTCTTTTTTGTGATATTTCAATGCATTCTTCTATCAATGTCCATACCTCTCCCATGCCCTGGTATGCCTTTTTTTAAGTTTCTTAGAAAACAGCTACAGAGACCACAAATAAATAGCATAGGAGAATCAAGGAAGGCCTTATCTTCCCTATTCTATGCCTATAGTAACATCTTTCCCAAAACCCTTGAACTCACTGCTTCATGGTGAAATTGTATTTGCAAAGAGAAAACTTAATTTTGCATGGAAAATATGAATTGTAGAATCTTTTAGCTTTTGAGTATTTAAACTCTAAGCAGGCGTTGCTTTTCTTCTTGTTGTTCTTAAATAGAGAATAGTGTTTATTGTACACAATGATAGCCAATGATTTTGAAACTATCAATGCCAGTCTTTTAGGTCAACCTTTTTAAAATGTCTTCTATTAATTTCTTTTTATTTAGTAAATTTTTCTTTGGCGATGTTAAATCCAGCCAGAATTCTGGAGGAAGAAATGACCAGGTAATTGGCTAACATATGTGTATTCAAACTGTACTTATATAAATGTAGTTTCAAGTGAATGAAAGAGATATATTTGTTGTACTTTATCCAAGACAAGAGAACACAGAGATTAAGCATATGAAACCATCTTGGCTTACTTATGAATTTTATAGGTTGTTCTAGAAGATTTCTGTGTTAGTCACAAGGGAATGTAGAACACAATATTTTTGTCATAAAAATTAAAGAGAACTACTTCATGATTTATTTAATATTGATCTTCTTTGAAAAATAACACCACAAAATTAGAATCTGTATGAAAATATAATTATTGACAAATAAGGCATATATTTGATTTTGTTTTTACCTGTCTTTAATACCTCCCAAATAGAATTATCAAATCAAAAGAGCTATATACCTCACACATAGTAGGTACCCAATAAATATCAATTGAATTTAATGTTAGCCCTCATATAGATATAATTTCCTTGGTAACAAGATTTTATTGGACTTGGTGTTTTTGTAGACATAAATCCTAATTCAACTCTGTGATCTGGTTAGTCAAATTAAAACTAAGTTCAGTTTTTCCACTGATTCATTTTAGGACTCTGACACTGTCATTTTTCCCTCTCTTGGGCCCTCATTCTTACTAATAAAATATGGAAAATTATAAGGAGTAAATGTCGTAGGATTTACCCCCCTCAGAGAGAGTTATTGTGAGAAATAACCTCTAAACATCATTGTACAATGATTTTCGAGTACATGAACACAGAGATGACTATAAATGATCAATAACAGATCTTTTAGGCATCGCTTTGTTGAGATCCACTTTCCAGGCAATGAACAGCACCTGAAACTGTATATCCATCATCTGGATTTTGCTCCCTAACTTTCCCCACAGTCACAAACTGTCTCCTTTCGTTAGTTTGGAAACAACCTGCTGAATTCAGTCAATAAAAATAACCCATTGATTGAGTTCATTTGGTTGTGTGTAAACCTCCAGATCCAAAGAGAATCCACAGGTTTCCACACTAAAGGGCTGGGTGACTTGAGACATATTTTTAAAAGGGGAAGGGGGGGGAACTCTGTGCCATAGCTGTCCCTGAGCTGTCTTTGGGACTGAGTTTCTTTTCTTTGGGACTGCTTTTAACTCAAGGGTGACCATCTGAGAAACAGAAGAGCTGTTTCAGAGTGGGTAACAGTATGATACTGTGAAAAGCATGTTAGCTTTGGTGATGGAGAACCTTATATCACCTTGGGCATGTCATATAACCATCCTGGGCCTTAGTTTCCATATTAAATTATGGCCTCAGAGGATTAGATGGCCTCTGAAGTCTTTTATGCCTCCAGATCTATGACTCTACAGACCCCCTTGGGGTCGGTAAAGGTGGAGAGAAAGCATCAGGATTTCTTTGTTTGGGGTATGGGTGATCCAGTGTATTAGCCCCCTCATGTTAATGCATTAAGAATAATTTTGAAATACTTAAGTGAATGAAATAGTAGTAAAACAGAAATAAAATAAATAATAAAAACAGATTAAAGGGGGGGGGGGATCTGACATGATAAGGAATCATTTAAGATACTGCCAGATTTTTTGTCTGAATTAAAATGGCAGAGTTGTCAGCAGCAAATGCTCTGAAGAAATGAACATCAAGTTGCTTCGCAGTAGGTGAAAACCCCAAGGGCCAAGGTCAGAGACAGCAGTCCTTACTTTGATGGCTATTCACACAACCTCTAAAGGGTCTTCAGCCAGAAGCTCTCTTTGTTTATCTGGAATGGGAAGAGACAAGGTCTAATCAACTAATAGTAGTTTCCGCTGATCTCCTAGTGAAGCCAGTTGCATATAGACCTGAACCAAAGAAATTAACTCTGCTCTGACTTATCTTCATAGCCAAGTCTACCAAGGACACAGTCAAAATCTTTACCATTAAAAATAACAAAAATATTGTACTGTGACACACAAATGTAGGATTAGAATCTATGGAAATATACATGCATATATATAACCAGATACATATATATGTATATATTGCCATGCTCCATAAACTGAATAAATTCCAATAAGTTGGTCAACTAATTAATATTCATTGTGCACCTATTATGTGCTAGGTTGTCTGAAGACTTCAAAGAGGTTTGAGGTGTCATCCATAGCCTCAAGAATGTTATAATTAAGTCTATATCCTAAGAGACAGGGGTCTGTGGACAGATAGCCTTGTTGTTGAAGAATGAAGAAATGATCTTGTAGAACAGAGGGGGGCAAAAGAGGAAGTTGGGTGAAGAAGATAGAAGACAGTAGGATGATGAGTTGAGAACTTCCAACTATGTGAGAGCTGTTCACAAGCAATCATTCCACTCTTCCATCTCAGCCTCCCCATGGAAACCTCTAAATACCTACATCAATCAATAAATTAACAAGCATTTATTAAGCCCCTACTATGTACAAGGCACTGGAGATACAGTGACAAAAATTTTCCAGTCTCTGTTCCCAAGTAGCTTTCTTGCTTATATATCACTTATGCTCTTTTGAGATGGCTGTGACTGTTGCCTGTAACTATTCCCAGATGTGTGAGAGAAAAGTGAAAAATTCAGTCCATAATCTGGATGATTTCAAATATCAGAGGAAAATCTCTACTGATTTTTTCACTTTTCATCAGAATGCTTCGACTCTTTGAAATTATCATTATCATATCACTTCTTTTCATGGAACAACCAGTATTTCTCATGATATACAAAAGCAAGGGATAACTGAAATTTTACCTGGAAATTATTGAATGAATCTGGCTTCTCCAAGATTAAAGATCTGCCTTGAAGCTTTGGTGGTATTTTATTTTATTTTATTTTATTTTATTTTATTTTATTTTATTTTATTTTATTTTATTTTATTTTGCATCTGAACCTATGATTGTAACAGTATGAAAACTTCCTGGCATGAAAACTCCTCTCACCAAGACACAGACCAACAACTCACTAAGAACTGTGGACTCATATTCATGAGATGCAGGTGGAACTTGAACTTGTCTCCCTGGTGCCAAGATTAGCTCTCCATCTACTATATTCCCCCTGCCTCTCACATCAGGCTTTTCTTCACACCAACAACATTGATGAAAATTGACTGTGACTTTTTGACATGATAAGCTTAGTACATGATACCTTAGGTTTTTACAGGGGTGGGAAACCTGCAATCTCGAGACCACATGTGGCCCTCTAATGTCCTTGGGTATGGCCTTTTGACTGCATCCAAATTTTACAGAATAAATTCTTTTATTAAGGGGATTTGTTCTATAAAGTTTGGATTCAGTCAAAGGGCCACTCTTGAGAACCTAGAGGACCACATGTGGCCTCAAGACTGCCAGTTCCCCACTCCTATAGAAAATTTGAGCATTCACTCAAATCTGCAAAGTATCTAAACATTTTTATAAGACTTATTAGCAAAGGAGTTCCCCAAGCAATAAATCAGGAACTACCATTAGATCTAGGAGACTTGTAGTAAATCTCCAAGCCAGTTCCTGCTTCCATCCTCCAATCCTTAGTCCTCCTGAATTGTATCATCATTATCAGCACTGGTGCTCTGCTTGGTAACTTACTCTCTCTCAGCTGTCCCCTAGATGAAAGTTTTGGGAAAGTCAGAAGTTGTTCCTTTTTCCCCAAGGGCCATAATCCTCTGTGTCAGCAGTTCTCAACCTGTGGGTCACGACCCCTTTGAGGGTAGAACGACCCTGTCACAGGAGTCACTTAAGACCATTGGAAAACACATATTTCCGATGGTCTTAGGAACCGAGACACTGCTCCTCTATCTGTCTCTAGGCAGGTCCGCCCACACACAAGTATTAAAGGGTCACAGCATTAGGAAGGTTGAGAACCACTGTGTCTGTATCAATACATCTTCATTTTAAAAATAGCTTATTCTTCTAGCAAACTAATAGAGATTAGGAAGAATATAAAATTCAAAAGACTACTTCCCCCAGATCTCTTCTAACAGAGATATAGCATGTCAGGGCTCACCTACCAATAACACCATAGCTGAGAAATTTTACTTCTATGCCTATATCTCCTTGATGAGTCCTTCTCTTCAAGAGGTGGCTCAAGTACCATCTTCTGCATGAAGGCCCCCAACCACGAGTACCCTCCCTCCCAAACTTCTGTGCATATCATTACTTTGTATATATTTATATTTATTCACTTTATATTTATGCCGATATATTTTATATGTACTTGCCTCATTTAGAATGTAAGCTCATTGCCAGTGGGGATTGCTTCATCCGATTGACTTATAACCCCAGCATACAATACTTGGTACATTGTAGATGCTGAGTATTTGTTGATTGAGTCATTAGAGACACAAGTGCACAGGTGTATCTAGAGAAGCATGGCCACATTACCACTGGAATGTATAGGCTAACCTTGTTCTAGTCATTTTTAGAGGAATGGAGTCAAAAATGCAGGACAGGGACCAAGCTTCCTTCTCAGCAAATATCCATTCCTAGAGGGCCAGCATCCCAAGATTTCTTGGAACCCCTTTGATGACCCTTTTTGAGTCCAGACCTAATAGTTGTATGTAAGGTACAGAACATAGGGCCAGTGCTCTGAATCCTATGCTTTTCTACTACAGGAAGCAGGTAAGATTGAGATTGACCTGGTGACCTACAATCAAGGCTAGACTGGGGCTGATTGCTGGAAGGTAGCATTCCCTTCCTCCTCTATTTCACATAGGATCATAGGATTTAGAATTGTAAGAGACCTTAACTCCCTCATTTTACAGATAAAAATGGAGGCCAGAAGAGACTAAGTGAATTACTCAGGGCCACACAGGTGATAGGCAACAGAGCCAGGATTAGAATTGAGATTCTGACTTTATGTCCCAAGCTTTTTCTATCACATTACAAATAAATCACTGATGTTTTCAGCCTGAGTGCTGCCTTTTTTTATGAATGAATGATTAAATGAATGAAAAGGCATTTAATAAAGATATTATGTGCCAGGCAATCATTGTTCTGTGCACTAAGGACACTGTTATAAAAAAGAGACATTCCCTGCCTTCTAGGAGCTTAATGGGGGAGACAGACATATAGGGGAGTGGAATCTATCTGTGGAGTCACACTTGATTAACTATTTCTTCTTTTATTTTTTTACTTTTAGACCATTCTTGATATTCATTTTTATCAGTTTCAGCTAATAAAAATTTTTAAAAGGGGGAAATCATAGGACCTGAAACTGAAAAGGGCTTTCCTTAGAAATCATCTGGCTTAATCTTCCCATTTTACAGATGAGGAAACTGAGACCCCAGAAGGTTAAATGAGTTGACCAAGGTCACACAGGTAATAAGTAGCAATGCCTGGATTTGAAACTAGGACCTTTGGGATTAATCATGTCTTCCCTTCTATTGTACCTCACTCTTCTCTTGAAAATTACTTATTAGTTTCAAGGCAGAACCTCCTAACTTCCATGTGTAAACACTGACAGCTTTTATTTAAGAGATAGTAGAGATCATCCCTATTGACTCTAGTTTCTATTGGAACTTTAGTATGCTAGCAAACAAACAGGAGGGACTTACAAGATATGTACCAGTATTGTTCAGACCCCACAAGAACGTGTTCCAGTCATATGGATGTATTCTGTTGTTTTGGATCATGAGTCTAGGAGATGAGAACAAATGTGTAGTTGAATCCCCTGAGTCTCTGGATAGCTTTGAGACCTTTGACACTATGCCAGATAGACATACTCATGTCCTCATGGGACATGTGAATAATTTACATATTACTGTGGGAGGTGTGGTGTCATGGAAAGAACATTGGACTGGAAGACTGGAGATATGGGCTCTAAATGCCAAGGTAATGTTGGACAAGTCAGTTAGCCATCCTTGGCCCAAATTTCATAGACTCATACAGCCAAAAGGGGATTTTAAGAATTGTTTAGTCCAACTCTGGCATTTTATAGATGAGTAAAGAGAAATCCAAAAGTCCTGACACACAGTACTCCATCTCCTGTCTCCATGTCTTTGCACAAGCCATACCCTATTCCTGGAACACAATCTCTCCTCACCTCCATCTCATAAGACCTCTCTCTTCATTCAAGATGCAACTCAACGTGAAGACCTTCCTGAGTTCCTCAACTGCTGGAATCCTTCCTTCCTAACTACCTTTTATTTAACTATTTTGCTTGGACTTATTAATTAAATTTATTCTATACATACTTGCGTTATTTGTGGTGGCATTTATAGTCTCTCACTTTAGAATGTAAGCTTATTTTATTCATTGCATTTGACCCATTCCAGTTTAATAAATGCTTGTTGATTCGTTAAATGACTCAACCAAAGTCACCATATGGTTAGTGGGTAAAGGGGGGACTGGAAGCTAAGGCCTATATCCTAGGATCCCTGATCCAACTACCTATTACAATACCCTTTCAGAAAAATAAGAGGTTGAATTAGGTGATGTCTAAGGTTCCTTCCAAGTCTTAATTCTATTATTTTGTCCATTAAGAGCCTCAAGCATGGTCTCCATTAAACATCCATCTGTATCTCTTTGCCAGGATGTCTCTTGCTGTTCAGTACACTAGGGAGTCAGACTTGAGCATGAGAGAGATGCTGTATTTGGCTCTAGGACAAGGTGGCTGCATTCCAGTCCTTAGTCAGCTGAATTTAATACCACAGCCATTTACAAGCCTTAGTTCTCAGCTCAGTCATGAACTCCCCACATTACTGGCCTGAAAATATTGAAAAGGTATCTGTCAAACGCAAATGGTAAAAGAAACTCACACTTAGCACTTAATTAGTATCATGCAGCCCAACACATAATGCACCAGTTTCCTGCTCACAAGACACAACTATGTGAAATTCATTCTTGGGGGACCCATTCTCTTGAATGCACTTACCCACTCTATAAGAAACTTCTTTAACAACTAATTACTCTCTAGTAGAAGGGAGGAGGATTCAGCAGATGTTTTTTTCTGATGTTCTTTCCAAAAAAAAAGCAAAAACAAGTATAAAACTGAGAAAGCAGGATGTAACCAATTTATAATGTCATCAGTGTTATCTCAGTAGGCAACAGCTTTCTAAAGATCTGGCCTCATCCCCAACCTTCAAAATAATGTATTAGTGAAGACTGTGCTTGTTTACTGGAAGAAAAAGATGGTGGGTAACCCTAAGACTGGTTAGCAGAATTGTTGTGCTATTGTGTGAACTGCTGATGATGGTGATTAGGGAAGTGTTTCCTTAAAAAACAAACTGTGGAGACTGTGATTTGGGGAGTCTAGGAGTCTGATGCTTACCCCAAACTTCAGGAAATGTAGCTGACTCTGTCTTTTCCATGGTGAAGCTAGCCATGGTGAGAGGATTACTTCTTATAGGACTTATATGACCTTACCCAGGGTCATGTTTAGCATTACTGCACGTGTGACTCTGACAGCATGAAATTGTTTTGTTGAAAAATTCACATACACATACATATACTCAAGTTGTCTGTCATCTATGACAGGTGCCCATTCCCATTTAAAAATTGTATCTGAGAATCACCTTGGCCTGTCAGTTTGTGTATGGTGAGAGGGGCAGAATTTCCCATGGGTGCTGAATCTTTACTTCTTCCACTAAGTAACCAAATTAGGAAAATTAAGCCTAATAAAGTCTAATTCATACACCACTCATCTGGAGTTTTGATCATTCCATTTGGGCTGGGTCAAAGTTTACTTTTGTACCGTCTGTGAAGAGAAGATTTGCAAGAAAATTAATCAGGTAAATAGGGTTTTCAGGCGTGGTTAGCCAAATTAAATAAGGAATATTTTAAAAGTTCAGCACACTTCTTGGCATATATAGATGCTTGTACTAGAAAGACCAGAATTTAAAAATATCTCAAAGGATCAAGCAACTTTTTTTCATCAGTTGAAGTATCTGGTCCCCCTAAAGCTTATTTTATGGATGTATGTAAGTAAAGGCTACTAATTTCAAATACGTAATAAGTATGCATTAAAGCACGATAAAGGACTTCTGTGGGAATTGTTATCTGTTAGATTTAGTCTGTACTTTTAAATAATACAAGTGTATTTCTTTAAATATTGCTTCTAATATCCTATCATTTTAAATTTTGACTTATTTAACCAAGCTCAGTTATTCTGGGTTTGGATTTTTTTTTGGTCTAATTAAAAATAATTTGGCAGTGGCTTCTATTTGAAATGTTCCAATTAAAGTGCAAAGGGAATTTGGTGATGTTTCAGATATTGTAACTTTAATGAATTACAATAGAAACCATGGCTACATTTATCTGCCCATTTTTAGATATGTAAAATGTCATTTCCAAAAAGATAGTTGAGCTGTAGCTATGAAATAACAATAAACACAGGAAAAATAAAAAGAGCAGTTTCCTTTTCGGTTTACGTGTAACCAAATTATCAGCTTGACTGTCTTTCCTCTTTGGAACTGACTGATATTTAGAATGAATTGTTTTAATATCGCAGAGAAAGAAGCAAATTCAAGAAAAAGGAAAAAGCAGATTGAAAGATATGTTTTCTGTATTTTATGTATGACCACTTCAGAAAACAATATAGTACTGGACATTACTCCAGAAAGATGAGATTAAAAAATAACTGGAGTAAAAAGCATCTCTGCATCCCAGTTCAGATGTTTACCAGCTGTGTGACAAGTCATTGAACCTTTCCACAGCCTCTGTTTTCCTCATCTGCAAAATGGGCGTAACAATAGCACTGACCTCACAGAGTGCTTGTGAGGCTCCAATGATGTAATCTTGGTAATGTGCTCTAGAGATATCAGCTGTTTTTATTATCATCCTTGGGTTTTTTTTTTCCTGTTTTTCAGATATGCCTATTATTATTCAGGATTAGGAGGAGGTGTTCTAATAGCTGCTTACATTCAGGTTTCCTTCTGGACTTTAGCTGCTGGCCGGCAAATTAAAAAAATTAGGCAAAAGTTTTTTCATGCCGTCCTACGACAGGAAATAGGGTGGTTTGATGTCAATGACACCACAGAGCTCAACACACGACTCACAGAGTAAGTATTCTGTTAATTCCTTTATCATGTGTTTGGAAAAATGCTTTTTTTCTCCCTAAGGAGATAGACATAAATTATATGAAAATATGTACTTTTCACAAAAGAAAAATGAAAAGGCTGTACTTACCTGGTGGTCAAACCAGATAATTACCAGACAAATCTTTCTTTTGGCTATTGCCTGTTGTTAATTAATTGGCCCAGTTTCAAGGTGACTTCTCTTCTGAGGGTCAAGCAAAAGTCATCAGAGGGCTCAAGAATGGTGATGTGCCT
The DNA here is from genome assembly GCA_028646515.1 of Pseudochirops corinnae. Lineage (NCBI taxonomy): Eukaryota > Metazoa > Chordata > Mammalia > Diprotodontia > Pseudocheiridae > Pseudochirops > Pseudochirops corinnae. The sequence continues at coordinate 61,554 of JAQQSV010000149.1, read as the reverse complement.
TCTGTTGATCTAACTGTACTTGTGTTCAGTGCATCAGCTGACAAGTCTGTTAGTTTGTGCTGTACCTTTCTGCTGAGAATGCCATGACTGTAACCACTCAAGTGTGATTCTCTTTTTAGTGACATCTCCAAAATCAGTGAAGGAATTGGTGACAAAGTTGGAATGTTCTTTCAAGCAGTGGCAACATTTTTTGCAGGATTCATAGTGGGGTTCATAAGAGGATGGAAGTTAACCCTTGTGATAATGGCCATCAGCCCTATCCTGGGACTTTCTGCAGCTGTCTGGGCAAAGGTAGGTGAAAAAGATGGACCTTTAGGTATCGCTTCTCTGGTACTTAGGAGACCCCTGCTCAGTATGGTTTTCTCTGTAATTCAATTCAGTTTCACAAACATTTATTAAGTGTATCCCATGTGCTAGGCACTGAAGCAACATAGTATAATGGAAAATTTGAATTCAAGAGAGACCTGGATTCGACTTCTCACCCTCATACTTGCTAGCTGCGTAATTATGGACAAACTCCCTTGATATATCTGAACCTGTTTCCACATCTGTAAAAGAGGGATGATAAGAACAATGAGGATAACTAATATTTGTATAGTGCCTACAATGGATCAGAGGCTTTTTAGTTATTTCCTTTGATCTACACAATAATCCTGGGAGATTACTTAAAGATTGTGATTTGTCCTTTGTTCTTAAAGAGGACCGTGATATTAAGAAGATGATGCCATGACTTTCAGTTGAATTTGATTGGAATGAGGGAGGGCTGTGCAAGGTCACCAGCCTCATGTTCTCCTCCAGAGCCAGATATTGATCAGGATGATCTTGGGGAGCTGCCCTCTTGGGGACCCAGCTGGCCAGTTCCAGTTGGGCAACTCAGCTTCTCCTCTCTTCCCCTCCCCTCTCCTCTCTTGTCCTCTCCTATCATGCCCTTAACTGGGGATGCTCCACTCAAAGGAAGGTAAATTTTGATGGCCAAAACCTATAGAGTTAACCTGGGATTAACTGTCTAGATTTCTTTCTCAAAGACCAGACCTTAAACCCAATTCACTCTGGATCTCATTGATTGACAATAGGTCAATAGTTGTCCAACCACCACTTAATGTTTATTTTTTGGGCCCTCCTGGCTCAGAGTGAATGTAAATAGTAACTGTTTCTCTTTTGGCCAGAACCCATGAAGGTCTTCCCCTCCCGGTTTGATTTTTTTTTTTTATTAAAGGGGCTGTCCCTTGACTCACTTCTTAAAGAGGTCTGTTCACTGAATGGGTATTGCCTCACTCAGTGAGAGCTTGAAAAAACCTTAGCTTAAAAAGGCCAAGGTCTCCCATTGTATCCTGGGCCACCTCCAGTCATCCTGACCTATATCTTTCCACCGGATCCAGATAGCTCTGGAGGAGAACGTGAGACTGGTGACCTTTCACAGCCCTCGCTCCCTCAAATCAAATTCAATTGTAAGTCATATCATCATCTCCCTGATGTCATAGTCCTCCTGGAGAACAAAGAACAGACCACAACACACAACCCTGGAAGATAGGTGCTATTATTATACCCATTTTACAGTTGAGGAAACTGAGGCAAACAGAGGTTAAGTGACTTTCCCAGGGTCACAAAACTAATAATCATCTGATGCTGGATTTGAACCCAGGCCTTTTTGATTGCAGGACCCTTCACCATCTAGCTGCCCCTATGGCCTAGGATGAGGCCTATAGTACCAAAATCACAAGGTTGTTTTAAGGAACAAATAAGATATTATTCCCTTGGAGACATGTTTTGGAGGTTCCCTGGTCCCTCACTCAATTTCAGAGCAGGAGTAGATATCCTCTGACTGCCTTCTGTCAGCTATAAGAATCTCTTAATTCTGTGGATCCAGAATGCCATGGGTATACTTGGCTCCTTTGGCCTCTCCCACCTGTTGACCTCATACAATGTCTAAGCTCTGCAGACTGGAGGAGGGGAGATGCCCTTCTCCCCCTCCATGGGGTCCACAAGCTGTGAACTCATGGTCTCTCAGACAAGCCTTTGTCTACGATGGAGTTGTCTCCTATTTGTTTTAGGAAGGAAGAATAATCAGGAGAAGACAGCCCTGTCCTAGACACAGACTTGACTAGGGGACCATGAGCTCTCAGCTTGTGATGCCAGTGGCAGGGAGGGAGAGAGAGGGAAGAGGAGGGAAAGGGCAACCTCTCTCTGCCCCAATCCAATCTTCAGATTAGAGAAAGTTCTGTCAGTCTTGTAGGAGGAAGTGACCTCAAGAGCAGAGATTCTAACTTTGGGATATTCTAGAATTCTGGGCTCAGCAGCCAATTAAAAGTATGGTCTTCTTAACTTATAGGGAGCACTCAAAAGATATGTACTCCAACTCTGAAGTGAGGTGGGGGGGAGGGAGGGAGGAGCACCTCCATTAGAATTGGGGTGGAGTTTCTACTTATGTGAAGTGCTTTGCAAGCCCTATGCCACAATATAAAGGTCTGCTGTTATTGACAGTTCATATATGCCTTCTAATGAAGCCATATCTAGATGGTGCTAGATTTACCCTATTTCAAAATGTCACAGGTCTTATCTAATACAAAGGCAGTTTTTCTCCCAGATTAGAATTTCTTAAAATAAACTCTCATCCATTTAATGTAACTCACATTTATGATAGATGATTTAAGAGAAGGACCAAGCTCTTCAACTGTGTCAAATGGCACCATCAAAATTTTTTTTTACCATAATTTCCCCATTTGTGTAAATATACTTTAAACACAAATAATTGGAAACAGATATTATCATTTTACTTTGAAATAAAAACTTTCATCTCACTATCAATAATATGTACAAATACAACACATCCGTTGATTCATCTTGGTCCTTTGAGGTATTTTTAAATTCCTATCCTTAATAAGTTATTGAATTGATTTTTAACTAAGCCAATCATGGAAACAGATTTTTTTTTGTTTTTGTTTTTCGTATAAATGCTTGTTATTCATTTTTGTATTTGGAAAATTATCCAATAAAATTAAATAAAAATTTTTATAAAGTTTTTATTATGTGTTCTTGGCACCAGTCACAGTTTAATAATTAAATTCAACAAGTTATTCAATACCTACTAAGTACTAGACATTCTGTTGGGTATTAGAAGTATTAGAAGTACAAAGACAAAATACAAATCCCTGTCCTCAAGGAGCTTGAATTCTATTTGGGTGTAGGGGAATTGACCAAGGTGTTCAAACAAAAGAAAAGACAGTGTTTCTTTGTAGGGTTTGGGGTTTTACTTTTTTTATTTTTTGAACTGGCTCTATGCTGTGTTTTGTTTTTGGTATAGGCAACTTCTAGTGAGGAAGCCCCTTCACCAAAGCATTTTTACTCTGTGGTTTGAAACCTTAGATGGCTGGGACACTGAGGGGTTAAATGACCTTCCCCTACTCACAGAGCTAGTTATGTGTCACTGGTGGTATCTGAACTCAGGCCTTCTGGACTTTGAGGCCAATTTTTCATCCACCATACCTCCAAATGGCTCCCAAATACAGCACATATATTAAATAAACTCTAGTTTTGTTTTTGCAAGGGGGAGCTAATATTTGGGGGAAGAGAATTTCAGAATAAATAATGCCATTTTTCCTAGCAATAAATTAATAATAAGCTGCTTACATTGATAAACTGACTGCAGACTCTATAGCCAATTCTTAATATTCCTGGGGTTGACAATTCATCTTGTAAACTATGCTTCTTATTCTGTCTCTCCTCCTCCCTCCTGCTGCCTTCTTTTTGGGGATTTCATTGCCAGGGAGCTGACCCACAATATGTCAGCAATAATTAACATTGCTATTAATATAGAAAAAAAAGATGAAATCAATTATTGAGTTTTACTGTTCTAGGTCAACAATTTATTATCATTTTTCTTTATAATAAAAGAAAAAGGAGGTGAAATCAATTATTGCATCCTGGGGGATAGTGGGGAATGCTAGGAGAATTTTGAAAGGAAAAAAAGAGAAATTCTTAGTGAAAGATAATCTGTGAAGATAATTTTTTATAGTTCTTCTGGAAAACTGTCACGATTTTGAAGCCCATCACTTTCCCTGAGCCATTAGTACTGAGGCCACTTCTGTAAGATCATCAGATCAAACAGCTCTGTGCCTGCCCTCTTCAATTGTTTCTAAACACACTCTACAAAGTCCATAACCACAATTGGACACTTGGTAGCATGGTCTCATGTGGATCCACTTGGACACTTCTCCCACTCCCAGTTTCTTTTGTCGTATCAAAATAAGATTTCATTAAGGATTCTAACCCATGTCTTCTGGTCACAAAATCCATCATTTTCCCCCAGTATCCCACTGGCTCTTCAGTAAGTCCTTTCTGTGAAGATTTAAAGGATGAAGGAGGCAGGATGGAGGATGCAGTGGTGTCTAGAATGATTCCCTTGTTGTTGGTGTACTGGACTGAGTCAGCAGCAGTCTAAGAAATAACATTTACTGGCTGGGCTAATGCTTCATCAATCTTTCTTTAATTATCAATTCTGAAAACACACACACACACACACACACACACACACACACACACACACCACTAAATCTTTTTTTGTTCTTTCTCTTATTAAATGGCCTAACCCATTTCTAACCCACTCCTAAGTTCCTGTCTCCCGGTTGAAGAAGTTGACTTCAGTTAATTAAAGTATCTCTTCAATTTTCCCTAAATTCAAAGAAGATGAATGCACTTGGGTTTTATTGTCATTCCAGATACTGTCTGCATTTAGCGACAAAGAACTAGCAGCCTATGCTAAGGCTGGCGCAGTGGCAGAGGAGGCTCTGTCTGCCATTAAGACTGTGATAGCCTTCGGGGGACAAAACAAAGAACTGGAAAGGTCAGGAAGTTCTTCATGCACTCTAAAAGGATGAATTTGGTGGGTCTTTTTTTTGGGGGGGGGGGTTGTGAACTGGTTATTTCTAATGGTAATCTTTTCTCCACTGATCTGTCTATGTAGCATGTTTGTAGTTCTAATGGATGAATGATTGCATTCCTTTAAAAGAAGGGGAAGGCAAGGGAACAAGCATTTATAAAATACCTACTATGTGCCTTAGCACAAAGTGCCAAGCACTTTACAAATATCATCCTTTCTGATCCTCACAACTGTGGTGGGCCACACAACAACCCTGGGAGGTAGGTGCTATTACTATCCCCAGAGGAAACTGAGGTAGACAGAGGTTAAGTGACTTTCCTAGGGTCACACAGATAGTATCTAAAATCAGATTTGAACACAAGTCTTCTTGACCCAGCAATTTATCTACTATACCACATTGAGAAAACCCAATCAACTAGACATTCACAACAGTGTAGTACAATTTGAAGTCAGAGGACCTCAGCTCAAATCCTAACTCCTCCACTTACTATTGGGCTTCTCTGGGTCTGTTTCCTCAGCTTCAAAGTGGCAAGGTTGGACTATATCTCCTCTAAGGTCCCTTCCAGATCAAAGGCTATGAGCTTATGAATTCATGTTTTTGTAACATTTTAAGTTTTACCAAGCACAATTTTCCTGACATCTCCCTCATGAGTCAAGTACAACAAAGCATTATTACATTTTACAGGAAAGAAACCTAACTCTCAGATAGTATCAGTGACTTGCACAGGGTCACACAGTTATTAGAGGAAGGATTAAAACCCAGGACTCCCAACTCCAACTCCCTTTCTTCAGAAATTGGGGGTGGGAGGGCAGTGGGGTGATTCATGCTACAAAAAGACTTTTTGCTTTACAGAAGAAATGAACCCAGGGTTTCTTTAAAGTAGTAAGCACAGCCTAATGTATTTAAAATGTGGTTCCGTGTTTAAAAATTCAAATTGCAGAAGTGTAGGTCTTTTCATACTGTCTCATCTGTGAATCATTAAAAACTCCTTGGGGATTTTCCAGGGCTGGTACAAGGATCCCTGATTACTCCTCATTTCACTAAAAAATGTTCAGTAAAGCATCGGAACTGGCCATCCATATGGGTGGCAGATTGTTTCAGAAATTCTCTACTCAGACCTGGCAGACTTTCCCCCACCCCCATTTAAATTGAGCATCTCAGCAGTGGAATGTAAAGGAAGCACATTCTTTTGTAACTTCACAGTGTGTCAGGGAACCTTCCAGAGGCTAGAGGAAATTACACTGAATGTTTGAACTCTCTTGGCTATTATGGGCTGCCTGAAGGATGTGTATGAAAGATACATCCTACTACCTATGTAAATCGTCATTTCCATTCTCCTTTCCTCTCTTTCTATTCCTTACCATCTTTCTGTCTCTCATCTTCACTATTCTCTAACCTCTTATTTTGTTTTGTTTTGTTTTTCTTTTTCTTTTCCTTTTGCTGCTGCTTCCTTGAGCACAATATTCTCCTCAGACTACTCTGACTCTCATTTGGACCACATGAGGTCAGGGTAATCACTGCTGCCTCCTTTAGTTCTGGTAAGCAAGTAGCCAAAGTGAATGCAATAATGGAACACCCACCCCTCGGGTTGGGATGCTTATGTTGGCTGTCTGCTAATATTAGATCTTACTGGAAGTGCTGATAAAAGCACGGCAGCAGATGCAGAATGATGAAGCTTGAGTTTCTGGACCATTCTTACCCTCGTGAGATCCAGGCTCAGCATCCTAAGCAGAGAAGGCCAGATTGTAGGGACTACATTAATGTGTTGCATATGAATAGAAAGCCAGCCTTGGGGGTCAGAGAGATTGAGGTTCTAATCCCACTTCTGATACATTCTGACATGTGAATCTGGGCATCACCCAACCTCTCACTGGGCCAGGCAACTTTCTAAGACCATACAATGTGAGAGTGTATTAACATGTTTCCTATGGAAGAATTACAAACTAGCCTGTTCTGTTCAAATATGTGTTATTTCAATGAAAGGCCAAGAAAATGATCTTCAAAGGATAAAGAATATGGGTGGTGATAGGATTTTGGCATCAGAAAAGATCCTAGAGATCACCCAACAATAGAGTTTAAGCTCTTGGAGGGCAGAGACTACTTAGTATTTGTCTTTGTATCCCCAGCAGAGTTCATAGCATAGAACAGGGACTTCATTCTCAATAAATGAGTGAATGACTCTGGTCCAGTCCTTTTATTTTACAACTGAGGAAGCTGAGGCCCAGAAAGAATCAGTGGTCAATTTAGATCAAGGACATTAGTCCCTTGATTCCTTCTTTACTCCAAAGTTCTTTGCACTACAACAAAACTATGTATGTCATCTGTGTTAAACCTCAGTGATCTACATTAGAATCTTATCTTGACATCTTAGGGTTAGTTATTATTTGTTAATTGTGGAATTAGTACACTGTCAGTACAGACTCAAAATACAGTATTTGAGCAGCCATCGCTTTCTCCATCCTGTGATTATAAGTGGATGTCTTTCTCCTCTCATCTGCCTTATCCTTTCCAAAGATCACGTATTCCAGATTTTTCAAAATTTAACTCTAGTCATAGGAAATAGAAAACTTCCTTCCCCATTTCTCAAACTGAGAAATACAATACAACTCCGTTCACTGATCCAGTGGTTATAAATTTTAAAAAATGCTCAAGGGCGAAGCCCTCCTCAAGATCCACCAGGCTTTCAAATGTAACAACCATTCTTGTGATTATCTTGTCATGTCTGGCCCAGCAACATTACAGTAATATTGAAAAGGCTTCTTGAAAAGTGTGAAGATTCCTTCTCGATGCAGGAAGAAATTAAGGTTGCAAAATAGCATTAGAATTTTGGGACTTGGCTTGGCATTATTTCACCTGCCTTTACTTCATCCCTATATTATGATGAATTCATCCCCTGAAAACAGTGGTCCGAATATAGGAGTAAAGAAGACTTGAGCCCCTTTGTCAGAAGACAGTTTTTGGACTTGTCCCAGGAATAGTATTATGTTATGGGCCAAGAGAGCTGGGTCTGGGCTAGTACAGAGCATTCATTCTGATCCTGGGTCATCCCAAGTTTGAGCAGTTTTAATAGGGAGTACAGGACTATTCTGGGACTGCCATGGTGATTTGGATGCTCAAACCCTCCAGCTTCTTAGATATAATGATGATTCAGAGTGCACATTCTCATTTTTATTATAACATTTTCTCCCTTCTTTAATTTCTGCTAGGTATCAGAGACATTTGGAAAATGCCAAAAAGATTGGAATAAAGAAAGCTATTTCAGCAAACATTTCTATGGGCATTGCCTTCCTGTTAATATATGCATCCTATGCTCTGGCTTTCTGGTATGGATCTACTCTAGTCATATCCAAGGAATATACTATTGGAAATGCACTTACAGTAAGTAGATATGCAATATCCATTATTAGTTATTCATTCCCCTACTTATCTTTACTTCCCTTTCCATAAACCTTTTGTTTCTTCCTCCTTGTCCTCCTGATCCTTTGACATTAAGGTTTTAGTTTCTACCATTATGTAGATCTTTTTTTTTCCTTTCTCATTTTTGACAACCGATAGCTTTCATAGCCCCAGCTGGCCATATTGCAGATGTGTGCCACTATACCTAACAGGGACCTTGGCAAGAGAGTGTGGATGGTTTCAGTAGAGAGGTCCATGTTCCAAGCACCACCAAATATGGTCAGATGGTTTTGTTTAACTCTATTTTTCTTTTGTTACAGAGATGGCCTCATTGAGTGGGGTGTAGGGAAGTAAATTTGGAAATGTCTGTGCTATAAAACAAAAGGCATCAAGAAGGCTTATTATTAATTAAAAAGAAATAGTGGCTGGATCAGGGCAAGTCATTATTCTTTTAGTACCAACGTGACATCTTGCAAAGAGTAGATAATAAATAATTATTGAATGAATGAATAACATGTAATTCCAATCACTTACCCCACTGATGGTGGATTAGAAGCATCACTGTCTAGGGTCCACCAAGATCTACTGCTTTAATTAGACAGGAGATATGATCCAAATTTTGATGGGGGCAGGCACGACAGTGGGCAACACTGATTGTTAATGGACAGAGGGCTGTTAGCAAGCTTATATAATAAACCTTTACTGTTTTGTGTACAATTCTTTTTCAGTTCTGTTTTGTACAGGAAATGCCTGATTTATTTGGTATTTAAGTTCAAAAATTAAAAATTAAATTAAATTCTTAGAAAAGGAACAGAGGGCTGGCTAGTGGTTGATCAGATAGGCAACAGTAGAAGTGAAGTAATCTAAGAAGGGGATTGACTAGGGCTGGTTTCTACATTTAATCATCAGGAGAGATCTGGGTGTGGGCTGAGGCAGGTAGGAAGTTGTAACCTGCCAGATTAGAGAAGAGATCTCTGAAAGGAAATGTATAGTGGGACCTGCTAGAGCTGCAGGCAAACCTAGGAAATCATTTAAGAGTAGATAAGATAGGAACTGGAATCATGCCACAGGAATCCAATGTGGCAAACCCTTGGAAGTTTGCTACCAAATTCTGCTTTTTAATGTCCGTGCCTCATGGCTGATCTTTGGGGGCTATGAGACAGGGTAATGATGCCTAGATCACCTGGAGCAGTGTCTTCATCTTTTTCAGCCAAAGAGCTTTCTGGGTCTGTCTCAGGAGGCAGTCATGTGTTCTTAGGAGAGACACGGGACCCTTCTGAGGGAGAGAAGAAATTAGAATCTGCCAAATCCACTTGTTATCTTGTCCACTTCCCCAGTCTGGGAATAGGGGTCCTTAGCCAGGGTCCTGACATCATCTTTATCTATAAAGAATATGATTATCATTACTGTTAAGTATCCTTCATAGCACTGGAAAAATGTTAAACATTTATATGCAGTAAAATTGCAGCTATCTGAAACCCTTGAGAAATGCATTGTTCTGTTAGCTAAGATTTCCGCAATCTTTTTTTAAAAAAAGATTGCCTGATTTCTTAGTTTCTTGAGCAGGGTTAATTAAACATCATAAAAACCTTTTCTTAATGACACAGGGTCCTCATTCTGAACAATAATTGTTATACTAAGCAGTGTGGAATATGGATAGAGTATGGGGTTTTGAGAATTTTGTGGACCATACTTCTTTGTTGGTTTGCCATGGCGCATACTCAGTCAGGTTCCTATGTGTCTTATTTGTAGCATCTTCTATAGCTCTACAGAGGAGGAAAAAATCATTTGGGAACAGTTAATGAAGCCATAAGATCTTATATGTAGAGCTGGCAGAGACTTCAGAGGCCATTCAGTCAAATCACGTCATTTTACAGATGAGGAGACTGAGGCCCATGGAAATAAACATTGTGAGAGAACGCTTATTCCCTATAGACTCAACCTTAGAATGTTGGGAATAGAATTAAAATCTGACCCTGCATTGGTTTAGGAGAGTAGCAATAGAAAGTTATATTTGAGGTTTGTTAGTTGAGCTGTATACATAGATATGTATGTGTCTATGCATGTATCTATATATATGCATGTATCTATCTATATATGTATCTATGTCTACATACACACATGTTGAGGGAAAAATGAAATGTGACTTGGGTTGCAAAGTACTAACTTGCATAAGTTCTGTGTAACTTTACCCTGCCCCCAAGCCCCAACATTTCTTCCCAATATTGTAGGGTTTACTAGATGACATCATGGTCCTAGAATTGACTGTCCACATTCTCCTCCTCCTGTCTTCTCCATAGGTTTTTTTTTCAATATTAATAGGAGCTTTCAGTGTTGGGCAGGCTGCACCGTTCATTGATTCATTCGCTAATGCAAGAGGAGCAGCTTATGCAATCTTTGATATTATTGATAACGTAAGTCATTTGTTTTCTTAATGCATTAAAAATGATTTGAAGATTAACAAATTAAATCTAATTTAAAGATAGATGTAACAATGGATTAAACCTGCTTCTCTCAGTTGTGGGCGAAGGGATTGGTATCTTTGTTTATTTGAACATTTTGTAATTAGAAGACAACTTTAACAACATTCACTCCATTCATCTCTCTGAATGTCAGTTTCCTGATCTATAAAATCAGAATAATAATAGTCCCTGCCTCACATGCTTTTGAGGATCAAATGAAATAAAGTAAATGAAGTGCTTGCCAACTTTAAAGCTCTATAAAAATGCTAGCTGTTATCTGAGATCATATTCTGTAATTATGCTTGTGTAGCTTTGGCTTCCCGTTTTGAGAATAACTACTAGTCCCAGAGGGTTTTGTGGCCAGGCCATTGCTTGCCCTGGGTGTTTACACCTGGAATATAATAGCAAAATCAAAACCAGATCAATGGACTATAACATGGTGTGGTTTCCTGCTGCCCAATATATAATACCTTCCATCATTTGATTGGCATGACTATAGAATGTCTAGAGTGATTGCATCCATCTGGCTCTTGGCCAGTTTTGTCATGTTGTGATACCTTTACTTAATGTGCTCAGATGTGACCTTGTTTAGAGGGATGAAGTCAATCCATGAAGTGAAGCGCTGACCTTGATAATTAATTACAAAACCCCCAAGCTCAGATTTTAAAAAGAGAAAGACAGACAGAGCGAGACAAAGAAAGGGAGAGGGAGGTAGAGATAGAGAAGAAGGAGGAGAAGGAGGAGAAGAAGAAGAAACAGAAGAAAAAGGAAAAAGCTTTTCCATTTTTGAGTTTCACTGATCAAATGCATAAAACCCCCACAAAAAAGGCAACAAAAAGATTTCGCCATCCCCATGGGGGCTAGGTTTTTGTCTGGGAGTCAGACTGCAGCCCTTTTCCTTGAGTGAGCTAAGAGTGGTTTTTACCTTTATGAATTCTGTACAATTGATGCTGTAAATCATAGAATTATAGATTCAGAGCTTATGAGCATCTCAGAGGCCATCAGCTCTAACCATTTCATCTTACAAATAAGGAAACTGAGGCTTGGAGAGGTTAACTGACTTACCTGAGGTCACACAGATAGGGAAGAAGGGAATTTGCATTTATTAAATACCTTCTACTTGCCAGGCACTGCACTATGGGCTTTACAGATGTTATCATATTTGATTATCACATCAATCCTGGGAGGTAGGTGCTGTTGTTATCCTCATTTTACAGGAAATTGAGGTAAATTAAGTGACTTGCCCAAGGTCACACAGATAGTAAATGTCTGAGGCAGGATTTGAACTCAGGTTCTCTTCACTCTGGGCTCAGCATTCTATCCACAATACCACTTGGTATTTAGTTGTGTGACAGTCAACTAGATCATTTGGGCAGTAGTTACATACTTTTGTTGAGACAACTGAAATAATGGAATCAACTATAATGATGATGATGGTAATGAGAATGAGAACAAAGCTTTATGTAGTGCTTTGAGCATTTTACATACATTTCCTCAATTTATAATTAGCATTGTATGGTGGAGAGAGAGCACTGGTCTTGAATTCAGAGGACCTGGCTTCAAATCCTGACTGTTGTTTCCTACCTATCTGTTCCTCAGTTCCCTCATCTGTAAAATGAGAGAATTGGAATAAATGGCCCCAAAGGTCTTGTCAAGCTCACAATATATGATTCTGTAACTTATGTAGTACTTTACGCTTCATATTTCCTTATAGAACCTCTGTGAGGGAGGTATTATTTGCAATTTATGTATAAGGTAATAGAGCTTCATAAATGAGAGCTGATTTGGGGCAGGCCACCCAGCTGGTAAGTGGCAGGTCTTAAATGCAGTGTCTGACTCCAAATCTAGGGTGCTTTCCAGGGTCCTGTGTCACCTCTGCAGTACGGCTGTTGTTAGTTCATTCCCCCAAAGTATCTGTGAAGAGACCCACAACTGGAAGTAAAACAGAGGATAGAGTCAGAGAAATGCATTCAGTGGTAAGAAATACTCTTTTGTACCTTAAATCAAGTCTAGGAAGCATTTATTAAGCTTCTAATAGATGCCAGGCTCTGTGCTAAGCACTCATGAAAAAGAAAGGAAGGAAGAAAAGAAAGAAAGGAAGGAAGGAAGGAAAGAAGGAAGGAAGGAAGAAAGGAAGGAAGGAAGGAAGGAAGGAAGGAAGGAAGGAAGGAAGGAACAATCTGCTCTCAGTGAGCAGACAACTTAATGGGGAAGATAAATGCAAATGACTACATATAAACAAAATCATCTGGATATCATCTCAGAGAAAAGATATTAATATCAGTTAAGGAGATTGGGAGACACTTCCTGCAGAAGGTGAGACTTTAACTGAAACATGAAGGAAACAAAGAGGTGGAGGTGAGGAAAGGGGGAATTTCAACTTTGGGGATAGGGAGCGCATATGGAGATTGGGGGGATGGAACATCTGGTGTGAGAGGCAGTAAGGAGGCCAGAATCACTGGACCCTCTAGAGTCTAGGGTATATGAAGGAGAATGATGCATAAGAATACTGACAAGGCAGGAGGGGCAGAGCCAAGATGGCAGAGTAAAGGCTGGGACCCAACTGAACTCTCTCAATGTTCCCATCCAAACAACTTTAAAATAATACCTGAAATCAAATTTTGGAGTGGCAGAGTCAACAAAAGATGAAAGTGAGATGTTTTTGCTAACTTAGGAGGACAGCAGGAAAGATTTGAGACATGGTAGTGGGGGCCCATGGGCATTGGAGTCTACTGCCATAGCAGCAGCAGCTTTGGGACCTCTCAGTCCAGAGATGGTAAGGGGGTTGGACAACCAGTCAAAAAGAGACCACAGGCAGCCCTTTGCTGGAATTGGGACTTTGCTGGTGCTAATTGTCAATTCCCTTACCCATAAGCAGTTCTATATCACAGTTCCAAGATAGAGAGGAGCATTTGTGATTAGTCATGAAGGAGGAGGGGATGTGGTCATAGTTCCAGGGACATGAGGAGTGGGAGTGCTTGTGGCTATGGGGGAGGAGGGATCCTACCTAGGGAAAGACCAGAACACAGATCAGGTGGGCAGTGACCACACCTCTACTCAGATCACACCACCTTGGAAGCACCAAAAACTTGCAGACTCCCAGTACTGGCTCTGAAAACAGCAGCATGAAAAAGTCTAAAACTTGGGACAATGCTTTCCCCATCCCCAGGTGAGCAGAGCCCAACTTTAACATAAATTTCAAAGTCAAGAAATAGACTGGAATAATGAGCAGGCAAACAAACAAACAAAGAACTTGACCATGAAAAGCTAGGAAAGGCAAGGAAGACCAAGACACAAACTCAGAAGACAACAATGTGAAAACAGCTACAAGCAAAGTCTTAAAGAAAAATTGCTAATTGGATCAAAGCTCAACAAGAATTTCTGGAAATGTTAAAGAAAGAGGTAAGAGGGGTAGAGTTAAAATTGGGAAAAGAAATGAGAGTGATGCAAGAAAATTGTGAAAAGAGAATAAACAGCTGTAATGGTAATTTAGCAGGTACTTAGCCCTTAGTAAGGGCTAAAGGTACCTCTGAAAGAAACAGAAGGTGTGAACTCTGCCTCTAGTTGCTGACAAAACAGGAAGGGGTTGGCTGAGACAGGAAACCAATGTGTGTGTGTGTGTGTGTGTGTGTGTGTGTGTGTGTGTGTGTGTGTAAGAAGAGTTCCAGAGACAGAGAATCAGAATCAAGAATTTTCCTCCTGGCTGGCCCCTGGTAGAGGAAGAATCATGGAGACTGAAGCCAGCTGAGAGACAGACAGACAGAGACAGAGACAGAGAGACAGAGAGAGACAGAGATAGAGACAGAGAAGATTCTTTCCCAGCATCTGGGAGCTGACTGAGAACTGAGTTGGAGTTTTCTTGAGACCAGAATCTCGTGAAGGCTGAAGTTCCTGCCTCCTGGAAGACTGAGATTCCTTCTGGGTCCTAGGGCCAGTTGAACTGCTGGAGGACTGAAGAAGCATGACCAGGATAGGCCTTTGTTTGTTTGTGGTGTGGTTGATCCTTGAATTCCTGGCAACAGAAGTTGTGAAGGGTTTGAGATGTGCTGGACCCTGTAAACTTTGGTGTTTGACAGGAACTGCCCGGAGGACTGGACAAGGAGCTGGGAGTTGTCTGCCTCTGAATCCAGGTGACTATTTGGTGGATTCTGGTAGGAGTTGGGACCATGGAAGGGGATCCAGGGAATCTGAGAGACCACCCCAAGTCAAGATGAAAAGGCCTCCCCTTGGACGCATGATGAAATTGAAGTGTATTAGAGGTAGAGGGTTTGTGTAATTTTCTAATGATTGTACTTAGTGATTAACAATACTTAGTGACTGATTGCTAGATAAGTGACTGATTAAGTTAATCTATGGTTGCCCCATGAGTGGAAGATTGATTATT
>JAQQSV010000149.1:0-46335 GCA_028646515.1 Pseudochirops corinnae | reverse complement strand
TAATGTTGTGGATATTATATTGTGATTTGTTGTGAATGTTTGCCTTGATTTGTAATGGAATAAATGGAGTGTTCACTATACTGTGTAATCTGAATCTTAAAAGCTGTTCACAGTAGCATTCTTTTGGGAATCTGCTAGTGCATGGCGTTACAACAGTTTGGTCAGAGAGGTACAAAATAGTGAAGAAAATAACACCTTAAAAACACAGAAGTAACTGAAAAACTGATTCAAATAACTCCTTGAAAAGCAGAATTAGCCAAATCAAAAAAGAGGTAATTAAAAATTAGAATTGGGAAAGTGGAAGCTAACAATTCCATGAGACTTCAGGAAACAGTAAAACAAAATCAAAAGAATGAAAAAATAGAAGAAAATGTGAAATATCTCATTGGAAAAACAACAGACCCAGAAAATAAATCAAAGAGAGATAATTTAATAATTACTAAACTATCTGAAAGCGATGATCAAAAAAAGTGTCTAGACATTGTATTTCAAGAAATTATCAAGAAAAAACTGACTCAATATCTTAGGTCCAGAGGGCAAAATAGACACTTAAAGAATTCACCAACCACCTCCTGAAAGAGACCCCCAAATGAAAACTCCAAGGAACATTATAGCCAAATTCCAAGTAAAGCATCCAGAAAAAAAACAATTCAAATATTATGGAACCACAATGAGGAACACACAAGATTTAGCAGTTTCCATGTTAAAGGATTGGAGGTCTTGGTATATAATATTTTGGAAGGCAAAAGAGCTAGAATCACAACCAAAATAACTTACCCAGAAAAATTTAGTATAATCTTTCAGGGGAAAAAATACATATTTAATAAAATAGAGAACTTCCACACATTCCTGATGAAGAGACCGGAGCGAATAGAAAAATTTGGCATTCAAGCACAAGATTGAAGAGAAGTATAAAAAAGTAAACATGAGAGAGTAATCATTTAAAAAAAGAGTAATCATAAGTGATTCAAGGTCAAATTGTTTACATTCCTAACTGGGAAGATGATACATGTAACTCCTAAGAACTTTATCATTATTAGGGCAGTTAGAAGTCTACGTAGACAGAGAGCATGAGCGTGAATTGATTATGTTGGGATAATACAAAAAAATGAAGGGGTGAGAAAGAAAGATGCACTGGGAGAAGGGGGAAGGGAGAGGTAGAATGGAGAAAATTTTCTCACATAAAAGAAGCACACAAGGAAGAGATTTTATAGTGGAGGGGGAAATATGGGAAAAGTAACAGGCAATGCCTCACTCTCTTCAGAATCTACTCGCTAAGAGGGAAATACATACATACATGTATATATATATATAATATGTAATATATGTTATATTATACACATATATATATATAAATATATATACATATATATACATATATACACTCGTGTATAGAAATATATCTCATTCAATAGGGAAATAGGAGGACAAGGAGATAAGAGATAAGGGAGAAGGAAGGGATTGATAAAAGGAGAGCTTGATTAAGGGAGATATTGATCAGAGGCAAAACAGAGAAAAGATAAAGGAGAGAAAGAGAAGACTAAAGAAGAAATAGGATAGAGGGAAATACACAGTTTGTAATCATGACTGTGAATGTGCATGACATGAGCTCTCCCATAAATCAGAAGCAGATAGCAAGTTAAAAACCAGAATCCAACAATATATGGTTTACAAGAGACAAACTTGAAACAGAAAGACACACACAGAGTTAAAATCAAGGGCTGGAGCAGAATCTGTTATGCTCCAGCTGAAGTAAAAAAGGCAGGGGTAGCAATCATGATCTCAGACCAAGCAAAAGTAAAAAGAGAACTAATTAAAAGAGATTATCAGGGAAGCTACATTTTGCTAAAGTATACCAAAGACAATGAAATAATATCAAAAACAGCAAGTTTCTCTGATAAAGGCCTCATTTTTCAAATATATAGACAACTGAATCAAATTTCTAAAAAGTAAGAGCCATTCCCCAGTTGATAAGTGGCCAAAGGATGTGTGGAGGCAGTTTTTAAAAGAAAAAAATCAAAACTATCTATAATTGTATCTCTAAATCACTATTAATTAGAGAAAAGGCAAATTGAAACAACTCTGAGGTACCACTTCACACCTATCAGAAATGACAAATGCTGGAGGAGATGAAGGAAAATATGTTCACTAATAAACTGTTGGTGGAGTTTTGAACCAGTCCAGTCATTCTAGAGAACAATTTGGAACTATTTGCATAGGGCTATAAAACTGTGCATACCCTTTGGCCCAGTAATACCATGACTAGTCCATACTCCAAAGAAATAAAAAGAAAAGGGAAAAGACCTATGTATACAAAAATATTTATAGCAGTACTTTTTGTGATGGCAAAGAATTGGACATTGAGGGGATTCTTCTCAGTTGGGAAATGACTAAACAAGTTGTGGCATATAATTGTGATAAAGTATTATTATGCTATAAGAAATGGCAAGGGAGGTGGTTTCTGAAAAAAAACAAAAAACAAGCAAGTCCTACATGAACTGATGCAAAGTGAAGGGAGAAGAACCAGAACATCATTGTGCACAATAACAGCAATCCTGTAGGATGATTAACTGTGAAAGACTTGGCTTATCTGATCAATATAATTATCCAAGAAAATTCCAAAGGACTCAGGATTAAAAGAAAATGTTATCCACTTCTAGAGAAAAAACTGATAAAATTTGCGTGCATGTTGGAGTATAAGTTTCTCACTTTTTTTGGCTTTTTTTTTTTTTTTGCAATATGGTTATTATGGAAGTGTGTTTTGTATGATCTTAATAAAAATTATTATTTTGCTTTCCTCCTCGGTGGGTGTGGGAGGGTGTGGGAGAGAAGAAAAGAATCTGGAACCCAAATTAAAAAGAAAATGTTACAAATAATTTTTTAAAAAAGAAAATAAAATTTAATTAAAAAAAAGAAATTTGGCAAGGTAGGAAAGGACTAGAATTATAAAAGGGACATCAAACAAAAGATTTTTTAAATTGATGCTGGAGGGAAAAAGGAGCCTCAGGAATTTTTGAATTAGGGGAGGAAAATGTGGTCAGACCTGCATTTCAGGAAGACTATTGTGCCAAGCTGTCTCAAACATGCAGTTGTGAATAGAGTGGCTACTCTTAAGCCTGGATGTTTGATGTGTGATAAAGGTGCTGTAACCGTGTAACTGTATTCAAACAGTCTGGCTGAGTTTAGAAAATAGGAATAACAGTCCTCTGTATGAAAATAGTCAATGCATTTCCCCATGGCGTTTGTTTTACTTAGAATCCTGAAATTGACAGTTTTTCTGAGGCTGGCCATAAACCAGACCACATCAAGGGAAATCTGGAGTTCAGAAACGTTCACTTCTCTTATCCTTCCCGAGCTGATGTCAAGGTAAGTTAAATAAAAAAAATTTCTATCTGAGAACTGATTGCTTAATTGTGTGAATATAATTACAATTGATATTTTTATTTGAAGTTTTTTGAACACGTTGAAAAGTTTTTTTTTTAAACACATTCACTTGTTTAAAGTTTTTAGAAATTCAAATCTTTTGGGTTGTTTATTGGAGTGGTGTAATGGATGTTCCTTTTTCCTGTGCAGATTTTAAAGGGCATCAATCTCAAGGTTAATAGTGGACAGACAGTAGCCCTGGTTGGTAACAGTGGTTGTGGGAAAAGTACGACTGTTCAGTTGATACAGAGACTGTATGACCCTCTGGAGGGCACGGTAAGACCCCTGAATGAGCTTTCGCTGTTGCCAAGAGCTTTGTATGAAGCACTTTTCTACAGTGACAGTGAGCACCACATAAACTTATCTTGATTGGGAAAGATGTCATGATAGTAAAATCAGTAGAGTTATTTTATTTGCAAAGTTTGTGGCAGCTAAGTAGTTTCATGGATAGAATGCTGGATTTAGAGTCAGGAAGAGCCAAGTTCAAATCCTGCCTTGGACACTTAGTAACCATATGATCCTGGGCAACTTACTTACCCTCTCTATGCCTTGGTTTCCTCATCTGTAAAAAGGGGATACTAATAGCACCTAGCTCTCAGGATTGTTGTGAGGATCACATGAGAATATTTGTAGAAACACTTTTCAGACGTTAACTGCTACATAAATTGGGCAGCACAGTGGATAGAGTACCAGGCTTGGAATCAGGAAGACCTGAGTTCAAATCTAGCCCCAGATGCTTGCTAACTGTGTGACCCTGGACAAGTCACTTAACCCTGTTTAACTCAGTTTTCTCATCTGTAAAATGAGTTGGAGAAGAAAATGGCTAACTACCCCAGTATATTTGTCAAGAAAACTCCAAATGGTGTCACAGAGTCAGACACAACTGAAAATGACTGGACAAGAAGCTACGTAACTTATGTATCCAGAGCATTCAGGAACCATAGAATCTTGTTTCAGTCCCTTGTCGATACCAGTTCAGCTCTATATCTCACTGCCCCTACCATTCATACTGCCTGGTAAGACCTGCTTCCTCTGGCCAATGGGTATCTGGGCAAAATCTGCAGGCAGTTTGGTGATCAGTGACAATGCTAATACAACTATGGCTAGGGCAGCTAGGTTGATAGAAGACTCAGCTCTCTTTCATACTGGGGATGTTTATGGGGATAATAAAAATGACCTCCTAAGGAACAAGTCATGGAACTCAATTGAACAAGCCAGACACAGCTTGGGTTTTATTGTTGGTGTTGGTGTTGATGATAATGTTGACTCCCTAATCGAAAAAAAAAAAAAAAAAAAAAACCGAAAACAAAACAAATTTCTCCCTGACCAATAAAGACCCTTTCTTGCCTGAAAACATTGCTCCTGTGTACATGGACCTGCCCAGATTAATTGATGGTGGTGTGATGGACCTCTGTCAGGGCTGGCATTTCTCAATTATCAATTCCAGGTCTTGGATGGAGGCATTTTCCTTTCTTTCAGATCAACATTGATGGGCAAGATATTCGAACTCTAAACGTAAGGTATCTCAGGGAAATAATTGGAGTGGTGAGTCAGGAGCCGGTGCTGTTTGCCACCACAATTGCTGAAAATATTCGCTATGGCAGGGAAGATGCCACCATGGATGAGGTCAAGAAAGCCGTCAAAGATGCCAATGCCTATGAGTTCATCATGAAACTCCCAGAGGTAAAGGGATGGATAGTGTCGTCATTTTAAAAATGTATTTATTCATTTAGGGGCATCTAGGTGGCACAATGGGTAGAGTGCTGGTCCTAGAGTCAAGAAGACCTGAATTCTAATCCAGTCTCAGATTCTAGCTGTGTGATCCTAGGCAAGGCACTTAACCTTTGTCTGTCTCAGTTTTCTCATCTGTGAAATGGGAATAATCATAGTACCTACTTTGCAGAGTTATTGGGAAGATGTAATGAGATATTTGAAATGTGCTCAGCACCTTTTCTGGCACACAGCAAATACTATATAACTGTTAGCTATTCTGGTTCTTTTTTTCATTATTGTCACTACCTCCCAGAGTGGTTGTGAGGATGAAATGAGATATTCATGAAGTGTATCACAAATCCTAAAGCTCTATGTCAAAACTAGACATTAGTGGGTGGATAAGGTACAGACCTTACCCAACCAACTCCTACTCTTTTTCCCTCACCCCAAAATGTACAGTTCCTAAAAACAGTTAAACAATACCTTGAGCAGTGATTTTTAAAAACCTTCATTTAACTTAAAGCAGCTCAGTATTCTCTTTAGAAGTTAAAAGATGTCTTGCTAAATAAATGAATAGAATTAATCTAGCTGATCATGTTCTATTAATCTCTTACAACTGACAGGAATAGGGGCTGGGTCTGTGATTTCACTGATACAGGTAACTCCCAGATGAGGAAACTTCATCCACCAATACAGTTTGGCACCTCCTCTGTAGCCTACTGGGTTAGAGACTTGGAGGATCATAATCTGTATCAGAGGCAGATCTTGAACCCAGTTCTCCTACCTCCTGGCCTAATGCTTTTTCTACCACACTGCAATAAAGATACCTTCTTTGAGAGTTCATAAAAGCTAGCATTTATATCAAACCTTTACATATGGGATATCTCCAAACCCTGTAAATTTTGCTTACATTTACTCTACCCTGGGAGGTAGAAGCTATTTTACAGATGAGGAAACTAAGACTGAAAGTAACTTTCTGAGGCAGGATTTGAACTCAGAGATTCCTGACTCCAAGTCCAAAACTTGTGCCTCTTTACCACCTTGTGCTCCATCAGCTGCTCTCTGTGTTAACAGAAATTTGACACTCTGGTGGGAGAAAGAGGGGCCCAGCTGAGTGGAGGTCAGAAGCAGAGAATAGCAATTGCTCGAGCTCTCATTCGGAACCCCAAGATCCTTCTGCTGGATGAGGCCACCTCGGCCTTGGATACTGAGAGTGAATTTGAGGTACAAGCAGCTCTGGATAAGGTCAGTGCACCCCAACAAACCCAAGATACGCAGCATAAACTACCATGTAGGAAAAAAAAAATAGGCAGCTTTGCTTTCCAGATCTGGATTGGTAAACCAGTAAGTGAATGACAAATGGACTCCTCTTGTGATCCTCCATTTATTCCCCCATTGTGTCTCTGTATGCTCCTGCTGTTTTGAAAATCGAAGGTATATGGGATATGGGATTCATTATCTCAGCTGACTTGCTGGGGCAGTGAGGTCCAGGTTGTAGATGGTGGGTTCTATCCACCTTTGGCATTCCCCTAAGCCAGTGGTTCTCAACCTTCCTAATGCTACGACCCTTTAATATGTGGGTATATCTGCATGTGGGTGGACCCACCTGGAGACAGATAGAGGAGCGGTTTCTCGGTTCCTAAGACCATCAGAAATGTATGTTTTCTGATGGTCTTAGGTGACCCCCATGACCCCTGTGAAAAGGTCATTTGACCCCCAAAGGGGTCACAACCCAGGTTGAGAACCACTGTGCTATATACATGCTAGTGATTTTAACTATTTTGCAAATGGGGGGAAACAACATATAAATCAATAGGTGTATAAAAGACCCCTGCAGAGCAGATGGAAGGTGGCCATAGAGCTCCAGCAGTTGGGGTGGCTAGGAATGAGATCCTGCAGAAAGTGAGACTTGAAGGAGGAGAGAAGCCAGGAGGGAGAGATGGGGGTGGGGCCAGCTGGATAAAGACACAGAGATGAGAAAGAGAGGGAAAGCCAGGACAGCTGGTTCATAGAGTGCATGGAAGGCGTGAAGTGTGAGAAGGCTAAAGATCCTGAAATGACAAAGGGAGTCCTTTACTTCTGATCCTGAGGGAAGCAAGGAGGAACCACTTGAGCTCCTTTAGGGAGGTGGCCTGAGCAGACCTGTGTTTTAAAGATATTATGTTGGAAGCTAAGTTGAGGCTGGATTATGGATTGGAGAGGAGAGGGACTTGAGGTGAGGGGATCGATTGGAAGTCTGTTACAACAGTCCAAGTGAGAGGTTATGGGGGCTTGTGCTAGGTTGGTGTCTGTGTGAGGAGTGAGAAGGGAGCGTGTATAAGAGATGTAAAGGTGGAAACAACAGTATTTGACAAAAGATTTGATATTGGAGGTAAATGAAAGTCAGGTCAGTGAGTCTCGGTGATTAGAAGGATGGTGGTACCCTCAACAGAAATGGTTAGGTTCAAAAGAGGGGAGAGTTTGGGGAGAAAGATAACGAGTTGTATTTTATACAGGCTAAGTTTGAGTTGCCTGCAGGACATTTAGGTCAAGATATTTGTAAGGCAGTTGGTGTTGTGGGTCAGGAGCTCAGTAGGGCTACATATACAGGTTTCAAAATCATCTGCATAAAGATCATTGAACCAATAGAGCTGATGGGATCACCATACAACATAGTAGAGAGGTCAGAGAGAAAAGCTCAGGACAGAGCTGTGGGAGATACACTCAGCTAATGGATTTGATGTGGATAAAGGTCCAGCAAAGACTGACATGTGGATAGATAGGTACCAACTTCTCAAAGACCAGGAGAGGAGTCTCCAGAAGGGGAAGATGAGGAATTGTGTCAGATGTTGTCAATGTCTTAAATAACCTCCTCTGATAAGTGAGTTCTCTTAGCTATTTGGAAGTATTTTTGCAGCAATTATATTGTCCTGTTAGAATACAGTTGTTAAAAAATAAAATGTTCTGCAAAGCCTTACCTAAGACTTTGTACAGATGGGGTGATTAATTGATAACATCGTGTCTCTTAGTGGCCCTTGGTACAGAATTCTGGGGCTTCTCAAGTAGTTAAGTCAATGCTTGAGAAACTTACTTTTCGAGATGATTAGTAATATCTGCTGGCACCACTAAAGCCTATCTATGTTCCACTTGGAGCCAAAGTGCCAAGTGTTTAGTCTTGAGCAAGTATTTAGCTCTTCTGAGCCTTAGTTTCATTGGCTGTAAAATGAGGAGTTTGGACTAGATTGAAGGATCATAGAACCAGAGGAAAATATCTGAGACCATTTGGTATGACCTTATTTTATAGATAAAGAAGTTGTTAAATCACTAGCCTAGGATCACAGAGGAAGTAATCATCAGAAGTTGAACCCAGATTCTCTGACATCAGAAACAGTGCTCTGGCCACTAGAAGGTTTTTTCCAGTTGTGAATTTTATGATTTTATGAATAGATATGATAGAAGCATTTGTTATATCAATTAATAAAGAACTGGTGGGAAAAAGTAGAATCAGGGAACTTTGAGTTACAGTATGATAACTCTGGTACAAAGTGAACCTTTTGCCCTGCAATCTTCCTCCATCCCATGCACCCCATTCTTTCTTTTTCTCACTCGCTCTCTCTGCTTTTCCCAGGCAAGAGAAGGTCGAACTACCATTGTGATAGCTCATCGTTTGTCTACAATCCGAAATGCAGATATCATAGCTGGTTTTGAGGATGGAGTCATTACAGAACAAGGGAGCCACAGTGAGCTGATGAAAAGGGAAGGGGTTTACTTCAAACTTGTTAACATGCAGGTATTACTCTTCTAGTAACTCCCCTGGTTGGTTTCTCTAAAGCATTCTGTAAATGATTCTATAAACCAGGAGCCCCATGCCTGTAGGATTATTCCAAATGGAATGCAACTGATATGCCTTACTGGGAAATGATACCAAGTAAAAAGAAAAGATGGATGGAGAAACTTAAAAACTGTACGCCTTGATTGAAGTGGCTTCTGACATTCCTAAGATGATTAACAATAACAATAATAACTAGCATTTATATAATACTTTAAGGTATGTAAATACTTTATAAATATCTCATTTGCTCCTCACAACAACCCTGGGAAGTAAAAGCTATTATTATCCCCATTTTGCAGATGAGGAAACAGAGGCAATCAGCGGTGGAGTAATTTGCCCAGGATTATAATGATAGTTAATAGGTTAATATTATGTTAATAAATGTCTGATGACAGATTTGAACTAGATCTTCTAGATTCCAGGTCCCACACTCTACCCACTCTGGCACCTCACTGTCCCTAAAGATGACAGTTCACTGAAGACAGTGAGTGAAGGAGAGAGGATTGAAGGAAAACCAAGTTTTCTCTAAAAGTAAAAAAATTATATATTTGTGTGTATATATGAGTGAGGTTGTGTGGCCTCAGAAATCAGCCTCAGAACCAGGGAGATATGTACTTTACTTGGGCTTCTGACAAATAAAGACTGAAAAAGGCACAACCTCTCAGTGCCCAAGGCAAGTCTCTAAGACCTTTAACTTGCAGTACTCATTCTGTATTGGTAGACAGGGCTTTCTCACACCGATGAAATCACAGTTCTAATAAGAAAACATACAGGGGGCGGCTAGGTAGCACAATGAATAGAACACTGGCCCTGGAGTCAGAAGGATCTGAATTCAAATCCTACCTCAGACACCTAACACTTGTTAGCTGTGTGATCTTGGGTAAGTCACTTAATCCCAATTGTTCTGCCTTTCCCCCTCCAAAAACCAAAAAAAAAAAGAAAGAAAGAAAGAAAGAAAATAAAAGAGAAGAAAACATACACATACATACACACACATACACACCACATATATGTATAAAAGTATGGTGGCCTTTGGCTAAGGGTAAAATGAAGTGGAATCACTTTGCAACACAGTCAACAAAAACAACAAATATTTACCTTGTGCCCACTACTGATAGTCATAATAGCATTTATATAGTCCTCTAATGCTTATTTACAATAATGTTCAATGCTTATTTTAAAATGTTATCTCGTTTGATCTACTGTGTATACAACCCCATACTAGGTGAGAAGGGAATTGGGAAGTTGAGATAAGACAAAGACCTCCATATTTAGATGAGACAGAGTTCGGTTCATGGAACCTACAGTCTTTATTGAGGGATAAGACACCAATATAGAAAGCTGTAATACAGAGTATGTCAGGGGTTGGACTTGTGATGTCAAGGGGAGAGGACAAGTCACTAAATCTCTCAGCCTAATTGAGTCAGTAATAGCACCTACTTCGCAGGATTGTTGTAAGAATCAAACATGATAATATTTCAGTGCTTTGTGAACCTTAAAGTGCTACATTAATGCTATTATTCTTATTATTACTACCCTGTTCTAAGATTCTGAGAGTGATAGTGTGTTTATAGGAAAGTCATCGAAAACCCACGAAGAGCCAATAAGACTCACTCAGTTTGGAGCTCCTTTAGTCTCCATCCTCGTCCAGGTGTGCAAAGCAGTACCCATTACATCCCCTGGGTGGTGACCATGACCTGTGGTTGTGTTTTCCCTAGCTGTAAAAGAAGTGAGAGAAAGAATACTTTTGTGAAAATATTCCCAAGCCACACCTAACTTTCAGACTTCATGACAGCTGTGAGATATGTTTTGGAACTTGTAAGTTGAAGGGCTTCCTAAAAACTCGTGGCATTTTGAAAAATGGCTCATGAAGACTTCCAGTGCAAAAAAGACATTTTTACCTTTCTGCCCTTATATTAGTCATTGTCTTGGGTTACTTTCTGAAATTAAATTTGTAATCAACCACTACATGTTGAGTAAATGTCAGTTCTTTTATCCATTTCATCTTCATTATGAATGCCCAGTTTAGAGTAAACATCTTATTGAATTGAGTGGTCCTCAGTGGATTTATTTCAGTCGCTAAATCCATCATATCCTTTGTTCCAGGTATTGTTTTAAGTGCTGGGGATACAAAGAAAGGCACAAATCCAATGCATGCATTCAAAGACCTCATATTCTAATGGAGAAAGCAGTATGCAAATAACTAGGAACATACATGTTACACACATGTATATGTTATAAATGCAAGATAATCTCAGAGGGAAGAGATGTTGGGAGGGCTGGGATAGGCAGGAAAGGCCTCTTGCTGAAGGCAGATTTGAGCTGAGTCCTGAAGGAAGCCAGGAAAGCCAAGAGGATAAAGTGAGGAGGGAGAGCATTCTAGACACCAAGGACAGCCAGTGGAGAAATGCACCTTTGAGAGCTACGGAGGGCGGCATGACCTGGTCTAGTGTTTGAGGGTTACGAAGTGTATCCACATGTATTAATTCCCTCTTTTGCTCCAAATAGCAATGTTTTAAGATCTGCAAAACTCATATGACACTTTATAATCCTTAAAGACTTGAAATGCTGGACTGGTAGCCTACAAGAACCCATTTCAGCAACTTACTGTGTGGCCCTAGGTAAATCATTTAACATGTCTGAGACTCAGTTTCATCATCTGCAAATTGGGAATAATTATAGGTTGTCATGTGGATCAAATTAGATTACTGTGCATAAAAACTTTCAGCAAATCTTAAAAGTGTGAGCCATTATTATTATTATATAAATGATTTATTTTTTTGTTGTAAACATCTTTAGGATAGGAACTGTTTCACATTGGTATTTGCATTAGCACAACACTCAACATAAAGTAAGCATTTAATAAATGCTATTTCATTTACTCATCCATTCATTTATTATTAAGTTGACATAGAGTAGTTTAAGGTTTACAAAGCATTTTACCTATGTTATTTCATCTGGTTCTTACAATATTCCTGTGGAGATAGAGATTACAGATCTTATTAGCATCCTTTTACAGATGACAAAAGTGAGACTAAGAATTATTTTTAATTTTTAAATTTTTAATCTTTTAGATTTATTTGCATGTGGCTTATGAGGTAGGATTTTAATCTAGGATTCTTTCCTGCCATGTTGCATGTATTTTGTCCCCATTTGCTTTAAGGAGTAACTAGAGGTTGGACAAGTTAAGCAGTTTCCCCAAGTGATGGGGGCACAGCCCATATCAGAGTCCTGGTGTTCTTACTCTGAATACAGCTCTTCCCACTAATATCACATAATCTCAAAATTTTGTTTCTCTATCTGTTTTAATTACATTTGCAAATCCAAAATTACACAACCAAAACCCTTTCATAACTTTACTTTGTATTTCTTTCAGATGTCAGGAAACCAGATTCAGTCAGAAGAATTTGAAGTTGAATTAAAAGATGAAAATGCATCTGGGATGGCACCAAATGGCCTGAAATCACGCCTTTTTAGGAATTCCACACACAAAAGTCTTAGAAATTCACGAAAGTATCAGAATAGCTTTGATGTAGCTCCAGAAGAGCTTGTAAGTTTATTAACTCCAATTGAAAGTATAACCATAGCACTATTTGTAGAATCCTTGGACTCAGTAACTGTTAGCTTAGGGGGTTTTAAAGTCTTTTGTGTCATTGATATTTTAGATGCTAGTGAAGCCTGTGGACCCCACTTAAAAGAATGGCTTTCTATGCCTAAAATATAATTCATGAGATAAAAAAGGATACCAATAATAATGATATACAGTTATCAAAATATAAGGTGTCCCCAAAGTCTTAGCGGATTTTAATATTTAATTTTTACTATAATCAACTAAAATTGTATTTTTAAATAAGCTCATGGGCTCCTAACCCTGAGACCTAGAGCTATCTTAAATTTTTTTTTAATTTTCAGACTGTTCAAACACAGAAATTGAAAAACAAGCCCAGTATTCATGTTTGTGTCTTGGAAACCAGATCTTTCCAATTCACTTTGTGCCTTGGGAATAAAATCAGCATCAAACTCTTGCTATTAACAATAACACTGAAGGGGTGGCTAGGTGGTGCAATGAATAGAGCACCGGCCCTGGAGTCAGGAGGACCTGAGTTCAAATCCAGCCTCAGACACTTGACACACTTACTAGCAGTGTGACTTTGGGCAAGTCACTTAACCCCAATTGTACTCCAAAAAGCTAAAAAAA
Source organism: Pseudochirops corinnae (assembly GCA_028646515.1). Taxonomy (NCBI): domain Eukaryota; kingdom Metazoa; phylum Chordata; class Mammalia; order Diprotodontia; family Pseudocheiridae; genus Pseudochirops; species Pseudochirops corinnae. The sequence continues at coordinate 33,190 of JAQQSV010000149.1, read as the reverse complement.
AAAACCACAATAATACTGATAACAACATATTCATTTATATTGGATTTTAGACAGGTGTTGTAGGGACTACTTTAGAAGAGACTATATTCAGGGAACCTATTAGTTACATTTTAAAAAACCCTTAGACATAGCAAAAATGTATATTCTTGGAAATTATTCATGGAGATTCAGGTTGTGTTATTAAAACAAAGTAAAGGCCTAGCCAACTGTGACTCTGGGGATCATTAGTGAGTAGCACCCCAGGAAGGTGGAACAACCAGGAAAAGCAGCTGCTTTGAGAGATTGAACAAACAAATGGTCCCTGCAGTCCAAAAGTCCATGGAGATCATAATCCAACACACAGCGACAGCTGGTGTTTTTTGGACCCCAGCTTGACAGAATGTTGCATGTTCTTCTCAGCCATATCCTAGGACTGGTTTCTTCCTTCCCTACAGCCTCTTTCATATCTTTTCCTCCCCAAATCCTTTAGATGGCCTGACCATTCATTTTAACAGCCCTATATTGGAAAGAAGCCATTCAGTAAGGAAGGTACATTTGTACTTTTCTTGGAGAAAGTATTCTAAAATATGTCTAAAATTCTGATTTGGTTAACATTAGATAAGATTGAGATGATTTTCATCCTTATTTAGGTCAGAAAAACTACTAGAAATTTATCAGCTCTATTGTTTTCTGTGATGTGTGTTGGGTCCCAATAGATGCCAATATAATCATAATTGTTGAGAGTCCTTCCCCTGCTCAGGAGTTCTTGATCTTGTTCTCAAATTAGTGTATTTACTTGGGAAAGACATGGATTGCAATGATGGTTTAGCCTCATCATTAAATGGAAGAGAATTAATTTCCATTTTTCTTGACTTTGGTGGATTTTTCAGTCTTCCCGTTCAAAAAAATTCAGCAAGCATTTGTTAACTGTCAATTAACCAGGATTTTTTTTAGCACCTACTATGTGCCAAGCATTGTGTTAAGTACTAGACATACAAAGAAAAAAAGCAAAAACATTTGTCTTCAAAGAGCTTACATTTTAATGAAGGAGATGTGTGTATATACATATATAGATGTACATTAATATTATAGATTTAAATTGATATGTTTATAGCTATATACAAAAAGGATGGAAGGTAAAACAAAGTAATCTTGAGAGAAAACACACTAGTATCTGGGGTAGAGGGGTGGGAAGGGTGGTATGGGAAACCAGGAAACCTCATGTAGAGCTGACTCTTGAAGGGAGCAAAGGATTCCAAAAGGTAGAAGTGGGAGGTTGGGGGGACAGAGCAAAGACATGGAAATAGGAGACGTGGACAGAGACATGGACAAAGACATAGATACATAAAGAAAGGTAATAAGACTAAAGACAGGATTGAGTCAGGTTAGAAAGAGCTTTAAATAACAAAAAGAAGAATTTATACTTGATCTTGGAGGGGAATGGCATGGTTGGACTCATGCTTTAGGAAACTATTTTGGTGGCAACGTGGAGAATGAATTAGAATGAGGAGCAATTTGAGGCAAAGAGACTATGAAAGAAAGTATTGGAAGAGTTCTGGCTAGAAGTGATGAGATCCTGAAGCAGGATGGTGGTTGTGTAAATGAACAGGGATAAAGATGCAAGAGCTGTTGTGGAGGTAGAGACTACAAGATAGGGCAGCTGAATATGTGGGATAAGTAAAGGAGTCAGGAATGGAAATCTGGATGGCTGGAAGGGTAATGGTGGTACCCTTCACAGAAAAAGGAGGTTCAAATGATGGGGAAATAGGAGAAAAAGATAATGAGCTCAGTTTTGAACATACAAAGTTTGACATGTCTGTGGGAGAACCAGTTTAATAGGCAAATAATGCTCTGACACTGGAACTCTGGAGATAGACTAGGACTGTAATATTGATATGAGAATCTTAACGTTGAGATGATAATTCGGTCCGTGGGAAGTGAAAGCTCACTTTAAATAAAGGCAGAGTAGAGGCAGCCACCAACCTGCCTCTACTACAAAAGAGATTGCTCCAATAGAATGCAAACTCTTTGAGAGTAAAGGCTATTACTTTACCTTTGTCTTTGTGTTCCCAGTGACTAGCTCATATTAAGTGCTTAATAAATACTTGTTGAACTGAGTTGAATGGAATGTCAGAGATACTCTGACACAGAAGCTTTGGAATTAAAAGAGAATTGTAAATCTGGGGGAAGAACACAATGTTTTCTCATATTTATAGAGTGTGAGAGACTTGAATACTTCTTTTTTAGAAATGAGAAATCCAACGTCATGACTTTTCTGAGACCTTCAGAGAAAGAGCTATCTTTGGAAATTTAGTTCCACGATAAATAGCCTTTTCCATCAGAAATTGCTTCCTTGTGTCTAGCCTTCTTAATGAAATGTTAACCCATTCTTTCTTATTCTGTCCTCAGCTGAGCTAGAAAAAAGCAAAGAATGGTTTTATTTGTATTTAGGACATCTTGTGCAGTGAGTAGGCAGCTTTCTGCATCCTGTCACCTATTACTTAAACACCTGATTCCATCTTAGACTCCTCAGTTGTCTTGTACAACTGCATCTTGCTTATGTCTCAGCTTTGAATTTGGCTCATCTTAGCTTTCCCTGAAGGTAATAAACTTGGCTCCTACATACAAACAGCCTGATGTTTCCAGAGCAATTAATCATAAACAATTTATTTAGGACAGACGTGAATAGAAAAAAATTTATCTTGGTACAGAAATGAGACTAGTATAGCTTAGATAGGGCTGATATAGTATTTCCTTGGCCAGTGTAATAAGGAATAATTATTATCCATTGTTCTTCTTAAGTGCTGGCTCCCTCCTCCTGGACTGTGACTGCATTTCCCAGAAATCGAACTCACAGTAGGACAAGTTAGTGCTTCTCATACACTATAGTCACAATTCCAAGGGCAGAGCTACTGTCTTGCTTCTTTCCCCTCTTCCCTAATGAGCTCCCAGATATTGGCAGTAATTTCTATCTCTCCTAAGTCTGCAATTCCACCATTTCTGTGGCACCAGTACTTTGCTGTGTCAGAACAATTGCCTCTCCCTTCCTCAGGAGAAATCTGTAAACTGGCACTCCTCCTTTGGTGGCAGATGGTCCTTCATGCCAAATGTCCCTCATGCCCACAAAGTCCAGGCCTGTTTAATAATGCAAACACCTTCCCCTCTTGTCCCTCTGTTTCTTATCTTCTTTCTCCAATCTGTTGTCCCTGCCTGGTGCCTTTCTGCACTGACTGATTCATCAATTTTCAACATTCTGGGAAGTCATGTATTTTCCTACCCTCACTCTCTTACCCTCTTACTTTATTCCTCTGTGTCTTACGAGAAAGTGGGAAAGAGGAAAAAGGAAAGACTCGGTCAAATTTGTCAACGCTGCCACATTTATACTTTATAATTAATATATTGAGAGAAAGTGTTGAAAGAGCAGAAAGAGACCTGGCCTGGGAAGTCTGGAGCACAGGTCAGTATCTGCCTCTGGCACACATTAGACATGTGAACCTGAGAAAGTTGCTTAACCCCTTAATATCCACAGTCAACTCTCTGAGACCATAATTTCAAAACAGTTCATTCACAGGAAATTTCCCCTCCCAATGAAATTGCAGTTTGGGACACAAATAAACAAATGCATTGTTTTATATGCATTTTATTCCCCAACAGGAATGCCAGTGGTGCTTATATTCTCAACTATATTTTAAGTCCCTTAAGGTAGTGACTATGTCATCCACTTCCTATCTTCCACAGCAGCTATCCGAATGCTAGGCACACAGTAGGTGCTCAACAAGTCATTGTTCTTTGATTGATGGTCCTAGCTTGTGAATGCTTGTTTGTGTGTTGAATAACTATCTCTCTGGATTCTTCTGTGTTCTAGGACCCAGATGTGCCACCAGTCTCTTTTCTCAAAGTCCTGAAGCTGAATAAAACAGAATGGCCTTACTTTGTGGTGGGAACCCTCTGTGCCATTATCAACGGGGCCTTACAGCCAGCCTTTTCAATAATATTCTCAGAGATGTTAGCAGTAAGTCTGAAAAAAATCAGGTAACATGTTAGTTTTTATCAGTCCCTCAGTGATCTTTCATCCAAGCCTCGGTGACTGGATGTTGACCTAATGTTTGAATGGAAGTAGCTGGTTAGCTTTCTTTACATCCAGTCCATGATTTTATATCTCTGCCCACTTGAAGAAAATATTTTCAAGTGAAACAAAGCCAAATCTGAGTCCCTATGGAGAAGGGAGTGGAACACTAGGCTTGTGTGGACTTTATAGGAAGCTCAGAGCATTTGTAAATACATACTATGTGGTAGGCATTAAGCAAGGCACTTGGGATTTAAGGACCGATAATTAGTCTTTGCTTCAAAGAGTTTCTAATCTAGTGAGAAGAGAGGGGGAATAGTAACAACATAGTAGTAGTAATAATAATGATGGCTTGCATTTACATAGTACTTTAAGGCTTAAAAAGTATTTCTCATAGATTATTAAATTAATCATACATAAGATTAAATTTATGGATAGAAATAGATAAAACTTATAGATTAGACTTATCATGGATAATTTATCATACATAATGAAATACAAAATGTGGAAGTAATTAGGGGACATACTAATAACTAGGAAAGTGAAATTTGAGCTGATAAAGCTCATAGAATTTTAGAATGAAAGAAAGTTCATCATCATCATCATCATAACAAGTGTCTTTTTTATAGTACTTTAAGGTTTGCAAAGTGCTTTGCATAGTTATCTCATTTGATACAATAATCCCACGCGGCAGGTCAATTATTAACCCATTTTACAGCCGAGGTAGACAGAGATTAAGCGACTTGTCCAGTGTCACACAGCTAGTAAATGTCTGAGGCAGGATTCCCACTTAAAATCCAGCACCTTATCTACTGTGTCGCCTTGATGCCATAAAGAAGAAGAAGGATTATAATAAATAACAATTTACTCTTATGTAGTGCTTTAAGGTTTACAGTTTTACAAAGTACCTTTAAGTAACATTGAATCCCTCCCATGTAACAACAAGAGTAACACTGAATAACCTTGGATTAATTAAATAAACTGAGATTAATTTGAATTAATTATATGGCCTGGTATAGTACATGTATAGAGTGCTGGTTTTGAGGTCAAGAAGACCTAGGGTCAGACCTAGCCTCCTACATACACATACTGAGTGTATGACTCTAAATCAGTTGACCTTGAAGTGTCCCAGAGTGTTCTCTAAAAGTCATCTGTGTTTGAGTTTGCTCATCTGTGTCTAGACAGGGAGTTCCCTCATTATCTTTAAAGGCCATCAGATCCAACCCCCTCAATTTACAGCTGATGAAACTGTGGCTTAGGATATGAAAATAGCTTGCCCAAGTGTGCCTGTGGTAACAAGCAGGCAGTAAAGAACAGTGTTCTTTCCCCGCCACCATCCTGACAGTCTGCATCAGGTTTCTCTATAGCAATGAAACCACAGGTTTTGCTACTCCAAAACCACCTCATCTTTTATTAAACCCATGGTTTAAGGGTCTAGTTTCTGATATGTGTCCCAAGTACCACTCACCATTTAGAGCAGGAAAAACAAGCAACCAAAGGAAAGTCACCTGATCCTAGTGGGTTTTTTTCTTGCTCTTCTATAGATTTTTGGACCAGGGGACGATGAAGTGAAACAACAGAAGTGCAATATGTTCTCATTGCTGTTTTTAGGGCTCGGAATTCTTTCTTTTTTTACCTTTTTTCTCCAGGTAGGTGCCCAGCCATCTCTTCCTTTGCTTCCAAATATTTACATGCATTATGGGCCAGTCATAAAATCAAGTCGCCATTTTAAATCCTTCATGCTAACTGAAATCACAAAATGCAGTTTGGATGCAAGCTTTGATGACTTGGAATGTTCAGTCTAGAATAGATAATTAAATAGACTTCTCTTAGCAGAGAGGTAGGGGACTGCAGGTGTGTGTGTGTGTGTGTGTGTGTGTACTGTCTGACCTGGTCACAAATATCTTGGTGGTTTTGCTTAATTTTGTTGTTACAAGGGAGGGATTCAGTGCTGGAAGGTGGGAGATGGTGGTTCCATGTGGAGATAGGTATGGTATAAAAACGAAAGTCAACCAGTGTACCTCCCCCTTTCCTTAACCAAGAGTAGGGTGCTGTGGAAACAAAGCTCTGAATGTAATAGTAGACTTGGTGCATTGTCTATTAGTTTTGTAGATCTTAATTTTTTTTTATTAGTAGTTTGTCATAAGGGATGGCTCTCCAGGGGAGGGAAGGAGGAGGCATATATTGGGGAGTGAAGGTGATATAAAAAAGAAAGATAACAATTTTTAGAAATAATGATTAAGGAAAACAAATGTCATTGGACAAGTTTTTTGTTTTTTTTTTTTTAATGCAGACAAGCTCCTTAAGGGTAGGAAAATGCATATGGCCTAAAGGTGGTACTCAGATGTTTACTCCTGGGCTTTGCTACTTATAGTCCAGTGAGAGTTGCCTAGGGATCTGAGGGGGTAAGCAACCTGTACGAGGGGTCACATAGCCAGTATGTGTCAGAGGCAGGTGTTGAACCCGAGTCTAAGACTGACTAGTCGTATCTTATTTTGTGACTTCTGAGTCACCTAGTCTTCTTCTTCCTAAAAATGGAACCTAACATAAAATGAAATCTCTCTGTGCAGAAGTCTTTAAAAATGGGTCAGACAATAAACGTTCAGAAGAGTTTGGGTATAACCAAGCCCCCAACAAGAATCAACTCAGCAGCCTTTCAAGGTGTCCTCTAGGCCTGGGATTCTGTTACAAACTCGAGACTTGAAGATCTATGAACACTGGATTTGAACACCATTAGGAGCAACTAGAGACTATTGCTTTAGGATATTCACTAATTTGGATCGTTACTGACGGTAGAGTTCTTCTCAAAAACAAAGTAGAAATCCCCAAAGTGGATCAGAATTCTCTTGGACTGTGAAAGTTCTATGTAGGTGTTTGCATCCGAGAAGTTTATGCCCAAGACCTAGGGAAGATAGAAAGTAACAATGGTGGCCTTTTTCTTTTCTTCTCAATCAGGGCTTCACGTTTGGTAAAGCTGGGGAGATCCTCACAACACGACTTCGGTTTATGGCTTTTAAGGCAATGCTAAGACAGGTATTTTTCTCACTTGCTTTTTAGATTCACTCTTACATTTGCCTGGGTGTGCTGAGACTGGGCTTCCATCTGCACAGAATTAACATACACCCAAATATACCTCTCCTAGACCATTTACACTACTGATGTGTTAGGGGTGGGGGAGAATAAGTTAAAATGAGAAAAATAGATTCTGTGGACTTGGTAGACTCAAGCTAACAACATTTTCAAGACAAGAACCATCTTCTATTCCATGGGCTTCATTAGAAATTTTATTAAGACCTATGACCTAAAATACAATAGTCAGGTAGCAAATTAGATTTAAAAAAAAAATGCTCAGCTCTGCAAACAGACCTCTGTGATACTTTTTCCTCCCACCTCCATCATACGACCTCTGGGGTTCTGCACCAAAGAGAGAACTCTAGGACTAGGAACAACCACTATATTAGTGGCCACAATGGGATCATAGCTGTATAGTGTGAAAACCTTAGAAATCATCTTGTCCAACCCATTCATTTTACAGGTGAGGAAACTGAGGCCCAAAGTAGTTAAATGATTTGATAGTGAATGAAAGAGATAGAATTGGAATGCAGATCCTGTGATGCCAAGTTCATTGCTACAAGTTCAATGTTCTCCCTTTGAAGGCAGGTCAGTTAACTTCTTTGTAGGAGTCCCAAATCCAAGGAGTATGTTCAGTATTGGCTGAACCCTCATCCGTCTTCCAAAATGGTCTGGGTTACTCTCTTTCTCAAGTCAACATCAAGGGTATACATAGACTGTAGAATGGCAATGGGAGCTTTGAATCCATCCCACATGGTCAAGAATTGACACTACAGTCTTCCATGTCCAGATTAAGCATGTGTCCAACACGTGCATACTATTCTTGTTCTTTGGGGTTGAGAATTGATGTTGTTGTTGTTTGGGGATTGGGGAGCTTTATTTCACTATTTCGAGAACAGAGAGGCAATGTGATATAAGTGAATAGATTGCCTTGGAGTCACCAAGAATTGGATTCAAATCCTGCCTCTGCCAAATTCTAACCACAGGCAAATTATTTAATCTCGAAGTGCCCCACGTAATATTCTAAGATGATGTTACAAGTGAATTACCCAACAACATTAGCAGAGGAAGTTCCCATACTAGGGATTCTCTACACTAGTGAAATCATAGGAAAGGACCAAATAGATACATGTTTTTCATGATTTAAAGAATATTATTTGGCTTTGTTATAGGACATGAGTTGGTTTGATGATCCTAAGAACAGTACTGGTGCGCTTTCAACAAGGCTTGCAACTGATGCATCCCAAGTTCAAGGAGTATGTAACCTACTCTCTGCTGGTGCATTTCTCACCTTTGACATAGCTGGAAATCAATGTGCAGTGGAACTTTCACTTTGGGGGTGATTTCTATAGCATTTGATCTTTTCAGGGAATGTTAACCTAATGGAGGTTTTAATATTTGCCATTTTAGTTCAATTCAGCAGATATTTATAAAGTGTTAGGGACTTGGGATACATAAAAAATGAAACATTCAATGCTCCAAGGAGCTCATATTCTTCTGAGGAATGAGTAAAGCAGGCTAAGTAAATAGAAATCATATACAGAGTAATACAAGGTACACTTCTCTCAGCATTACACAAATTCCTTTAAATCAGTAGCATGTTTTCAGCCCATTAATGCCCTCCTAGTGGAACAGAATCAGTGAATTCCCAAAAAGTAGTCATTTAATTGGGATAAAGGTAAAGTCCCACATTTGAGTTTTAAAAAAAACCCAACCATGTACACAAGATAGAGAAGAAATGATTAGAAAACAATTCCTATGAAGAAAACCTGATAAACGTGACAGCTAACTGCAAATCACTCTAGACTTGGAGTCAGGAAGATCTGAGCACAGATCACACCTCAACTAATCTTGCTAGCTGTGTGATCCTGGATGCTTCATTTGGATAAGTCACTTACCAACTTCTTGGTGCCTCAGTTTCCCTGTCAGAAAAATGGGGATAATACAGTCACCTAGCTCCCAGGGATGTTGTGAGGATCAAATGGATTAACATACAAGGTCAAAGTCTTTTGCAAGCCTTAAAACTCTAAATACGTGCTATTATTATTATTATTATCATTATTAATGAGTCAACAGTATGATGATATGGCAAACCAAAAATATTAATGCAAGCTTAGATTGCATGAATTGGAATACAGTGTTCAAAATTAGAGAAGTAATATTTCCATTATATTCTGCCCTAGAGGGCTCTCACCTGCCAGTATTGTACCAAGTTGTTAGTGCTTGTCTTAAGAAAGAATTTGACTAATCAGAACCAGTTCGAAGAAGGGAGGCCAGGATGATGAGGGAAATAAAAGCCATGCCATATGAGGTTTAACTGGAGGAACTGTGAGTTTTCAGCCTGGAAAAAAGAAGAATTTATAGCAACATAATCAGTGCTGTCAGACAATTAGAATTAGATGTTCCATAGGTGTCTTAAGCTCAGCAAATACAAAACTGAACTCATCACCTTTTCCCTAAATCTTTCTCCCTTTGGAATTTCCTTTATTATTTTTGATGCTGTCTCTCCTCCTTCTAGTTCCCTAAGCCAGTCACATGGGGACCATCCTCCACTCCTCACTCTAGTTTGTTGCTAAGTCCTATTGATTTTAAATTCATTGGCATCTTTTGCTCATGCCCCTGTCTCTCCTCTGACATACCCAACTCCCTGGTACAGGCTCACATCATCTCGCATCTGAACTGTAGCAGCACCTTAAGTCTCTCTGCACTCTGGTCTATCCTCTGCTCAGCTGCCAGAGTGATCTTCTTGGAGGACAATGCTGACCATGTCATTCCTGATTCAATAAATTCTTTGCTTCCTGTCATTTCCAGGATTGGTTATAGAATCTGGTGTTCTGAGCCTTCATAACTTCTCTCTTCTCCCACCTTTCCAGTCTCCTTGTATTCTCACATACTCTGTGATCCAGTAACACTAGTTTTCTTGCTATTTCTTGCACAAAATACTCCATCTCCCAACTCAATGCATTGGTGTCCTCCATTTCTGGAATTCTTTCTCTCCTCTTCTCTGCCTCCTGGTTTTCTCCACTTCCTTCAAGTCTCAGCTAAAATGCCACCTCCTACAGGAAACCATTCCTAATCCCCCTTAATCCTTATCCTGCATATAGCTTGTTAGTGAATAATTGTTTGCACCTATCTCTCCCATAGACTGTGAGCTTCTTCAGAGTTGGGACAGTAGTTTTGCCTTTGTTTCCTAGTGCTTAGCACATTGCCTGACACCTACTAATTGACTGACTAGCTCAAATATTTCAAAATAATGTAGATATGTTTTGCTTATCCTCAGATGACAATTTTGGACGGTCCAGGGAGGCAGATAGGAGCCAACATGGGGGAAATATTCCTATTGATTAGAGCTGTCCAAAAATAGAATGGATTCCCTTCCTTTCTAGGTAATGGGTCTTCCATTATTAGATGCCTTCAAGCAGAGACTGGATCCATCATCCCTTGTCAGGAATGTCATAGAAAGGATGTGTGCTTTGGTCTTCATTGAACTGGATATCCTCTGAGGTTATCCCACTCCAAGGTTCTGGGATGCTCTGAGTTTATCCCCTTGATAGAAGATATTGGCTTCTTTTCCATCCTATCTATAAGAAGAGATAAGAAGACTAGAATGAGAGCTTAAGGAAGTAGGAGAGAAACTACCAGAGTCACTGATGTAGTATCATGTTTGGGGGTCCTTCATAAAGAAATTAAGCAAGCCTCAGAGGAGATACTGAAGCTATATATAGGCATCTTGCGCTCATCCCTCTCTTTAATATCCAATCTTATCTAATATCTAACATGCCCTACCCTAACCCACATATACAGTCATTTGCTATACGTTGACAGTTTTAGTTCCTCTAAATCCTTCGTGGGCAGCTGGGGGAGCCATAGTGCTCAAAACATCAAGAAGACTTATCTTCATGAGTTCAAATCCAGCCTCAGATACTTACTAACTATGTGACCCTGGGCAAGTCATTTAACCCTGTTTGCCTCAGTTTCCTTATCTGTAAAAATGAACTAGAGAAGGAAATGGCAAACCACCCCAGTATCTTTACCAAGAAAACCCCAAATGGGGTCATGAAGTGTCAGACACAGCTGAAGAGACTAAAACAATAACCTTTATATTCATCCCCTGTTCTCCATTGACACCCTAAACCCTCATCACCTTGCACCTGGAAAAACAAGTTAGCCCCCAGTATCTATTTTCTTTCTTCTCCGATCTACTTTCTACAAAGCAGCCAATTTGATATTCCCAAATCCCAGGTATGACCAATCCCCTCCCCTGCTTGAGAATAATAATAGCTAACATTTATGTAGCTTTTACTGTGTACCAGGCATTGAGCTAAGCACTTTACAAATGTTATTTCATTTGATCCTTGTAACAACCCTGGGAGGTGCTATTATTAGTTTTGTTTTACAGATGAGGAAACTGAGGCAAACAGTTTAGGTGACTTGTCCAGGGTCACACAGGTAGTAAGTGGTTGAGGTCAGATTTGAACTTGGATTTTCCTGGCCATAGGCCATATGCTGTATCCATTGATCCATCCTAGCTGCTCTGTATCTCTAGTAGACTATTGCTTTCAAAGATAAAACACACACACACACACACACACACACACACACACACACACACACACACACACACACACACACACACACACACACACACACACACACACACACACACACTGTAAACCCTTTATGTTCTAGCCAACCGCCAAAGTGGTTTTATACCTCTCAGTGCCTTTGTTTCAGCTGTTCCCCATTCCGAGGATGTGGTTCTTTCTTTTTCTGCCCTTTAAGATACCCTTGCTCACTTTATGACTTAGCTCAAATGTCTTCTACATGAAGCCTTTCCTGATGTCCACAGGTGGTAGGGCTATCCACCCACCTGTGACCTGCCACATCTGAAACTAACTTTGAATTTATTTGAGCGATCATCTCTCGTTTTTCCATATGTTATAGCTTGATTGTATCTTATATTTACTTAATTTATTTAATAGTCTATATTTTACACTTACTTATCTGTGCCCATATTATCTTCCCTGAGGAGGATGTTAGTTCCTTGAGGACAGGGCCTTTTTTTGCTTTTGTCTTTGTATGTCTTTGTGCCCAGTACCTGGAATGTGTTTGGGGGTGGTGGTTAAGAAATGCTTGTTGAATGAATCAGTGAATAAGCTCATTTGCATGGAACATGGAACACAGATGCTTCCTTCTTTCCTTTTCAGGCTACAGGTAGCAGACTGGCTTTGATTGCTCAGAATACAGCAAACCTTGGGACTGGGATAATCATATCATTTGTATACGGTTGGCAATTAACCCTTTTGCTATTATCAGTTGTTCCAATCATTGCTCTATCCGGAATTATTGAAATGAAAATGTTAGCCGGAAATGCTAAAAGAGACAAGAAGGAACTAGAAGCTGCTGGAAAGGTGGGTCTGATGAAGGTTCTTGTGAATGTACAAACATCTTTGGGAAACTTGCTAGTGAATCTTGGTGATTATCTGCAATGGCTGGCTATAATTTATAAGGGTCCATTACTTTGAATAATATTATTTACTGCAATCAACAGTGACTGAAGAAATGTACATGTATAAGGCTTCTGAGTAGTCGAAAAGTCTCTGACTTTTTATTCCTTCTTCCTGAGCTATATTTTCAAATATATATTTCTGATGTTCTCACCAATTCCCACCATTGAATTGTTCTGTAGTGTGTTGATTCAATTCAGAGGGTCTTATGGAATTCTTTGATGGATTTCTCTTCTTCTTCATCTTCTCCAGTGGGTGATGGTGCATAAGTGGCCATTATTTTTGAGGCACTCTTTTTGCCAACCATTACATGTTATACAATTAAACTTAGCATTGTTGGGGTCAGGCTAGAAACTAGACCTGTCACTTCACTGGTGTACAGAAATTCCAAAGGAAATTTCTTCCATCCATCCATGTCAGTGTTTTCCTGTAAATTAGTCTTAAAAGAGTTGCTCAGGAACACCAAAAGATTAAGTAATTTGCCCAAGGTCCTAAGGGTACACAACCAATATATATCAGAGTTGGGACTTAGATCCCTCCAAGGCCACTTTCTAAATACTATGGTACTCTCCCTTTCTGAATGGTTTGGGGTGTGTGTGTGTGTGTCTGTGAGAGAGATTCATATGCTTTTTGTGTGTATATGTATACACACAGATTAGATAGATGCATACATATACATACACACACATATACACAGATCGTGAAGTAAAGGGTTGATTTGACTCTGGTAGGAGTAGCAAATCAACTTACTTAATAGGGTAATTCAGAAACAAGCTGAACTTTCTGAGGGCCTTAATTATACCATTTCATCTAACCTGCGTCTAGCTCAGTGTCTGGCAGGAACGTAAATACTTAACCAATGCTTGTTGAGTTGATTTGAATCCTGAAGGGGATCTGGGAGTGGGAAGAAATGTGCTGGATCTGAGTCCAAGAAGGGAAGAATCCTAGGAGAGAAAGCAAGAAACTGGTGCCAAAAAGATGAAGGAGAGAAAACCCCTAAAGCAGCAAGGCAGAGGAAAGTGGCAAGGGGCCAGGGCTGCTAGAGTCTGAAGGCAAGTCTGGAAGAGGCTTTTAAAATTCTTATCGGTGAAAGAAGATTGAAGAGGTGAAAAACGGCTGATAATTGGATTTAGAATAAGACAACAACTTCCAGCCTTTCTTTGGCTCGGGGTTTTCACAGGAAGCTGTTGAGTACCCATCTAAGGCAGTTGAGCTCCCCCAGGAAAAAGATCACAAGACTAGAGTACATAAAAAGAAATAAAGCTTCTCTCAGGAGTCCCCAGAGAGGTGAAAAGGCCTAGCCAATAGACAATTTGGAGGCTGACTGTCCTGGAATCCATTAAGAATGGAGGACTGCTTTCCGAGAGGGCATGACTGTCATTGTAGTGACCTGAAGAGAATACGCTGGGTTTTTCTATCACTGAAAAATAACCAACCCATATACAAAGGAATAGTTATAGACTTTCAAAACTCAAAGCATCAACTAGTTGAATTCTTTTCCGATGATCTGCTACTGATAACCCAGGGCATGTCCCGTGTTAGGGCTCCTCCCCCAATTCCTCAAAGTCATTCTTCCTGGCTGTAGCATTCTCTGTTGAGCTGCCTCCCCAAACTTCAAAGTTTGGTTCTGTTTGAATTTTAATTTTTGAATTGTGAATCTGTGATTTCATCATCATGGAGAATTTCTGGTCATCTATACAGGCCACCAATTTACCTGTAACTTATCGGTCTTAAGTATCAATTGAAGAACTAAGAGGTTATTCTTTGTCCATAGTCACAAAGCTGATATTGTGCCAAAGCTGTGACTTAAACCCAAGGCTTCCTGACTCTAGGGAAAGTCTTCTATCCAGCATCATAAAGTACACTAGGGCTGAATTACAGAATTAATCATAGCTGTGTGGTTCAGGTGTCTCTTTTTAGGCATATCAGTTTTTTTTTTTTAAGTCTTTCAAGCTTTTGCTGAACATTGAGAACTAGCTTGAATAAAAGAGGCCAGCCTTTGGGTTTATACCAGAAAACAAGCATATAACAGCAATTGTTGACATAGCCATAAAATCTGTGTTTTTAAAAACTAATGCTACTACTAATTAGTATTAACTCCTAATAATAGTATTACCTCTTAGAACTGAATACAGCTTTAGACTTGGAGTCAGGAAGAATTGAATTGGAATCCTGCCTCAGATACCCACTATGTGACCCTGGTTCTCTATGCCTCAGTTTCCACATCTGTAAATTGGGAATAATAATACCTGTCTCTTGAGATTATATTGGGAAAGTGAAATGAGAGACTATATGAAAAATATTTTGCAAGACTTAAAGCACTATATTAAATATTGTTGTTCTCCAGTCACATCTGATTCTTTATGACCCCATTTGGGATTTTCTTGGCAAGGATACTGGAGTGGTTTGCCATTTCCTTCTCTAGCTCATTTTACAGATGAGGAAACTGAAGCAAACAGGGTTAAGTGACTTACCCAGAGTCACACAGCTAGTATCTGAGGCAATATTTGAACTCCTTACTCCAGGCCCAGCACTCTATTCGTTATGTCACCAGGAATCAAAGGATTTGGGTTTAAAAGGCTCCTCTAACACTCCTTCACCCTGGCCAAGTGATTTAAGATTTTCTGGGCATAGTTTCCTTGGTGGTAAAATGAAGCACTTTTAATATATTACTTAATTTAGTCCTAGGAGCTCATCCAGAGCACATATTGCTAATTCTATTTTACTGGTGATGAATCTCAGACTCAGGTAAATTAAGTCCCCCACCTAATAGAAACAGAACCAGGATTGCAATCTAGATTTCCTAACTCCAAGGTCAAGATTCACTGCTCTGTACCACCAAGTCAATTAGTTAAATTGAATGAATTCAACTGATTTTCCTCACCAAGGACCAGCCTATACAATACAGGTGACTGACATGCTATTTATTTAGCCTGGCTGTTAGGGAGTTTTAGTTTATTCTGGAGTCTCTCCTGATCCTAGGGGGATATCTCTTAACCTTCTAAGACTTAACATTTCTAAGACTTATCTCGACTAAGGTTTAGATTCATTATAGTCTACATTCAGTAAAAGGAGTTCCCTCACTAATGAAATCATAGATCTTTGACTTGTTCAAATATACTGTGATAGTAAAATATTAGAGTTTTAATACTGTATTTACATAGTAATGTTTATAAAAGGCAGTATGGTATAGTGGGCTGAAGATCACCTTTGGAATCAGGTAGACCTGTATTCTTTTTCTGCCTCTTTTGGGACTTTGGACAAATTGCTTAACCTCTCAGAGTCCTAGGGAACTTTCCAAATTATTGGTCTGTATGTATAAGTGAGTGTTCCTTTACCAAGAATTCCCTATAAAATCACAGGTATAGACTAATAATAATTTATAATGCAGTACAATATACTATAGTATAGTATTATTTCTTCTAAGGAGGATCTGGTCTGTGTTATAGATTGCGACGGAGGCAATAGACAACATAAGGACGGTTGTGTCTTTGACCCAAGAAAGGAAATTTGAATCAATGTATGGAGAAAATTTGAATGGGCCCTACAGGTAATAAGTAAACAAAAAACTCTTAGTAAGTATTTGAGCTTTAGTTAAAAATGGGGTGAATCAATATTGAATTAATGGCATGAAGGTCACATTTCTTCAAAGAGTGTAGTAAATGGGGTGGCTGGGTGGCCAAGTGAGTAGAACACTGGCCCTGGAGTCAGGAGGACCTGAGTTCAAATCTAGCCTCAGACATCTAACACTTACTAGCCATGTGACCTTGGGCAAGTCACTTAACCCCAATTGCCCTGCCCTCCAAAAAAAAAAAAAGCAAAAAAAAAATAACATCAGATAGTGTAGTAATGATATTGGAATCTTACCTCAGATGCTTACTATGTGACCCTGGTTCTCTGTGCCTCAGTTTCCACATCTGTAAAATGGGGATAACAATACCTGTCTTAGGTCGGGAAGGTAAAATGAGACATTACATGAAAAATATTGAGCATCATATTTCTTCAAATAGTATAGTAATGAGAAGGATGTGGAGGTATTATATAAGCAGGTAGGTTTTTAAAAGATTTTTTAAAAATGTAACAGGAGACAATATGATGAAAGCAAGAACTGTGAATTACTACTCAAGAAATCCAGGGTTGAGACCTATCTCTCCTCCTGCTACTTACTAGCCATTTGATCTTGGACAAATAATTTAACCTTTCTGAACCTCAGTTTCCCCATATGTAAAATGTAATAATAAATATATAGTATAAATATAATAATATAATTTATAAAATAATAATATTAATAATAAAAGTTATAATAACACCCTAGCTCACAGTGTGGTTGTAAGGATAATGCTCTCTTGTGAAATACTGAAATATACTATAAATGCATCAGGAAAGTCAGGGCTCTGTAATCAAGAGGTAGCAGAGAACTGAATAACAATTTGGTTTTGAGTTTGGATGGTGTATATACTCCATCTGGGCAATTCAGAGCAGAAATTAACATTGGATAATTGATCAGCTTCATTCTGACCAAAGGGGGCTCCTGTTCTTTGGCTAATTTAAATCTTTCATCCTGTAGGAAAAGAGTGGCCCCAAAGTCTAAAGCCATTCTAATTGCAGAGACTCCTAGGTTTAGATATCCGTTTAATTGAACAATATCATTCATTCATCAAGCATTTATTATATACTAGGCATTGGGAATACAAACAAAGGCAAAAGTCTTTATTGACAAGGAGTGTTAAAAGTCATGTTCCCAAGTGACTCATGTAAAAGGCATGAGACATGTACACAAATAGCCTTAAAAAATTAGAAAGAGGGAGGTACAAAGTGCTATGAGTTCAAATCAAGGAGTCTTTAGCAGATAGGGAATAGGAGGGCTTCCTGGAGAATGTATCTTCAGCATTTACCAAACTAGAAACATCTTTAAAAAAGAATGAATTTAACTTCTTCTGGCTTATTCCAGAGGCAGCTAGATGGCACAGTGGATAGAGTGCCAGGATCGGAGTCAAGAAGACTCATTTTTGAGTTCAAATCTGACCTTAGACACCAACTGTGTGATGCTGGGCAAATCACTCAACCCACCCTGTTTGCCTCAGTTTCTTCATCTGTAAAATGAGCTGGAGCAGGAAATGGCAAACCACACCACTATCTTTGCCAAGAAAACCCCAAATGGGGTCACAAAAAGAGATACAAGAAGAAAACAGCTGAACAAGGACTTGTTTATGGTGAAGCTATGATGATTTTTAGTAGTCATTTTTTCTGAAGTTGTCTGAAATAATGTGTTCTAAAATTTTTCAGAAAATAATTTCAAGCTTATTAGTATATAGTTTCTGTAATCTACCTTCACTCTCTATTTAAAAATCAGTACATTTCCTAGATGCTTTCCTTATTAATGTTATATGACAATAGGAAGATTATAAACTCTACTCAGTTTCACTGCAGCATATTTTTATGCATTAAACAATTCAGTTCATCAAATATGTGACACCCTACTGTATGCAAAATGCAGTGTTGGTTGCTGAGGAAGCTATAAAAATAAAAAAGCTACAATTCCTGCCTTTAAGGAGTCTATAACCTAAAAAAATATGTTCTAAATCTGGAGATTGAAAAACCTGTTTATAAAAATATTTTGATAATTGTATTTCAATATAATTAGTTTCCTTTTAGAATCCTATATACAAGAATATATACAAGGGCATTTTTTAAGATCCTCTATAGGCTAAATTCTGTGCTAAATGCTTTACAAATATTATCTCATTTTATTTAATGCATTTACAAACATTATTCTTTTTTTTGCCTTTTGAAGGGGGGAATGCAGGGCAATTGAGGTTAAGTGACTTGCCCAAGGTCACATAGCTAGTAAGTGTTAAGTGTTTGAGGTCGGATTTGAACTCAGGTCCTTCTGATTCCAGTGCCAGTGCTCTATTCACTGTGCCACCTAGCCACCACTACAAACATTATTCTCATAAGTGTTCTGTAGGTGTCACAAAATTGCCAAAGGAGTTCATGACATGGAAAAGATTAAGAGCCTTTCATCTGGAATAAAGTAGTTGTACACAAATCATACTCAACAGGGAAACTCAGTTACTAAGGTTCCTAAACATATTTCCTTAGTTATAGGGACGGCATCATTCTGGTGACAGTTTCTTATCTCTTCTGTTGAGCCATGAAGCTTGCTCACAGATTCTTCTGGTGTCCATTTGAAATTTGATCTTAACAGTTACACTCCTGTTCTAGTCTGATTAAGGAACAATGGAAAATTGACAATTTGCCCTGTAATGTTGACCCAAAGCATGTTCCAGAATATAAAACAACTCATCCTTACATGGTGCTTTAAAGTTTACAAGCTAAGGGGGCTTTTCATTTTTAGATCATGAGGGACTTCTAGATTGTGCCTATACATAGATGCATCTGTGGTTCTGATATTTGCGTCTTTAAGACATTCATTTTGAAAAGAAAATCTGTAGATGCTTGAGTCAAGAAGTCCATACATTGATGGGAATTAAACTTTAAGCCTAAACTTGACATTGTCTTTTCAGGGTTTGTTTGTTTGTTTTCTGCTGCATATCAGTTACTGAATCTCTGTTGATATTTCTGTCTAGATCAGTCCTCAGAATTTCATGGGATCATAGAGCTAGGGCTAGAAGATACCTCCGAAGTCATCTAGTCCAAAGGCAGCTAGGTGGTGTAGTGGATAGAGAAACAGCTCTCGAGTCAGGAGGACCTGAGTTCAAATATGACCTCAGATACTTGATACTTACTAGCTGTGTGACCCTGGGCAAGTCACTTAACCCTGATTGCCTTAGTCCAACTTATGTTGGACTAAGATTTAGAATTGGAAGGTATCTAAGAGATCATACATTTAAAACTAGCCATCAAATTGGAGGTCCTCTAGTGCAGCCTTTTCATTTTACAAATGAAGAGACGAAGGGCCAGAGATATTAAATGATTTGCTCAGGCTCATAGCTAGTTTCTAGCAGAGCCAGAATTCAAACCTCAGTCTGTCTCATTTCAAATCCTATCATCTTGTTAAGGAAGAAAAATGAGGCAAAAATAAACAAACTTCTTTTGATCTTCCTTTTCAGGAATTCTGTACGAAAGGCCCACATTTATGGAATCACTTTTAGCATTTCTCAGGCGTTTATGTATTTTTCTTATGCCGGTTGTTTTCGATTTGGTGCTTACCTCGTAGTGAATGGACACATGCGTTTTCGAGATGTTATTCTGTGAGTATCTTTAAATTTTCTTTTAGGCTATTCTGTTCCAGAATAGGGTTTCAGACAGTACTGTTGTCTTAGGTTTAAAAGTTTCTCTTTTGTAAATAGAGAGGATCTTTGGCAGGCAACACTTCAATCAAAGGAGTTTAAAATTGAAAATGAAGTCTTTTGCTATGATGATTGTTATTAACATGTGGGAGGTGCTATAGAAGAAACCATGGTTTAGAAGTTAGGATCCTTGGAATCTTAGAGAAAAAAGGAGTCTTAGAAGTAGATAATTTTGTCCAATCCTCCATCCAATGTAGGAATCTTCCCTACAAAATCCCTCAGAGGCAATCATCCAGTCTCTGACTCCAACACTACCTCCAAGGCAACTCATTCCAACATGAGGTGGTTTTAATTGTTAAAATGTTCCTCCATAGATTGAACTGAGATCAGCTGTCCTATAACATCTACCCATTGGTCCTAGTTCTGCTCCCTGGAAGTATGAAGTAGTCTAATCCTTCTTACAGGTGACATTTTTTGGATGTTTGAAGATAGATATCAAATACCTGCTCCCATGTCTACCTTCCTGTCCTACCCCCACTTTCCCACATACAGATACTAAGAGAAGTAGAAACAAAATGGAGTGCTGGATTTGGCACCAGCAGGATTTAATTTCAGTCCCATTTCTAACACTTACTAGCTGAGTGACCGCGGCCAAGTTACTTGGCCTCTATGAGACTCATACAAATATCTAAAGAGTTGAGACAATATAGAAAATGAGTATCAGGGAGTGACCATATCAACCCAGTCATCTTTGATATATTGACAATCATCTTCCCCTAAAGAATTTTTTGGTAGGTCAACTGTCACCAAATCCTTCAACCATTCCTTATATAACACGGCTTTGAGTCCTGCCCAGATCCTATACACGTGCTCTGATTTTTCCTTGCCCTTCTTAATACTTTCAAGTGGGCACACGAGGGCCATTGGAACCCCTCCTTCCTTTGTTCTGGACACTGGGCTTCTCTTCATTAAGATGACACTTGTTTTTAGGATCCATTAATTCACACTGGGCTTGCATTCACCCAAGATCTATCTCCAAGTCTTTTTCATATTAACTACTTTTATTGTAGGTCTTTTTCTTCCTACAGTTTTTAAGTTGTGAAGTTTCTTTGCCCTAAGGACATTTATACATCATCCCATCACTCCAACCTGTTAAAAACTTTTTGAATACTGATTCTGTCATTGAATGTATTAGCCATCCTTCTCAGCGTGAATCTGGGAGAGATATAGGTTCTGATTTTGCCTCTAACACTTTCTGGGCAAGTCACTGAACTTTTTTGACCCTCACTTGCCTCATTTCAAAAAAGGAGATCATAATACCTGTAGTACTTGCCTCATAAGGCTGTTGTAAGGAACAACTGAGAGTGTGCAGAGGGATTAGCAGTCCTTAAAATGCTATAGAAATGTTATTACTATTATTATTGTGTCATCATCTGAGGCAATGGGAAAGCAGTCAAACAGGCCAGAAGTAAGAAGAGAACTTACAAGCATACCTCTAGGGAGTTCCTTCTAGTTTTGTGGCTCCCATTTTGTTTTTCAAATATTAAGACCTTTTTTTAAAACATCAGACATATTGAGGATCTCCACTGGGGTTGTCCTATAAGTTTTTCTAAAATGTTCAATGGCAAAAAATGACTATGAATTAATTTAGTTGTGCTTTTAAGGAAATTTATAACAGCATCTAAATACATTTGAAAAACAATGAGATACATAAGTGCAATACATAGTATTTATTTAGTCTCTACTGAAATATATTTATTTATTTTACTGAGTCATACTACGTATTTTTGGAATTAAATAAAAAAGATGGTGTGGCAGTGATCCTGTTTTCTAGAAGCTGGTAGAGCAAAAATTATAACAGATTCTATCCTGCTAGGAAGGCTTTGGGTATAATCCAGATGCCACATTGTATTTGTTATCCAAAGATCAGGCTAGCTAAGTACAAAAAGTCTCATTACCAGTAGTTTAAAAATGGGGTATTAAGTTGTTTGGCCATGCCAACCCATGAAATGAAGAAAAAGTACAAAAATGTACCATAATCCTTTGTAAGCTCTTGCTTGTTCTAGAAGTGATGGTTGTAGAGTTACAGGAAAAGGGACAGATGGTGCTAAGAATTGCAGAGTTTTAAAACTGACTGTAAACATGTAAGAATGGATTTAAATCTGCATCATTGGGGGAAGAACCTACTTTGGTTAGATCATAAATCCATTAGAGTATTACAATATTAATATTAAATTAATTGTTGGTGATCAAGATATAAAATACTTATCTAGTGACCAATAGGTTGACATATCATGGAACTGAATCATATCAATATTGACAGTTCATCTATAAATGAAATTAGAAGATTTAAAGAAATTAACCAAATGGAAGTATGGCCCCAGTATTCTTCTTGAAGAGGCAACTAAGATGTGGGTAGAGTTGGCCTTATCATAGGTTTAAAGAGAACATCACTTCATAAGATACTTGGTCATCTCACATTGTGGTACTCATGATGAGTATAGGGCTAGTCAAAGCCTTGGAGGTTGATGGGCAGCCACATTTTTGTACGAAAAGCAAGAGTTTGTAATAAAAGATTTAAAGTACAGGGCAATAGCCCCATAGCAGTTCCACTTAATCTTTTTTGTTCTAGCTTCCCTGTATTTGTTCATTTGCATGGCAAAATACATAGGATCTTGGTAGTAAGGTGTATTTCAGAGTCCAACTTCCACTTACCACCAAATCCAAACAGTTAAGACAAAAGTCTTTAGCCTGGAGACATTGACTAGTTTTACTTTGAGACCCTTAACTAGGTGTGATAGGTTATATCTTTGGTCATAGACTAAAAGAGCTATTCACCTAAGCTTATCAGGGAGAGGCTTTCTAGTCACTGCACCTAAGAAGACAGGAGCCAGAATAGCCAGGACATGTCCTGGAACAGATGAAGCCCAGAAGCTGGTCATAGAGAGAAGCTCCATGTTCACATACTCTGTGGAGGATCCCAGCAGCAACTACAAGACCATCAGAGCAATGCCTAGCAGTGATGAACTACCCAGAAGAAATTAGAACCACATGATGATATCACCAGAGGACATCAGCAGCTCTACAATTTTGGAGGTGTGAGTTGCCCTGGCAACATGTGTGTCCTTATGTGTGTTTGCCCCACACATGTCCCTGGCCACATGGCTTCCTGGTGTGTGCCTTTTCATGCATGTTCCCTGGCCACACTTGTTCACTATGTGTGTGCACTTCATGCATGGTTCATGATCATGTGCATTCCTTACATGTGTGCCTTCCTTGCATGTACTCTGGCCAGGGTACACACTTAAGTGTACATTCACCCACACAGTTTCTTCCCTAGGCATGTCCACTCTTCCCATTGATGACTTCTGTATTTGTGAGCAAATGTGCTCCAGGTTTATGGGAGAAAGGTTCTACTACGACTTGAATTACTATTCTATTCATTAAATGCCTTTTGTTTTGAAAAAATGTGTCCTCTAGCTGTTTAATAAAAAGTAAGTATTTCAGGCACAAACTCATGAAATATAACTTTGAGAGGATGCAGACCTACAAGTATCTTGAACCTGGGTACAGCTTTTTTGTGGAGCCTATATCCAAGAAAGAGTTTCCCAGGTGTTAACATGAATGTAAGCAAAGAGGTCCATTTCTAGGTAATTGTAGCTCTAAGAAGAGCTTGATTTTTAAAATTCCAAATTAAATCTCTATATATTCTAATATTTGATGACATCAATGCAAAGATGGACAGAGGGGAGAATGGCAAAAATGTTAGAAAATATGACTTTGAAAGTCTTATTTAAACAAACTACTGATGCAGAAAAAATAGAAAGTGGATAAAGGAGAGACTTAGACATTGACTTCACCATTTCCTAGATAAGTTCAAGTGACATAAAGGAAATAGCCAAAATAGCCTAGAAACCACCTCAACCCGAAAATATTTTATTTTATCTTATTTATTTTATTTTGTTCTATTTTATCTCCTTGCCAAGTGGCAGCATATGGCAATCAAGGGCAATGGTAGTTTAGAGTTTAAAGTTGTTTGTAAAATTTTACAAAAAAGGATAGTAAAAGATTACGACCAGCATTGCCCTATGAAACAGTGAGTAGTGATGAAAGGAGAAGGAAATTTATTGAAAGACTGGTGTGAGGTACAATAAATCCAGTTTATTCCCAAAACATTTTAGGGCAAAACTGGAAGAAGGGGAAAAAAGATTAAACATGGAAAAACCCTACAATTTTATAAGAAATTCGTTCAAAATTACTAGCGGAATCACCAGATGTAATATAATTTCATATTTCTCAATGTGCTATATTTCCTCAATGAGGAAATAGAAATGATACTAAAGAAAACATAAATGGAGAAAAACAGCTAAACCATACAAAGTATATGTTGAAGACAACTCTGCCAGAAATGACATAAGGATACTGAGGGATGATGCTCAAGATATTCAACTGAATTAATTAAATAAACACATATCAAGAAGCTAGCATATGCAAAGCATCGGGCTAGGCTCTGGGGATACAGAAACCAGCCCCTGGCCTCAAAGAACTTGTATTCTACAAAATGGACACAGATAAATCAATACAAGATGATTTGAGGCAAGAAAGAGCACTGTCAACAGAAGGGGATCAAGAAAGTCTTCACATAGGAGGTAGTATCTGGCCTTGAAGGAATAGAAGGGTTCCAAAACACAGAGATAAAGGAAAGAGCGCATTTCAGCAAAAGAAATTAAGAGACAGAATGCCAAGTTTGAGGAGCAACAGGCAAGTCAGTTTGACTAGAATATGAAATGTTTGAAGGGGAATAATATGTAATAAATCTGTAAATGTCATTTGAAACCATTTGTGAGTGACTTTCAATGCCAAGCTCAGGAGTTCATTTTATCTTAGAGGCAATAGGGAGCCACTGCAGATTTTGAATCAGATTTATGTTTTTAGAAGATTATTTTGGCAGCTGTGTCAGTTATGGCTTAGCAAAAAGATAGTAGAAGTAAGGAGACTAAATGGGATCCTACTCAATAGTCCAGATTAATCCACACGCCTTCTTTCTCATCTTTACAAAATAGGAGAATAATTTACAAATGTTATCTAAGACATGCTTGATGAAAAATATGAGATGGGAACAGACAGTCTTTTGCAAACCATATCTTATAGAAGATGACATTGTTAAGAGACACATTTGACTGAAAGTTACAGAGAATACAAGGTATCACTCTACCCACAGTTCGTTGACTATAAAAAATATTGGTTTGATAGAACAAATGCAGCTTTAAAGGCCATCAAATGTGTCTCCTAATGTGTGTTAAAAATTATGTAAGATTTTTTGATAAATACAATCACAAATAGTTTTGATCAGTAAAATCAAGGGAGAAATAAAAGAGTGAAATATATGTTCACCAAAGGTGTCTGAGACCATCATGAGGACAGAACTCAAATAAAAAAAGGAATTCCCTATAGATAATCAAGCAATTAACAAGAATTTATTAGGCATTTTCTATGTGTCAAGCATTGTGCTAAACACTAGAGATACAAAGAACGGCAAAAACATGGACCCTGACTTCAGGGAGTTCTATTCTAATGGGAGAGATAATGTGTAGATGGATATATACAGAGTAGATGAGAGGTAACTTCAGAGGGGAAGGCACTAGTAGCTGGGAGGACTCAGAGAGGACTGCTATAGTTCTCTAGATGTTCCTGTTTACAAGTGATAGATGACATTATGCTGATCACATTTTCTCAAAACATTGAAGAGGCTTCTAAATGAATTCCATCATCCCTAAAAGAATTTGACTCAACTATCTACACAGGAAAAACCAAGTGGATAAAGACTTTTCTTTAGCTCACAATATGAAATTGGATCCACAACTCATAAATTGGGTCCAACAATACATTTACCTTGGATAGATGCTGAAGACAGTGAACTGAGCCCAGTACTAAATAGGAGGAAGAGAGCAAAATGGATATCATTTGGGGAAAATTACATAGCACTTTCAGCAACCCAATCTTCTTCCTGAAAAAAAAAAATCCCATCTTTTCAACACAAATGTTTTTGCATTCATACTCTATGAATGTGATGCGTTGAGAAATCAAAGGTGCAGATCATCTTAAGGACAATGGTGAGACACATGGCAAGTGTAGATAGACAATAGCAGAATAGTCACCAATGATGATTTGGTCACACCAAGTTGCATAAAAAATATCATCATGGAGATAAATGACCAAAAAAAATAAGTGGGTAGATTGTGAAGGGAGAGCGAGGAGTAACAACTAGATCCCCAGGGTCTGCACTGGACCATCTGTAATTTCCAGGATTCAGCATTTTTGGAAAAGTAATTAGATTCACCAGTCAACATTCTTCTGGCTTCTCTCCTGTTCTCCATGATTCCTTAAAAATTACTAAGAGTAATATGGTGATTACAACCGAAAACTCTTTCTGAACCTCTGGAATCTAATTTGTTTGTTTTGAAGATATATTTTGTTATGGTCTCATCACCTCTCTTGAACTTCAGTCTACCCTTTCTTTCATGAAGATTCTTCTCCTTAATACAAAGTTTGAAGTAAAATGGAATTAGAGGAATTTGGCTTTCTCTGTTACCATTACATCATTCATCTGCCTTACGCAAGAGACCTCTTCCTTCCTTGTTTGTCTTCTTTCCCTCAAACATAGGTTAAAATGCCCTTTTTTATTATCATTATTTTTTTCACACAAATCTTGTCTTGTCCAAAAGCATTCACTTTCATGTTGCTATCCTAAGAGTTCTGTGTCTTTCTTTTATATTCATCTTTTCTTTTGTGTCCTTCCTCCCCTCATTTGTATTCATCCTTTAAAAATCTGAGCTCATTGGAAGAGGCCCTGTGCAATCTCATTGATCTTTTGAGGTGTTGCTCCCCTTTCCTTCATCATCAGCATCTTCTCCAACTGTGTTATCAGAATTTCATGTTTGGGGAATTTCCCATTCTTTTCTCAAACATCTACCCATTTATAGGCATTGTCCATGGAGGTCATATTTATCATTACATGAACTTTTTGAAATCTTTTTTCCAAAAGTTTAAGGAACATACCTGACCATGTCAAGTACTCCTTTTTTTCAATCACGAATTCTAAGATGACATGGTCACTTTCTCCAGTGACTCTTTTTGTATCTAATTTACCAACCAGTTTGTCTTTCTCCATCAGAATTGAGTAAAAGATAGCAGTTGGCTGTGTGATTGGAGTCAAAACCCAACCACTATGTGATTCGGTTTCCCTATCCACAAATTTCCACAATAAATAATCCAATTTGTTGAAGTTAATTGATAATGAACCTGATTCTCCCAATGCAAAAACTACTGTCTAATCATAAGTGAAAGACATTGGGAAGCTGCTATTAGAAATGAGTGGGAACCTAAAGGAAAAGAGAAAGTGGGTAGGGGGAAAACACCTAGTGAGACAATGGACTCAGGCTTCTTGCTTTTACTTCTTTATTATTAGTGTTTCCAGGGAATTTGGAAGAATTGTAGCGTACACAGAATAGTAAAGGAAAATCATAAAAGGAGTGGGGGGTTAGTAGGTTGGGCATTTGGGGGAATTAATAAATGTAAGTAGGAAGAGTAGAGATTTTACAAGCTAAGTCAGCTGTTTGGTCCTACAGCATTTGAAAAACTGTTTGTTAAGACTG
Organism: Pseudochirops corinnae; assembly: GCA_028646515.1. Taxonomy (NCBI): domain Eukaryota; kingdom Metazoa; phylum Chordata; class Mammalia; order Diprotodontia; family Pseudocheiridae; genus Pseudochirops; species Pseudochirops corinnae. Next base: position 5,658 of record JAQQSV010000149.1, on the reverse strand, counting down.
ATCTGACATTATTCACCTGTACTTGTTCCAGGGTGTTTTCTGCCGTTGTATTTGGGGCCATGGCCTTAGGACATGCTAGTTCATTTGCTCCAGACTATGCTAAAGCCAAGTTGTCGGCAGCCCACTTATTTATGTTGTTCGAAAGAGAGCCTCTCATAGACAGCTACAGTGAAGCAGGACTGAAGCCTGTAAGTTCTTGAATGCTTAACCACTGCTTATGTTTTGCTTTGTTTTCTAGAAGTTGACTTATTGTTTGGAGACACAGTGATACTCTCTGATAGTTTTAACCAGAAAGTCATAGGACCATAGGATTTCAACCTGGAAGGAACCTTAGAAGTCATTTAGGAGAATTCCATATTTTTGCAGATTAGGAAACTGAGGCAAAGAAAGAAAGTCTTGCCCAAGGTCACACGGGTTGTAAAACTGACATTCAAATCCAAGTCCTCTAATAATGAATTCCTTGCTCTTTCTACTATACCTTGTCATCTGCTATAATTTTTTATGATAATTAAAAAGGATAATACATTTGCCAAAGGTTGTTATACATTTAGCTCACCCTACACTAGACATTTCATGTTTCATTTCTATTCCTAATAAACTCATAACCAACAAAGCTACAACATGCAAATTAGTGCCCAAAGAGGCAAAAACAAGTTTTCTTCATTATTGAGGTAGAAGGGCAACCAGAGAGCCAAGTGAAGAGTTACCAAAATATTGTCCAGGGTTTATTGGATGTGCCTGCTCCTTGGCTGAGCTCTCTATCTAAAGCAAAGGACAGGCACATTTTGGAAGTGAATTATTTCCAATAAAATTACTCATCATTATTATGAACAAATGAGTTAAGAATCGCTCAGCTATTAGTAGCTCCCAATATGTTTGTTTGTTCTTCTGTGGAGAGATTTATAGTGTAAGAAAACATGGTTTAGGAAGATTATTTAAAAGTTGGAACACATTCAGAGAAGAATCACCAGGATGGTAAGTGGACTGTTAAACTATGCCTTATAAGGATGGTTTGGAAGAAAGGGATGTGTGGCCTAGAGAAGAGCAGACCTAGGGAGGGGGGCAGGAGTACTCTCTCAAGTATATGAAGGTCTCTTATATGGGATAAGATTTATTTTGATTGACCTTAAAGAGAAGAAGGAACAATTAGAGTGACATTTTGGGTTCTATGTAAGGGAAAAGCTCCTAACCATTGAAGTGGTCTGAAAGTGGAATGAGTTGTCACCATGGTACTGAGATAGTGAGGTTAGATGACTACTTTACAAAAAGTTACAGAAAGGATTTCTACAGGGTAAAGTTTGAATGATATGGTATCTGAGGTTCCTTCCAACTCAAGATTTTGTGATCCTAACTCAAGCACCCCCTGAGAGGAAGTTGAGGAAGATTTCTTTACCAGATGCTTTGGGTCAGTTCTTGACTCCTCTCCAACTATCCAGGCTCCATAGAGCCACTTCAAGGAAGGTCTGGAAGCCTGAAGATAAAGCCAGAAGCTTTATCTTTATTATTAGTTTTTATTTAGCTTTTATTATTAGTCTTTATTTAGCTTTGCTAAATCCCAAAGCCTTTGAATAAGACAAAGACAAGACAATTACTGACATGGTCTCACCTCAATAGCAGGATAAGTCTTGTAGAATCACAGAATTTCATTCATTGGGAGAGACCTCAGAGACAACTGAGCTCAACCCATCCTCTCTACAACCTTCCCAACAAGTGATCCCCAGCCTTTACTAGAATTTCTTCTAATGGGGAGCTCATTGCTACCTGAGGCAACCTATTCTCTTTTTTGATAACTCTGATTATTCAAATTCCACCCATTGCTCCTACTTCTAGAGCTTCAAAGTATGTGACAATCTCACCATCTTGCATGTGACAATCCTTCAGAAACTTGAATATACTTCCTAAGTCATCCCTTTTGCAACCATCCCCCTTGAAAGTCATCTCTTCTCCAGGCTAAACTTACCTCATTCCCTTAACTGATTCTGATATAGCATAATTTGTTCTTCCTTGGTGACTTTTCTCTGGACGTTCTCCAGCTTATCAGTGTTCTTGATGATAAAATGTGGTACTCAGAACTGAACAAGATACTTGAGATGTGATTGGCACTAGGCAGAGAACAACAGTGTTCTTGCTTCCCTCCTTCTGGATACTATGCTTCTCTTAATGTAGCTTAAAGTTTTTGGACTGGCATATCACACCATTGACACTGAATTTATAATCCACTAAAAACCACACATCTTTTCCAGATGAATGAACTTCAGTTCATTTTCTCCATATCATATATATATAACTTATTTTTGAAAATGCAAGTATGACTTTACATCCATCTACTAAATTTCATCTTCTTAGATTGCTCCTAATTATTCTAGCCTATTGAGATCTTTTGGAATGACTATCCATGAGTGCATTAGTAACTTCTTCAAGGTTTGTATCACTGGAAATTTGATGAATATGGTATCTATACATGTATTCAAGGTGCTACAGATCTTTGAGACATACCAATAGAGACCTCTTTTCAACTTGGCATTGAACCATTCGTGACAGTTCTTTGTGTCTGATATTCAACCAGTTTGAAATTCATCTAATTGTACTATTCTCTAAATGTGAATCTTTTCCTTTTGTCCAAAAGAATGAGAAAGAAAAACAGACTTTGTCAAATGCCTCGCAAAAATTTAAATTATCACTACAAATTCCTCTATCTGCCAGACTATTAACCTTGTCCAAAAAAAGATATAATGATAGTCTGTCAAGGCCTGTCCTGGATGCAACCATGCTGGCCCTTTGTGATCACCACTACCTTTTATATATGCTCATTAATGTATCCCTGGATAATGGTAGGTGTTGAAGTCGACTAGCTCATTGGCCTGTAGTCTGCTAATTTCAATCTCTTCTTTTTTTTGAAATTATGGTTATTTATTTTGCTCCATAGTATCTATTACTATTTAAATCATAGGATTTAAAGGTGGAACAGAACTTAGAAATCATGTAGCCCAGTCCTTCATTTAAAGATGTGGCACCTTTCCCATTTTCTAGATCTTTCCAAGATCACGGATAATGGTTCACACATCTGCCAACTCTTTCAGTATCTTGAGATGTTGTTCTTCTTGGCCTGTTAACATGAATTCATCAAAGACAAATAGGTGCTTCCTTACTATCTCTCTGGTTACGTTAAGTTTCAGCTTCCTGTTAGTTCTTTGTTGTTCTGTTCTTTTCAGGTCAGAGATCATTCTCCTTGGAAGAGAAAATAGAAGCATATGAGAGTATGAATAGTTAGTTCTGTCTTTTGTTCATTGTCCATTATTATCACCTCTGCTACCATGAGCAGCAGTCTTCTTCCTTCTTTGATTCTCCTCTTTTCTGTAATATAGCCCAAAAAAAGAAAAGAAGGAAGGAAGGAAGAAAGAAAGAAAAAGTAATTCACTCTTTTCTGTTGCCCTTGGCATTCTTTGACCTCCTGATATGATTCCTACAGAACCTGGCCATACTTTTGTATTCATTCTTCATTACATGCCCCTGGTTCTATCTTCTATACATGTTATTTTTAAAATTTAAGTTTATTTATGAGTTTTTTGTGCATGCACATTGTTTATTTTCCACAAGGGTTTTTTGCATGGTATGATGCAGTTATAGATTTGGAATTGAAAGACCTCGATTCAAATCCCAGCTCCGCCACTTACCTATGTGACCTTGGACAAGCCTCTCTGGGCTTCAGTTTCCCCATTCCACCACACCTACAAGTGAGTGAGTTGAAAGACCTCGATTCAAATCCCAGCTCCGCCACTTACCTATGTGACCTTGGACAAGCCTCTCTGGGCTTCAGTTTCCCCATTCCACCACACCTACAAGTGAGTGGGTTGAAAGACCTCGATTCAAATCCCAGCTCCGCCACTTACCTATGTGACCTTGGACAAGCCTCTCTGGGCTTCAGTTTCCCCATTCCACCACACCTACAAGTGAGTTGGGTTGGATCTCTTTGGTCTCTTTCAATTAAAAAAATCTGTTAGAAATGGACAAAACATTGAATTTTCATAGAAAGACCTATGGCATATGAGTTTTTCTGTAGTTTGAGGTATACTTTATCTGAATTTTATATATTAATGTTTCTACATAAGGATTTTATAAGGTACCAGGAACACATTATATATGAGATTTATATCTGGACCCAATAGCCTCCTGTAAAGTTTCCTGGATTCAATATTCCTTATTCAAATAATAATCAGTCCATTATTGGTTTCATTTTGATTTTAGGCCAAATTTGAAGGGAACGTGTCATTTAATGAAGTTGTGTTCAACTATCCCACCCGGCCAAATGTCCCCGTTCTTCAAGGCCTGACCCTAGAAGTGAAAAAGGGTCAGACCCTGGCTCTTGTGGGCAGCAGTGGTTGTGGGAAGAGTACCGTGGTGCAACTCCTTGAGAGATTCTATGATCCCCTGGCTGGAAAGGTGGTAAGTGAACTGTTCTCAGTATAATCATTTAGGACTAATAAAAGTTGCCTAGTTTTTGTCTGTTTTAATAAAGTTGAGTTGAACATGCCTAAATGTCCACAGAGGCAAGAGACTAATTATATACCAGACAATGTCATACAGTGGGATGGACAACCCGTAGAATTGGTTCTTTAGTTCATTTATCTTTGACAGACATTGAAGATGGACAGTAAACAGGACCCAGGATTGAACAGTAAGAAGAGAGAGGGATGGATTGCCTTTGGGAAATTAGGCAGTGCTTTTTTTACTGTAAAGTTCTTACTGAAACAAAGCCCTTTTCACTCTCAGTATTTGTTCAGTAATGTAGCTTTAAGTTATGGAATATCATAAGTGCTAGAAAATTAAAGTTGCATGTCATCCAAAGAATAACGAGGAAGGCATATGATGGATATGAGCAGGCTGCAACAAAGGTTGGCATAGGAGAAGTGCTATAAACAGCATCACCAGACAAGAACTGGTCATATCACAGGGAGAAGGAGGAACTAATGGACTGCCAAATGCTCTACTGGGAACCACACAATGTTTAAAAAAAAAAAAGGCTATTGGGGAAGCTTAACCAAGATTAAGGACCTTTAACTCTCATGGGATGATAGATTTTGATCTGAAAGAGATCTTAGAAGGAATCTAGTTCAGCCCTAACCTTTTACAGATGAAGAGACCAGAAGTCCAAAAAGGTTAAGTAACTTGCCCAGCTAGAGTCAGAATTTAAACTCAGGTTCAGTGACTGCAAGTTCTATGCTCTTTCTATGGTGCCATCCTGGATTTACAACCATTCTACTTCCACGTCTACTTCTTCATCTCCTCAGTTGTGCCTTCAGTATCTACTTTCCTCCAGTTCACCCATATCAGACAACCTAGTCTTACCAGAAATTCTGCTTTCTTACATAACTTGTTCCTGGAAGTGACACAGTTCATGGTTGCCACGGCCAAAGAATCCATCCCTTCATAGCCAACAAACTGGTGATAAATTTGTTACACTTCAGTAAGTTCTTCCTGTAACAGCATGATTAATGTTTCACTAGAAGTCTCTGGAAGTCACTATAGTTTGATAGAATCTAGGAGAGTCTTCACTCTGTTAGCATCATTTTCTTTTTTTTTTTAATTTTATTTTAGTTTGCATCATTCATTTCCACAAGATTTTGAGTTACATATTTTCTCTCCCTCTTTCCCCCACCC
>JAQQSV010000148.1:106056-212211 GCA_028646515.1 Pseudochirops corinnae | reverse complement strand
TCAGCCATTCCCCAATTGATGGGCATCCCCTATATTTCCAGTTTTTTGCAACCACAAAGAGAGCTGCAATAAATATTTTTGCACATATGGGACCTTTTCCCGCTTCTGTAATCTCTTTGGGATATAATCCCAACAGTTTGACCCTCTATTCTTAACAACACTGAAAATTATATATCTCTATCCTTTTCTAATAATACATTTAGATCTTTAATACTATCCTGCAACCTATTATGGCCCCCATGTCTCTCTGCTGCTCTTTGGAGATCTTTAGTTTTGATTCATCAGTGTTAGAAGTCATATCCACTTGGGATCTGTTGAAAAAGATCATTGTTCAAAGATCTTTTGGGTGGTTGGTTTTATGGAATAGCTTGGGATAGTTTAAAACATTGTGAAATTTGCCAAAGGAAATCCAGTCCACTTTATTCCTCCTAGACAGTTCTGGGCCCAGATATATAATTTGTCATGGTGTGTATATGTGTAGATGTATATATACATACATTGACACAGAGATATATACATACATATTTATACAATGTACACATACATGTTCATACTACATATCAAACATTTGTATGTATAGACCGATGGCCAGATACATATGTATATATACCCATGTGCATACAAATACACATTTATACTTGTGTACATATATACATTCATCTCTATATATGTATTTATCACACATTTGCACATATAGCCAGCTGGAGAGTCAGATAGACAGACAGGCTCAATGGCTTCCACATTCCAAATGCATTTCACACCTGAACAAGAGGTACTCTTTACATTAAATGGTTACAACTATTAGGCCAAACTCTTTAGAATGGTTATAAATTCAATAAACAAATATTTACTGAGTAGCTATAATATGCAAAGGGAGATACAATATGAGATAGTTGATAGGAAGATAGCCTTAAAGTCAGAAATATCCAGATTTAAATCATTGACTGTGGCCCGGGGAAAGTCACTTCACCTCCTCAAGTACCCAATGGAAGGCTATGAATTACAGAACAGCAGAGGGATTTTCCATATTGAGAAAATCCCACTAAAAGAGTCAGAGATCTAGACTACAAAATAAAAGTGGGTGTGACATTGTGCTATGTCCTTGTGATATACAGAAAAACAACAACGACAAACCAATACCTTCCAAAAAGCAGGTAATCTATTAGGGTAGAACAGAACAACAACATGTAGACATATGAGATAATTCCATAAAAAAAGGGAACACTAACAAAGAAATATGTGCCATGGAAGAAAATTGTGAGTGCAATCTTAAAGGATGCTTGAGATCCTTGATGGAGATCCATTGATGAGCATCTCTAAGGCTGTAGGGGGTGATGCACTCATAACAGTGTTTCCTATAAAGAGGATGTGGAGGGCTTCCGCTTTAAAAGCAATCCTTTTTCCATTTGGGTTCTATACTGGACATCCACCAAGACAGTGGAAAACACTTTTGACAATTATCCATCTTTCTGTTTTAAGTCTCTAGTTGTCCTATATCTGATCTATATCTGGCCACTGGACCCAGATGGTTCTGCAGGAGAAAGTGAGGTTGGTGACTTTGTACAGCCCTGACTCACTTAAATCCAATTCATTTACAAGTCATGGCATCATCTTCCTGATGTCATGGTCCTCTTTGAAAACAAAGGACAAACAACAAGCACATAAAAGTGCAATCTCCTATAGAAAAGTATTGATAAAATCTGCTTGCTCCTTATTTTTTTGTCAAGGATATGTATGTCTGGGTGTGTTCAAGTCGTTCTCAATAAAGATTTTGTAGAGAAGAGAAAATAGGTCTGGATATCAATAGTTGCTGATATCTTCTCTCAGTTACTTCTTCGGGGGGAGGATGATAACATCCAGAAATTTTCCCAATTGTTCAACATCTTCTCTCCATGCAGATATCTTTAGAATGAATCTCTATGCTTTCAAAATTAATTCACCTTTAGCATGAATTTTCTGTGTATGCTTAGCCTAGTCTAGCTCTTCTTCCCATCTGTTTCCTTCTTTACTGCAGTTTCCATTTCTTCACCTAGCATCTCAGGAAAACGAGGTGTGATTCTGCTGCCAATAACGGATGACAGTTCATTAAAGCAGTAATGAGAAATTGGTTCCAATATTGGTTACTGATTGTAACCAAAATCCAGTTTCATCTACAAATGTTCTTGCAATGATTAGATTTAACTTAGCACCACGGTAAGTATGAAGTACCTTTTTCTTCCTCCTGGATGTTTTAGGAAATGAGTCCATTCACCAACTTATATTCATTCTACTTTCTGCAAGGTTTTACAAATGAATTTTTACTCTCAACCAGTTTGGACTTTCGTTGCCAGGTCTCTCTGTCTGGCAAAGGAGAACAAGTGTTTACTTGGTGGAGGTATTTTGAAGCAAAGCCTTTTTCAATCCCCTAATTGTTAGTGTTGTCTCCCTTCTAAAATGATCAGGTTGGTGACTACTTTGCTACTTATTGAATTATTAAGTTGTTGTTGTTATCTAGGTAGCACAGTGTACAGAGCAATGGAATTGGAATCAGGATGACCGGTGTTCAAATTTGGCCTCAGACACTTCTAATTGTTTGACCCTGGGCAAGTCACTTATTTTTTTTTTGCCTCAGTTTTCTCATCTGTAAAATGGAGATAATACTAATATTACCACCTCTCAGAGTTGTGAGGACCAAATGAGATAATAATTGTGAAGCACTTAGCACAGTGCCTAACTCAAAAGTGCTGGCTATAAATGTTAGCTATTGTCATCATCGTTGTCATCCCCAGGGCCTAGCACAATAAACACTCAGAACATTTGTTGAATTGAATTTGAGACCTCTTTCTGACCCTTGCTTACTTCCCAACAGTTAACTTTCTGCAGGAAATGGTGATGGTCCATGCTGATTTGTTTTATTCACTTCCCATCTGAAGGGAAATGTCTAGAATGTTTAGGCTGGAGCTTTTGTCATTTGATGCCATATCTCGTCATCCCCTTCATTTGTTAGTTAACATTAACATTTGGTGTCAATTTGGATCACGTTTCTAATCTAATCTGACCGCACATAAATGGATGATCCAACTCTTTAAACCAACTTCCTGCTGGGATACCGTTAGTTTCATTTGTGTGATATTGTTCGATATTCTCTATATCTAGAACCATTCTATCTTCTTAAAGAGTATTTGAAATGTCTGGGCTTCTTAAGCAGTGTACCCACCTTTGACCGCTTTCATTTTACAATCCTGAACCATATTGTGCGACATATTTTTCACCATTTTCCTTTATGCTCATCTTTGCATTAAAGACACTGAGTTTTAAGGCATATACTGACTGACTTTGGACGATCTTGTCAAGTTCTTTGTAGACTTTCTCTAATTCTTTACTGTTGGCACATGGTCTATAATTATCTTCATAGTGGTCTTTTAAATTATGCTCACATGGATGCTACAAGGTAAAATGGTCAAGCACTCTATTACATGACATTTTTTAGAGCCTTAGGGTTCATGGTAAAATCACCTTTGTGGAATCTATTATCTTCCTCTCCAAGGAGAGCCTGTGAAGCACCCTGGCCCCTACCTTCAATGGCCTTTGTGCTCTAGTTTAAATTATAGCAAGAACATTAATGTTCTGGACCCTCAGTGATCCCCACTACATAAATCACCTAACTAGTTTATGTATTTAGCTATGATACATATTAACTATTCATAAATACTATGATATATATTAACTATTCATAAAGTCTGATGGAGCCAGTGGATACTGGGAAGAAAGAAATGCTATCCAAGTTCTAAGAATACAGCTAATCATATACTTTTTTTTTTTTTGCTTTTTTTGGAGGGGGGAAGGCAGGGCAACTGGGGTTAAGTGACTTGCCCAAGGTCACATAGCTAGTTTTGTGTTAAGTGTCTGAGGCTGGATTTGAACTTAGGTCGTCCTGACTCCAGCGCTGGTGCTCTAGTCACTGTGCCATCTAGCCAGCCCTAATCATACTCTTTCAATAAAAAGATTGCTACTATAAAGAAATGAAAGCTGAAGAAATAAAAGATGAAATTAAAAAAAAAAGATTATCAGACTCAAAGCAAAAAAAACAAAAACAAAAACAAAAACAAGAAGTGGGCCCCTAAACCAGCTATCTTATCAACTTCTGCATCTGTATCTTTCATCTTGTATGGAAATACTAGGGAATAATGGGTCCAATGAACACTTATTAAGTATATAATGTGTGTAGGGAAATGTGCTTAGGACTGGGTAGATACAAGATTTAAGTAAGAAACAACTTCCCTCAAGCAGTTCATAAGTCTAATAAGCGTATACAACAAAAATGTAGATTGTAATACTATACAAGAAAGGCATTAGAGAGCTACTAAACAAACACTATATGAGCTTTACGAAAGAAGGTTTCTATTGACTTGGTGTACTTTAAGAACCATCTTATTAAACGGAGTGATGACAATGCAAGGATCTAAGACAATTCCAAAAGACTCATGGTGGAAAATACTGTCCGCATCCAGAGAAAGAACTATGGAGTCTCAATGAAGGGTGAAGCAGACTATTTACTTGCACTCTTTTTTTTGTTTTGTTTTGTTCCTTCCTTCTTGGGGTCCCTCCCATTGGTTCCAATTCTTCTTTACAACATGACTAATGTGAAAATATGTTTAATATGAATGTTTATGTAGAGCCTATGTCAGAGTACATGCTATCTTAGCTAAGGGGAGAAAATTAAGAACTCAAAATCTTATAGAAGTGAATGCTGAAAACTAAAAATAAATAAATTAATTTTACAAATAAAAGGAGTGATGAGTCTGTTTCTCACCTATCACTGTAAAAATTATTCACTCACTGTTCTTTTCTCTGTTTCCTGATTTAGTTATAAACGCTCTAAAGCAGTACACATGTACATACTCATACCCATAAAAAAATGTCCTTTCAATAATGAAATAATTATAGAAGTTATAAGGAACCATGGCTAATTGAAAGAAAAATTGGCTCTACAGTAAGAAGATTTTTGTTGCTTGGTTATTTCAGTTGTATCTGACTCTTCATGACCCCATTTGGGGTATTCTTGGCAAGTATACTGGAGTGGTTTGCCATTCTCTTCTCCAGCTCATTTTACAGATGAGGAACTGGAGCAAAAAGGGCTAACTGACTTGCCCAGGGTCACACAGTTAGTTAGTATCTGAGGCTTAATTTGTACTCATGAAGATAAGTTTTCCTTATTCCAGGTCTGGTACTCTATCCACTGTGCCACCTACCTGCTCCTCTGAATCCTCTGATGGGTTCAAATCCCATCTCTGATTTTACTTTGTTAAGTGTGTGACCTCTGTTAAGGCATTTAACTTCTCTGCAATGTGACTTATCTGTAAAATGAGACAGTTGGATTCAATGGTCTCAGAGGTCTCTCTCAGTTCTAAATATATAATCACATATAAAAAAAAAAATCAATACTCCTTAAATATTCCTTCTATATTTAAGAGAATGCCTAGACGAGGTCTTGAATATGCCAGATCTCACTGATTTAGATTCAGACAAAGTAAAATCCTACAGGGAAAAAGAACACTGTATTTGGAGTCAGAAAACCTGAATTCCAATTTTAGCTCTACTTCTCACTATTTGTGTGAACTAAGGGCAAGCCAACTCGATTTCCTGGACCTTTGTTTTCTAATTTGTATAATGAAAGAGTTCAACTAAAAAGAGATTTAGTGCCAGAGAGAACCTCAAATATCATCTAGTCCAACTTTCTCATTTTCTAAATGAAAACTGAGGCCTGAAGGTGAAGTGACTTATGCCAGAGATACTCAACAGCAGAGCTGGGCTACAAACCCTCTAATTATGTGGCTTTTGCCATCAAATGATCTCTCTGATGTCCCTTGTCCTAAATGCAAGGGCTCTAGATCAAGTCCTTAAGAATAAATGAACTTGGGACTATTTATTTAATGTAATAAAGATATTCTGAAAATAGGCCACTGGCTGTTTATCTAGTGAAATAATACAAACAGGCAACCCAATGATTATGACCATGAGGACTGGAACACAGAAAGCTACAATCTCTTTCATCTTTTACCTTTGTGCATGTTGGCAAGCTTTTGTGAGAGATGTCTCTGGGTTAGCAGCTCAGTTCTCTGTACATTTTGAGATCACTGGCCTACAAAGGGCATTGAAAGCTCAATCTGGGTCCCTTAGCTGCAGACTAATGAACAAATGAAGAAAGCACATTGTATAGAGCAAAGCAATGCTTCTCTGAGGCTTAAAACTTCATACCAATGATCTTACACCTCCTCATTCTATGTAATTGGCAGAACGGATTTGCTTTGCATATTCTAATAGAAAGTTAATTTGCCTATTAAAGTCGTGGCTTTATTTTTGTTGTTGCTGTTGCCAGATTACTTTTGAATCTTTAGGAAGTTCAATGGCCGTGATGATGTGGAGGGAAGGGAGATTCTTCCCCCCCTGCCCATGTTCTTAACCAATTATATTGGTTCCCCCTTTTTATTATGAAAAGGTCAAAATAGAAGAATAACTGTGTTTTTTCTCTTTAAGATTAAAAAAATAAATATGGTAAAAAGATGACAGCCTGAAAATGATCTTCACAACAGGCACCCCTGCCCCCACCACCCCTGTTAAAATAAACATAAAAGGCAGCCCTGTCCATCCATAGTTAGAGTCTGTGTATAGGTTTTTGTTTCAAAGACATAATGTAGCTGTGTCAGGGAACACTGTTGATTATAAATGAGAGGGGTGGAGGCTTGTGGAATTGCTAGTTATTAACTAGAAAATGTCCAAACACCACCACAAAGTCAACTTTCTCAAAAACAAAAAAACCTACTTAAAAATGTGTAAATTAGCAAATATATCAAAAATATTTCTATCTGGGCAGAAGACTAGAAATGGCATATAAAACCGCTTCAGTGAGCATCAATACATGTAACAAACAAAGCCCATGCTACTTAAAATTAAATCCACACAGCAGCAATTACACTGAGCTAGTGATGTGAAAGGCTGTGAAAAGTTAGAGGATTTGATTACTAAGCCAGCTCAAATTACTAAAATCATAGCTTATATTGGCAGGCCACAGTGGCTCCTTATACTAATCCATCCCTTTTTATACATTCTCCCCTATTTCTAGAGCTCCAATTTCTAGCTGGGTTTTGAAATTATAGTAGTTCAACAGTAAATGGAACTGGGCAGCCTGAAAAGAAAGCTGCATATGTTATGTTAACATAACAGAGTCCAAATTATTTATAACTATGAAAGGAACTGTCCACATAATGAGTTGTGTTTTTTTTTTAAGAAAGCAGTGGAAAGTTTATTTCTTCATTTTGCTTTACATTTTAGGTTCAGTAGGAAAAGGGTATTGCATAAATCTGTAATATTGATAAAAATAAATGCTTTATCTGCAAAGCCTATTAAAAGAGATTTCAAAGTATTTTACATGCAAACCTAAGTGTGTATGCATGTATTTACAATTCCTCTAATTAATTTTAGATCAATATTCTTAATTGTATTTTGCAAGTTGCTTTTTCTAACACAGTTAGTAAAAATATTGATAAAAAGAAAGCTATTCAGGAAACTGAGCAAACACAAACACACACACATAATTACACCATTTATTAAAAATTAAGTCAACTTCTCAAGAGTGGTTTAAGACCAATTTAAACCTCAATTATCTGATCAATTTTTGTACTTTAAAATAACAGAAAAACAAAAAAGATGATCAACAAAGTCATTTTGTAGGTGAGGACAACTAAGTCTAAGTGACTAAAATTAGATTTTACAGATAAGATTTTAAATCCCGAGTTGGTTTTAAAGAACATATTTTCTTTTTTCCTTTTTTCCTTCCTTCCTTCCTCCCTCCCTCCCTTTCTTCCTTCCTTCCTTCTTCCCTTCCTTCCACAGTAGATGGGAGTGCCAGTCTAATTGTAATTTTAAAACCTAGCACAAACTGGAAGACCTGAATTCAAATCAAACCTCAGATAACTTACTACTGTGTGACCCCAGAGGAAAGTCACTTAACTCTGTTTGCCTCAGTTCCTAAAAATGAGCAAGAGAAGGAAATGGCAAACCACTGCAGTATCTTTGCCAAGAAAACCCCAAATGGGGTCATGAAGAGCCTGACAAGACTGAAAATGACTGAACATCACACATGTCCTTTTTAAACATGTCTTTTTCATGAAATAGAATGGAACAGCATCTAAATCTGGAAGTCAGATTCAATGTGAAAATGCCATTTTCAAAGATGATGTACTAACTCAATTTTTGGGCACAGAATCTTAGACTTGCTATGATTTTTAAGATGCCTTTTGATATTCAAAAGAGCAAACCTTTATAAACAGGCAAGGCCTAAATACAGCCCAGATCAAAAGTCAGAGAATCACCCAGAGTCACTAAATCATGTTTTTGTTTGTTTGTTTTAAATATGAAGACTAAGTAAAGAAAATAAAACTCAAAAAATTTTAAGAAGAAAACATCTTTATCTGACTGATATACTTTAGATAAACTGTAGGCAAATAAAACCAAGTAAAGTAAAAGCAGAAAGCCCAAATTCACCTTACCCATGTGGTAGTCTTTGTATTATGATCAATGAAGAATGGACGGCCATTGGGAGCTATCCGCATTTCCCAGCCGGGTGGCAGGAAGCTCTGTGTAACTTTGTGCTGTGGTTTTGGAGAGTTGTAAGGTGATGGCTGTGGGGATTGCGGATTGGAAAGGGTGTCCTTCACAGCTCGACGTACGGGTGAATCTTTGGCACCCTATGGAATAATGACACCCATTAGAACTCTTCCATTGCTATTTTTAGATAAGCCCAAGTGGGCTTATGGAAAACTTCTCACTGGAGAAGAATAAGAAGTAGGCATCTACTTTTAAATAATACTTATTCCTATCTATATATTTTTCTTAACTCACTTTTTCAATCTCACTTAAGCATTTCTGTTAGGTTAGTATTTCTCCATGGCTATCAATGAATGCTTCCAAATATAAACTCTACCAATTAGCTATTTAGTACAAATGAAATATAGGGTTTTGTGCTAAGCTCAGAGAGGATTTCACAGACCACAAAGAATGTTGGTTCCTGCCCTTAAGAGCTCACAATCTAATGGGGAAGGTGCTTATAATCTTTACAGTGACAAAATGTAATGCTTGTTTATTGGAGGAAAACACTGTCTTGTGGCTTTTGTGTGACATATAGATGTGAACTTTAAGAATTAAGCTTTAGTTTCAAGGAAGCTTGTTCTACTATATGATGTGCACTGTCTGCTTACATTTTCAACGTGAGGCATCAAGAATCTCTTGAATTTAAGTGACAAACAATTCCTCTCCCAATACTGTAACCACTCAATGCCTTGAAAGGATTGGTTTTCCACTCATTTATTTCCCTATGACAATCTTGATACTTAAGAAACGATGTTGTAAACAACACAAATGATAGCACAAGCCGAATGCCCAGCCATGATTGGTAGACTACATGAACAACCAATACCTATGCCAGAATCTTTGCTTGAAAAACATGAAGGCAGGTACAATGACAATTCAGTTTCTCCTAATGATGAAAGCAAAAGCTACATTGTGAAGCTCAAACAGAAGCCTTTGGAAGGTTTATAAAATAAAATTAGGTGAGAGTCCACAGTAATGATGGCAGAAGTCCCAACCAAGATGGAATAACTCACAACTCACCAAGAGCCCAGCAAAATGAGTACGGGAATTAAGTGAAAGGAATCAACAAATGTTGCTAGGCAAAACAGAGAAGCATGTAGAAAAGCTGCCAGAAGAACACCTTAGCTATGAAGGGAAACGACAGACCACGGAGAAAGGGAGAAGGGGGCTGCCAAACTGGAGTCAGAGTTAAGAGACAAGAGAAAGAAGGAGAGAGAAGTCACGGGATAGGAGTGATCCTTGGTTAGATGAGACAGACTTCTCACCTCCAGCGGCGCAGATAAAGTTACTGTGGGCGAACTGAGGCTACGAGGCCGGCGGATCTGGGGCTCACTTAGATGGTTGTTACTGCTGGAAGCTGATCCAGATGCACCGTCTTCGGCAAGCTAGTTTAGAGGCAAAGACAAGTTAGCTAAATGTGAGCATCTTCTTCTGTCTCTGATTAGGCTGTTCAACCCCCAAACAACAACAATAACAATGGCACAAGGTCTGGCTTATTTAAGTCTTAGAGGAAATAATTAAACATAGTGATAATGGGGAGAAGGGGCAGGGAAATACTACGAAGCGGAAGAAAAATGAATCACTCCCCCAGAACCAAAACCATCTTCAGACACCAGGAAAAAGATGTTAGTAACACATTATAAGGACTATTATTATTATTTTGGACATCTCATTTATTTAATATTCTAAAAATATATCCAATTATATTTCATCTTGGGCACCAAAGAAGAAATGTGTGTGCAGGTAAACTTTGTACTCAAATCCGAACCATATTTGGTAGAATATAACTTTTCTTCATGACCTTTTAGTAGAATGGATGAATTTTGAACAATAATAAAATGGGCCATATTTTCAAATTCTACTGCCTGCCACTATAATTTGGACAGAATCTTCATACCTGCATAATGGGCCGAGTCCAAGTTGTAGTTCGATTGTTATGATTGACATAGTATGTGCGTCCCTTAGCATCTTTCCTTTCTTCCCAGCCTGAAGGGAGGCCCGGCGTAGTATGTACATAGGCCACTGATGGCTGTTTATGCAAGAAACTGGCATTATTTTATGCTTTGCAATAATTCTGTGAACAGCTTTATAAAGTCATTTTCACCTTGAGAGTCCTTTACCTTTAACATAGCATGTTAATGTTATTTTAAGGAAAAAACAACAACAGGAGAACATTTAAAAGGGATTATCTTCAAAATGTAAAGCTTTCAGACACTTATCCTTAGGTATTCAATGTCACTATATACAATTATAGGAATCAAGTACAAGAATGAGCATAGCCCTAAAGTCTATTGACTCTACAGAGCCACTGCTCTGGAAATGATAATAATAAAAGACTGCTTGGTCATAAAGGTCTATTGAGGTCATGAACAATTTTTTAAAAGAATCTAACAAAATTCAAATGTCACCTTTCATTAAAGCAATGCCTTAGTGTCTGACTCTTTCTTCTTTAAAGAATATATTTCCCCAGATAACTGCAATATGGATGTTCCCTTAGTCCTTCTTAAATTAATCCTAAATTCTACCTTCTGAACCTCCTAAAATACAAAATCTTTTAGAGAAAAGAAAGCATTTATTTAATAAAAAGGGGCTCATTTTCCAATTCTTTGCTACAATAAAAAATGCCACTATAAACATTTTGGTATATGTAGGACTTCTATACTTTTGTCTTTTACTTTCTTGAGACATATATGCCTGGCCATGGGATCTGAGTCAAAGGGTATGGAATTTTTAATCATTTGTTAGTGTGGTTCCTTCTAACTTCCTTCCAAAATGGTCAGACTAATCCGTAGTTCCACCAACAAGCTACCAGTGTGTTTGTCTTTTGTTAGCCCCTCCAACACTGATTATATATTAAGTTTTTTTCAAGGATTATACATATAGTGACAAATTTTCGCAAGGGTAGAAAAAGGTTTCTCTGCTATGATTCCTATTTCTCAAGATCTGATGCTGCTATAGGTTGAAAATTATTTAGCAGTTTGAGAAAAGGAAATCTCAAGAGCTTTTCTCTTTAAATCCATGATTCTAGAAGTGAAGAATATATCCTGTATAAGTTACTTTAGTACGCCTATCTAGTAGGACAGGGTAGCATGCTGTGTTATTTAAAAACAAGTACATAAAAAGTTTTGGAAGGTTCCTCAGGTCTGAAGACCAAAATGACAACTGTAATATTTTGCATATAAAGCTGGAAGAGGATATTGATCTTCTTTCACTTTTATTTTCCTTGATTAGAGACTCCTCTTGGGCCATCATTTCCTTGAATAGATGCTGTTATGATCTCTTTATTAACATATTTGTATCTGAGAGACTGATGTGACTGATGCAGAGTGAAATGAGCAGGAACAAGTGCACAATTTAACAGGAAAAACAATATTATAAAGACAAACAAGTTGTAAAGACTTAAGAACTCTGAACAATGCAATGACTAAGATTCTGGCAGGCCAATAATGAAGCATGCTACCTGATTTCTGACAAAAGGTGGTGGGGCTCACGATACAGAGTGAGACATAAACTTTTGGCCAAGAGAATGTTTTGCTTGACTATGTGCTTATTTGTTTTAAGGTTTTTCTTCTTTTCAATAGATGTAAGGGGATAAAGGAAGGGGGAGAGAAAATAAATTCTTTTTAATCTTAAAAGGAAAAAGAATAAAGATATTTGTAACCCAAGTTCTTTTCTTTGATGACTCTAATATCTGTTGCTTTGCTATTAAGTTTGCCATCTAAAAACCTTAGCAGAACAGCACACAGAAAGCTGGTGTCATGTGTGTGGGTCACCAGAGTGTACTTGCTGGAAATAGCATCCTATTAAAAGGGGTTCTGCCATGTAACTTGGGCAACATTTTACAAGAGGTCAAAGATTTTACTTCGTGTACTATATAGTATGTTCCAGATGGGAATTAATCTGCCCCATGGGGCAGCTAACGTATGGTATATAGATCCAGTGAAAACTATTTTCACAATGATAAGAACAATGACATTGTATGAAAATAAAGAGTATCCATATAAACTTTATCCTCTGTCACCTGTTGAAAACCATTAAGTGATAAAGCTTTAAAATTCACTGCCTTGTGCTCTAGTCCTGTTAGAAACTGTTGGGAGAAAAAGGGATTCAATCCAAAAGGAGAACTCTGTAGACCACAGAAAATTTTGTTCTTGGAAATTCTTCTTAAAAAAAGGACATTATGAGAGGGATCAGTAGATATGATTCTTGTAAACAATGGCAGCCCTGCTGTTTTTTTTTTTCAGTGGGCATATTAATTTGAATATATTCTGACTTAACTAAGTCCATGGAATATACAAGTGGCAAAGTCTTAATTTAGTGGATCAATCACACTGAAAATGTTCTTAGCTAGATGGATTAAAGCAAAATCTGGCTGAGTCACACTGATAAAATTATTTGACGACGGGGCACCTTTTCCTCTATAGCACTGCATGGGAGAAGGAAAGGCAATGCAACATGCCCTCATAAAACTCTTTCTGAATTGTGAGGGAGTTTTTTTAGTCCTTTTGATAGCCTAGCAAAGATATTTGAGCGTAAGATGAAAGATTTAGAGCTCTGACGCCACTGAATCCATTCCTCCACTCATCTTACAGATTAAGAAACTAAATGAGGAGAAGTAATTTGCCTCTAGTCACAAAAGATCCATTAAATGATTAGTGAAAGTTATAAGGAGTTTGTCAATGAAATGAATTTGTACAAAAGTAAAATATATTGAATAGCTTGGGCAGCTATAACAACAACTGAGTTCAAAAGGCTTTGAGATTAACAGAGCACTTTGGGCACCACAACCCCGTAAGGCTAAGTAGCCTGAATATAATCATCTCCATTTTATAGATGAGGAGATGAACTGACTTGCCCACAGTCACATGTTCAATAAGCCTAAGAGCCTAGACTCAAATCCCCAGATTCTGTGACTCCAGGACAAGTACCCCTTTAATGACACAAAATTGCCTCTATCAGAACTGGAAGCTGAATTAAGGATGCCTTGGTTCAGTGATCTAGACATGAGACTAGCTAACAGGACAATCTCACTTATGGACTTTTTCCCACTGCCTACAGGAGAAAAATAATAACTCATGCTTATATGGTGTTTTAAAGTGCATGAAATTAAAAGATGGTTGGAAACACTGACCTTTAATAAAATGCTCAATATTCCTAATGATGTGAAATGAAGTGGGAGAGTCTAATTCCTTTAAATTCAATTATTTTCCTGAAATGATTGGCTCTCTTTGAAGATGGTTAACCTATAATGCCAACCCAGGACACAAACCCACATGATACTCTCCCTACAAGGTAGTCAATAAGAATGCACAATTCAGATTTTAAACAAAGCCAGAAAAGGCAGAATAAGTGCAAGTATAGTTACCATCATTTGACAGCATGATTACTAATGTTTCATCTTTCTGTCGTTCATAAGTTACTTCGCAAATGGTCCTTGAAAAGGAAGTTAACAACTGCTAACAGGTTTTAATATAGTATTTCACAATTTTTCTGTCTCTCAGGCTGAATACTTTACTATTGTGTTTGACGATGTCACATATCCATCAATTACAACTGCATAAGAGTTGAATTTAGGTAAAATGAAAAAAAAATTAATTGATACAAAACAATAAAAGCTTCAATATGCTCCCAAAAGATGATATGGGCATAATAGAAAGGATGTTGAAAGAGTGTGAACACTGGCCCAGCTTTCGATCATGCTTTTAGGCGTCAGTGTGATCTCTTGGGACCTTAATTTCTTCATTTGGAGAATTATGGGATTAGATGAGTTGATCTTTATTCTTCTTAAATTTAAAAGTCTAAGGTGCATACTTGAACACATCAGAAATTTTTCAAGATTGTGTCATATGCCAGTACACTGTTATATTGCTGGCATTCAAGTCAATTCTAGCATCTTACAAGTGCACAGCAGGATAAATACCTCTCTCTCCTCTCTTTCTTATATAGTGCCGTGGTGTCATAATATTACTGACCATGGTGTAATAATAATAGAAATGCTCATTTATAAAGTACATTAAGGTTGATGACATACTTTACATATATTTTCTCATTTGCTTCTCACAATAATCCCTGTGTACAGGGATTATTAGTCCTACTTTATGTATAAAGATGCTGAGGCTGAGGAAGGTTACTTACTTAGGGTCTCAGAGCCAGTCAATGTCTGAGGCAAGATTTGAACTCAAGCCTTCCTGACTCCAAATACAGTCCTCTATCCACCATGACATGCCATTTCTCTAGACACAAAGTTAAAAGACCTGGGATCTGCACTCATTCTCACCGATTTAACTGTGTAACCAGGGTCAAATGACACAAACTTCTTTGAAATTCAACTAGCCGACATGAACAAGAACACAAACATGACTTTTAATCACTACTTCCTAAAACTGTGGTGAGTTTGTACCCACGAGCTAGGTGATGTGGTGTGGACAGACTGCTCAGTACCAGGAGTGAAGGAAACCTGAGTTCAGATACCGCTACAGCCACTGTCTAGCTGTGTGACTCTGGGTAAGTTATTTAGCCTCTGTTTATCTCAGTTTCCTCAACTACAAAATGCAGGTAAGACCACCTACCTCTTAGGGTTATTGTGAGGGTCCAATGAGATAATATTTATAAAGCATTTAATACAGGGCCTGGCAAATAATAGGAGATTTATAAATGTATATTTCCTTTTTTCCAGTCCAAAGTGGAAATTCTATCTTCTTCCCCTATTACACCGTGAACCTCTCGAGGGCAGGGGTCATCATTTACCTCTTTTTACAACCATAATGCCCAGCATATAGTAGGCAATCAATGTTTAATGACTACCCACAAGCATTCTAAAACAGTGGTTCTCAACCTCTGGGTTGCGACCCCTTTGGGGGTTGAACGACATTTTTACAGGGGTCACAGGGGTCACCTAAGACCATCGGAAAACACACATTTCCAATTGTCTTAGGAACAGGTCCGCCCACATGCAGATACACCCACATATGAGTATTAAAGGGTTGCGGCATTAGGAAGGTTGAAAACCACTATTCTAAAAGATCTCAAAGCACTTTATAAATATAAGAGAGTATGTTTAGAATAATTGTTTCTATTGTCTCATGGAAAGGTCCTATATTGTAAACTAAAGATTGTAAACATTACTAAAGATTGTGTCTTCACCACAAATTAAAACAATTTAGGTATGTAGGTATGAGTGTTCCTTTGGACCTTTATTTTGAATAGATATTAATAAGAGTACTGAACCTTAAAAAAAGAAAATAATTGAAAGGGTTTTGGAAAAAGCAGATCTGATGCTCTCAAAGTAAGTCTTTTTATGTGAAATATCAATTTCTCTTGATATAGTACTTTATGATAATGAAATACACTATGTCATGTGATAATAATAACGATGCTGTGAGGTAGACGGCAGAATTATTATCTAGCCATTTTACAGATGAGAAAATTGAAGCAAGAAAGGGAAAGAAATTTAACCAAGGCTCATGCTACATTCTGGTTAAAATACAGGCCTGGCATCCTTATAAGTGTATTTAAGTAGGGAAAAAAGCATATTTTAAAAATAGTATTAAAAACCTGGAAATAATCTGAATCTTCTATGAGAGTGGTATCTATGAAGACTATGGTACAATAAACACATGGAACACTATTTAGCAATTAACAATGACAAGTATGTGAACCATACCGACAAATGGAATAAGTGAAAAAAGGAACATGAAAGACAGTATGAATATATGAATCAGACAGCTTAAAACATGTATGATTATTAAAAAGATAGTCTGTGGATATAAATAGTTCAATAGGTTGTCTCCTATGAACACGTCATTTAATTTCATAACAAATGCAGTATACTTGTCATGTTTGTATTCTGGGCAAATGGAAACTATTCAAGGACAAGGAAAATAATTCAAGTGCCATGTGGGTAAAACATCGTTTGTTAGTTTTATTCAAATTGCTTGACCACTCTATTGCAAGTTTCTTCACATGTGCAGATTTCACCCTTTTCTTTACCAGGGGCTAATGGGGCACCACAGGTCAAATCAAGAAAGCTTGAGAGATTGAATTCCTCTGGAACCACCAATGGGACACTTCACTGCCTTGATTAGCCTGCCACGTGTTGCCACTTAAACTCTGACACTCCACCTCTTCCCATATATTTAATTTTCAGTGCAGTCCAATATGATAGCACTATTCAAACAATGACAAGGGATTTCCAAAGACAGCTAAGAAGTGGAAAATGCTGGCTGATGCTAATTTTCATTAAAATGATTTCAAAATGTGATGGAAAGTCAATCTCAACTATATAGCTACACTCATTCCAAGATACAGCATGCAAACTGGGTAAGATTCACATCAGGAAAACCAGGATCAATTGTAAGAAGAAAACTACTAAGAGAACTACTAAAAAGCAGAAGGTGCACTGATGATCTCTCTCTCTCTCCCCCTTCTACTTCACATGATAGAGATGTCTCCTAAATTGTTTACAACTTGATACCATAAAATGTTTTGATTTCATTGACAATTTTTTTCTTGCAAATGGTGAGTTTTACATATTAACATTTCAACTTGACTGTTTTTTAAATCATTAACATTCCATAGGTAAAACTAATTTGTATTCCTCAAATATACAACTTATGGCAGAAAAAGCTCTTCTAGAGATATATGAGGTGATAAAAGGATTTGAACTCAGAAATTTGCAGAGAGAGAAACTGATGTGGATAAGAGTTCACCATATAAGTTCTGATCCCAAACTTATAATTCCATTGGTGAATTATTGAATCAATAAATATTGACTAAGTACACAGAATAATGCCAGGTAATAGATTAGACTGGAATTGTAAGAAAAAGGAAAAAACCAACCAA
Organism: Pseudochirops corinnae; assembly: GCA_028646515.1. Classification (NCBI taxonomy): domain Eukaryota; kingdom Metazoa; phylum Chordata; class Mammalia; order Diprotodontia; family Pseudocheiridae; genus Pseudochirops; species Pseudochirops corinnae. The sequence goes on along the minus strand of JAQQSV010000148.1, from coordinate 194,742 downwards.
CAAGTGGAAAAAAAAAAAGGAATAGATAAAGATATGGTAAATGGTCATTTTTAAAACCAGTGAGGGTAATTGCATGGAAAGGTAACAAAAATTCCTAGCATCATAGTACCTTATATTTTCCTAAAGATAGAATAGGTTAATTTAATCAATCAAAGGGTTAAAAATAAGAAGCATATGCATTTTAAGAACACACTGAAGTCAATGTTGTTTAAAAAGGCAAAAGAAAATCAACCCCCATAGAAAACATTAAAACCAACCCGAATAGACTGGTAGCTAGGGTCTGATAAAGAAGAGCATTACCGTTGGTTCTTCACCACCACTGACAGTTGACGAACGGGCTCTCCTAGTTGGGGCACTCTGCTGTTAAATCATAGTTTAGGTCAGTTAAAAATGTTCAGGTAGGGAATTCTCATATTCCATGAATCAGGAATCACAACTACATGTGGGTCATTGAGACAGTTAACCCCTGAGATCAGAATCCTGTTAAATCAATCCTGTCCTGAAGCAAAATCAAGCTAGCAATCACTGATAACTAGTGGAGAAAGGAATGTGAATTTTTTCCTCTTTAAATGACCAAAAACAGCTTATTGGTGAATAACAAAGAATTAAACAGATACTGTTTTTGTGTTGATGAATAAATTTCCAACTGATAACTCCATCAGAATGGAAATTGTTTCATTTTTCTCTTTAAACAACTATAAGAATTTTTTTTTTTACAAACAACTACCATCAAAGAATTCTTCTGTGATATTCTTAGTCCCCATGGGAAAGAATTAATGAATTCTTTGTCCTGACATTATCAGTATTTGGCCACTGACGATCAGTGAGTACAAAGCTTGAGAAAGCAGAGAAAAGTATGGAGTGTGTGGGTGTACTTGAAGTCCCCAAACAGCAGCTTCCAGGAAGGTGAGGCTTTTAAAAAATAACACATACTTTGATCTTACAACAGAAAAAGAAGCGGCATTAATTCATTAAAGAGAATCAAAGGATTATTTGCTTGAAAGGAACCACAAGAGTTCATTAAAGTTCACCGAAACAGGTCTATACCCAAATCATCCCAGAAAGATATTTGTCTGCTCTGTATTCTTACCAGTCTCATTATCCACCACCAAATGAGATTTAAGCCACTAGTTAATCTGCTATTATGGCCATTCATTCCACTGGATCACTATTTCAGAGAGTGTGCATGTGTGTGTGTGTGTGTGTGTGTGTGTGTGTGTGTGTGTATCAACTCCAGACTCAAAAATCAATTAAATAAACATACAGTTAACAAGTTTAATTGTATGGAATCAATTATAGGTCAGTAAAGAACAGGGAACAGAGGTTAATAATTTCTGAAGAAGAGTGCAAATTACCAGTTAGGAGATATGAAGAGTGAAACCAATTATTTGTTGTTCTGGTAAATGGACTACTTCAAAAACATTTCTAATGAATTCCATAAAAATGCATGTCAATGGAAGACATTCTTTATAGATTGGGGAAACACAATTGTTCATATTTCTGTATCATAGCTCATTCAACTTTAATAAAATCAGAAGATAATAATGTTTTGTTTGTTTGGTGTATGAAAGAAATTTTCTAAGGGCCAAATAACAAATTAAAAAGGTTAAATTTTAACTTCAGCGGAAGAAATCTACATGCACCTGTCATTTTCATGATTACTCAAAATACCTCCCCAAGACAATTCAAGTATAAACATATATATATACACACACACATTCACATGCTAATTCGACTTCAGTCATATTCAAAAAACTTTTATTAAGCACCTAATATATGAAGATACTGGTGCTAGACACTGGGGTTACAAAGGCAAAAAAATGTATTCATTTAAATTTGTCAAAAATAATGGGTCAAATATTAATTTATGGTCAATTCTTTGGTTCAGGATAACTTCCTTGATATGGTTCGTGGACTTTACTGGATAACGAGAAAAGACGGTCTAGGCCACTACTAACTTTAAAAGAAATTGTTAATTGCAAATCTCAAGAGTTCTTTCTGGTTAAAAAAATTCAAATAATGTATATAATTTTTTGGAAAGGGAACATGGAAATTGGTATATAACAATGTCTATGCAGAATACATGTTCACATGACCATATCTCCTCTTCCATATCTATTTTTTAAAAATCTAAGTAACTCTTTAAAACTAAAAAAAATTATTAATGTGCACTGCCAGCAAATTAATTCTTGGCAAAAACTATAAGCAGATGAATAAGAATTGGCATTGAATTGGGCTAAGAGGATCATGGGCTTTTAGTGTCAACATCATTTTATTCCAAATGCTTTTCCTTAATGATGAGGTAATTTGAAGGGGAGTTGATGTGCCCCTCACATATGACTGTAATCAAGGAAAACTAGGCTTCCTGTATTTTGGTGACAGATGGGGCTATGAATTTTTTCTTTTCTTTTTCAAAAATGTGGATATCCATAGTTGGTTAAAAGTATCTATTTGCTCAGGAAAAACTGCTTTTTGTATATAAAGGGAAGATTTCACATAAGTTATAATTTATCATCTGACAACTAAAAATTAGCTTTAAGTTTACCGGTGGTAGATGAGATTGTTCAGCAACTCCATCTGTCACGCTGCAGGACCTCAGTCTTGAAGAAGGTTCTCTTTGCTGGAAGAATAAGAAAAAATATAAGCTGTCAAGTACATGAATTAAAAAAAAAGTCTGATCAATTAAAAAAAATCATTCAATCCATTCACTGAAAGCAGAATGAATTTTGTTTTCTTTTACACTACTTTTCTGCTACTACTATAGCATGAAGGACAGTCAAGAAGAAACCATCATCTTTCCAAGAAAAATATTTAAAACAAAATCACCTTCCTTTTTTAGTTCTCAACATTTTTATCCAGATGGTCTCATGGTTGGGCCCTAGTTAGAATTAACTACAAAAAAGGAGGAAAAAGAGTCCAAGAAATAAAAGGACAACAAATAGGTCACATCTGCATTTCAATCCTACATTTAAAACTAACTGGAAAGCAAGTAGTACACTATTCTGGTATGCAAACTCTTCAGGGCAGAGAGAAACCATAATGGGAAAGGGAAGATAAAGAAAATGAGAAAGAAAACAGTGATGTATGATAATGAATAACATTCAATGAATGCCTACAATACATAAAGCACTGGACAAAACAGAGTAATTTTAATCTTTGTGAAGAGGGACGCGCATAACTTCATCTTAACTTTCACAAATCAAGAATTCTTAATCCCAACCTCTGAGGAAGATTCATTAAATCTCAGGGAAAAAAAAGAAAGAAAAAAAGAAAAAACTCAAAATGATATGGAAAACGTTGCCTGGGCTTGAAAATTTGCCATAGAGTGTTCTGTTCATGAGGCCAGATAACTTATAATGGCAAAAGAAATACTAACCAAATCACGTGGCCAATGAATACATGAATCTCTTGTATTCACAGAATATAGATTTCAATAGATGACCACTTAAACAGTGACAAGCAATGGATGTGGATTTGTATGTGTGTGTGTGTGTGTCTGTGTGATATTTAAGTATAATGTATATATACATAAGTAGTCAAGGAGTTATAATTTCATCAGTATAGGAACACCTTCCAACAATGCAGATCTTAATCTGTCTATAAACTAGGAGATGAATCCTATTGAGTAGCCTGAGACTCAGAGGTTACACTTATATAGCTAGTTAGGGTCAAACATAGAATTTGACTCCAAGACTTTCTTGTCAAAATCTAGCAGTCTGTTTATTTTGCCATGCTGACTGTATGCGAATATCATATTTTATTCATTTTCATTTCCCTAATTTAATTCCTACTCTCATCTATTTCATCATGGCATGGATGTTACCGTAGGTTCTCAGATGGAAGACCAGTAGAATGTAAAATCTACTAAGTTCTACCAAGTTATAAATCTTTGAAAACAGTGATAATGGGCCCTTTCATCCAAGGGTCAGACTAGTTACATCCAGGTAGATTCATTACCAGGAGATTTAACATCAAGGGAGGAATTCCACTGGTCACAGCATACTCACAAAACTCTACGAAGAAGAGCTCATATTTGGCCTTTTTGGAAGAAGTACTCAGGCTAATAAAATTATACATTTTTTAAAGTAACGATGCATGTTCACTACTCACTTTTTATTTAGCATCATCTTGGTTTTGTTCATTCCTTCCATATGGAAATAACTGCTCTGGTACAAATGGACATATCTATGATTGAGATCTAGAACATTTACATTTCTTCAAAACTTTTATAATTATGAATAAGTCTATATGAAGATAAATTTTTCATGGGGATGCATCAAGATATAGATTTCTGAGTAAATGCCATTCAAATATCCCTGGAACATGGATTGAAATAAAATGGCATCAGAATAGTAGGCAAGCAGAAAAAAGTGGGTCTCCATATCCTTTTTCCTAGAAGCTCTTTCTTTGACAAAATGATTTTACCATATTTGAAGAGATTACTTTAAAATGACAATATGGCAGCCCTAAATCTAACTAATATTTTATCATATAAGTAAATGCAATTATTGTTCTTAATTTAATCAGTAAGGAGTGCTATTTTAACATTAACTACATAAAATTACTATTGTGCTTGCTTTAGGTACAATAAAGTTATTTAGCTGTTGCAGATTCTTTGTAAAAGATTGGGCATTCTTATCATTTATAGGTCCTAATGTATGGTTTTATCACTTATTTTGTTTCCATAACAACAATATTCAATTTCATCTGTGTTTCTAAGCTATGAAATATCTCTTTCCCTCTCCCTCTGGCACTACATTTCAATTTGCATGTTTCTTTCTCAATGGCATTTCTCTTTTTATAAAAACAGTCATAATTTCAATATGAAACTGCATTAAGAGTAATTTTAGCTCGTTAATTGGGGGAGGGAAATTTTTTTTTCAAAATCGTCCATATTAAAACTCTTATTTATGAGTATCAGTATTGTACCTACATTTTTATACAGCCCTCCTCCACTGCAAATTAGATACTATCTTGATAATGGGTTCTTTGGCTAGAATAATTATTTCTCAAATACCATTTCCAGTGGACATCCTGCCATTGTTTGTAATAGTACATTTTCATTCTCTATTATATTACACTGGGGCTGTATTTGTTCTCATCTTTAAAGGTAAGTAGTTGCTTATTGCAGGATTTTCTGAATATACTGTAGGATCACACAATTTAGCGACCCCATATTGTGATTTCCCCTGCTGCTTCTGCTTCTCCCCTCTAGGACCAGCACGACCTAAAATTCATGGACTTTGTGAACCCTGTATCTTCTTTTGCCAAAATGCTCTTAGTAGTGTCCTCGAAGACAATTCCCTAAGGAATTTAAACTTTTGGGAAAAAGAAGTCACTTTTCTCTCTACATTTGCCCTAGGTGATCTCTTATCTTCCCCTGGTTGGATCCCATTATTATTTTATGTGAATGTCTCATAACCCATCATTTCCTGCACTACTCTTCCTTTTGAGCTCTAGACCCACATTCTCAACTGTTTACTAAACTGGGGCACCCTACTACTGACTTTACAAATTCATCATGTCCAAAATGGCACTCAACTTGTCAAAGCCTATTCCTCCTTTTCACTTCCCTGTTTCAATTAATGGCACCACCATCTTTTTCCAGATAGCAGATGTCAACTATCAGGGTACTCTTTTGATTCTTTTCCTTACCCCTCACATTTAATCAATTTACGAGTCCAATAGATTCTAATGCTTCAATATCCTTTGAATTTATTCACTCCTCTCAATTCCTACTGGTGCTGCCCCAATTCAAACCTCTATTCATTATCTCTTCCCTAGAATATAATAGTCTTCTAATTGGTCTCCATTGCTTGTCTTTCCTCTATCCAACCCATCTAATATTTCTCCTAAGTTAATCTTCCTACTGAAGTTCTAATTATGATATTTCACCAATCAAGACACTGATGATACTTCCCCAGCCAAGGAGTTAAATGGTTCCAATTGCCTATAATAAACATTCTAGGTTTCTTTGCTTAGAATTTAATGCCCTTCATAATCTGTCTTCAAAACAACATTTCCAGCTGTATCTCAGGATACTCCTTTTCACTTTCTCTAAAGAATAATCTACAGAGAATCCACCATTCCCCAAAGACATCCTATTCTCTTAGCCTCTCCCCATTTGCTCACATGGTCCTTGTGGCTAGAACTGTTTTTGTAGCATTTTTGTCCTCTGAAATGCTGCTCAACTCTCCAAATCCAACCACATTTTCCAAATAATAATTATAACAATAACTAACATTTATATAGTGTTTACTATGTGTCGGGCACTTTGCTAAGTGCTTTACAATTATTATTTTACTTGATCCTCATAACAACCTTGGGATAAACCTTCCCAAATCTCATCCTGCCACAAAAATTCTTCCTTTCTTTGAAGTCTCTCATAGCAGTTTCTACTCTTCTCCCAATTATATTTCTTTGGAAGTCATTTATCTACTCTCCTACTAGACTGTAAGCAGCTTGAGGAAAGGGAGTATGTTATTCATTTTCTATCTCTATCAGTACCTAGCATACCGTCTTACAAGAACCAAAGGCACTCAAATGTTTGTTGAATTGAACTGAAAGAAGAACTAAATTAGCAATGGAGACAGTATTTCTAGACTCATATTCTTGTCTTCTTCACAGAAATGTGGTGAACTACACACACACACACAAAAAGCAAAGCTGTTGTAGTCCCAAGGGTTAAATGCCTATGGGCCATCTCTTAATATTTTGAACTATTTGAGTGAGGATTCTGTGCTTTGTGTTAAGCTTGGCTCTGATGTTTTTAATAACCACCTGGTTATTAACCACACTTGAATTTAGTAATTGCTCGTGAGTATTTCATGAGTATATTATATAACAGATAAAACTGAGATAAAAAGAATTAATGATTTATGTTAATCATGAGAAATTATACTGGACATAAAAGAGGCAGAGTGGTGCAATGGAAAGAGCATTTGGCTCTGGAGACAGAGGGGCTAGCTACAAAGCCCATCTCGGCCACTTACCACCTGGGTGACTTTAGGCAAGTCCCCTAACCTCTATGGGCTGGAGTTTCCTCATATGTAAAATTGGAGGATTATTCTAGATCAGCCCTACACAACATGCGGTCTGCAGGCCTCTTGTGGTCTGCCAAAGGATTTCAGGCAGCCCGTGAAAAATGTAGGGTTGTCACTGCATACTCTTTCCTGTTTGTCATGTGATCTGCAGCAACTAGCCATCATCAGTCTGTCTCTAGTTTAACCTCTTTGTGCCCTGAAGAAGTTCAACCTATTTTAATTTTGGCCCCTACCTACTGCCAAGTTGTGCAGGTCTGGACTAGATAGACTCAGAAGTCACGTCTAGCTCTAAATCTAAGATTCTAAAAATCAAATTGTTAAAAAAAATTCTTACCAATTAAGGACACATCTAGAGATCTGGGTACACTGAACAAGCTTTCCTAGGGTTGCCTATCCTCCAAGAGTAGGAGAGGCTTCTTCCTCTCCTTGGGAAGCACTGGGCTCTTCACATATGGATGTATAATTGACCTCAGGAGACTAGAATGTTTTCTACTTCTCCACCCTCAACCTGGATCTCTCCCTATGTTTCCCTATCAGAGGAACAATTTCTCTGTCCTAAAATTGACATCCAGATAGTACGTCTTGAGCTCACAGAAAATCAGTAGTGCTCAGAGCTCATCAGATCAAGCACACGAGTATGATAATGCAATGCAAATTTGCACTGATCATCAGAGGTGAATTAGTCAAATTCGATTATTTCTGTCTAAAAGACAGCAGTACAGGGACATGGAATGTCTCTAAATTACTCAGGAACCCAGCCACAGGTCTCCCAAGTCATAATCTGATGTAATATCTCATTACTGTGGAAGTTTAAGGATTTCAGGCCAGAGGGAAAGAATTCCTAAGAGTGAAAAATAATTAAAATAGTAAGATCTAATTGGGAAGGGAAGGGTGAAGAAATAGTAACTTATTTAAGACTGAAAGAATTTAAGTTTGTTCCTTATCCTTGTGGGGGAAGGTTTACTTGGGCAAACAGGAGATTAATGCCAGTGATAGGGAAATCTGGTTATTATTTAATAGCTAAAGTCTAAAATATTCACACATAACACAATTTTACCTAAGTCAAAACAACCAACTGCAAAAATAAAAATGTGTTCCATCTCTGTTTCCATAAATACTACTGCTTACAATCAAAGAACTGAATTGTTCCCCATTGGAATCCGGAGTGATCTGAAGTCTTCTGTTCAATTCCTCTGACAGTTCTTGAGGACTGGTCCGAGATACTGGAGAAGCAGGAGGTGGTGGTAAGACCAGACTAAGAGAGTCTCCGGTTATATTCACTTCCTCTGAAATGGTTTCCCAAGGCTTATAAGAAATGAGAAATTATCGTAAATGCTAGAGATGGGATTTTGGTTTGTGCTATTTCCCCACTGATTTAAATTTTAAGAGGTCTTGATTATAAGGTGATTTACTGAATTAACCATAATACACTAGTACTGAGGGGGAAAAGCTTCAGTACAGAATCCATTTAAAAACTGAAGTAACAGAGGAATCATTTTATCATTTGAATGAAAACTCCATAGGCAGTTGGCAAGAGAAATGAACAATTTTTAAGGAATTCTTTCATTTCCAAACTTAAAAATAAAAAGGTCAAGTAAATGGCTCAGAAAGGTATTACTTCTTTTCATAAATATTTAGAAAAATTTAGCAGCTCTGCCTTTAGCCATATTAATATTTCCAGAAGCATTACTAGGGCAAACAAGAACATATCTCATTAAGTTTATCAATAAAGTATTGGCTCTTCTTTTTATTAAAACATATCTTTTGAAGTAGCAAATGTCTAAAAATGATGTGGCTGTCTATGAGGTAAACAGCTGATAACAGAGAAAGGAGGATCTTGGTGGAAATGAATCATATATTTATAGTCGCTAACTTTTTAATTAAATGTTCCCGGTGCAGGTACCATTAAGACAAACTATAAAGTTATATAAATAAGTGATATCCAACAACTGTATTTATTGTTGACAAAAATTTCTCAAAATATTACAAACAGCTGAATAAGAAACCTATGTCTCCATTCTACTCCACGTTCTACTTCAATCTCCCCAAAGTGAAAAGGATGTTTCTACTGAATTTGACTAAAAAGAGGTGAATTGTCCTAGACTTTGAGAAAAACACCACCAAAAACTGAAAATATCTCCAAATTTGTGCATACTTTGTATGAATGTTGTTGAGAATCATTGCCTTTTATAACACTGCACCAACACATATATGTCAGACATAAGTCATAAAAGTATGTAATTCTGGATTACTAACATTAATAACCACATGAGTGATCAACTGGCTATGAGAATTTTATCTTGGAATTACGAACAAAATTTACTGAAAACGTGTAAAACATAAAACCACCCTTAAGACACCAAAAGTGGAATACACAAAGCTGATGAAAGATGTCAGGAATGGCACTACATACTTCAGAGACATCTCCACCTTCTGCAGGTTCAGGCTCTAAATCTTCACTAATATGTCGCCGGGAGCGGAAACGTCTATGTGCCGCCTCTTGATTTATCTGTCTGATGTTGTTATCCGACTCAGAGGACACATCACTGGGAATTATGGAAATAGGGAGAAAAGACATGGGGTGAAAAGAATAAGGATTAACAGTAGCATCTTCATCAATAAAACATATATTGAGAGACTAACCTATATAATGCATGGTGATAACCTTTTAAAGGAGAACTTGAATTTACTTTGTACATATTTATTTTGTCAAGTTGGCCTTGAAGAAACAAAGATGATTAATCTAAGAATTATGTGCGGTTTTTCAAACAAACGGCATCAAATACCAAGGGTAATGAGGTTTTAGGCTTGTAATGGGGACACGGTGTTACTAACAGTTTTTTTCTTTTAAACCATAAATTATGCAAAATGTGCCTGGAAAATACAGCAAGATTTTGGATCACATATAAATCATTTAGAGAAAAATTAAGTTATTTTATAAGAAAAGTTATTTTGAAGAACGGGTTGTAAGATGTTGATATAAGATGAAAACTTTCTTTTTTTTAAGTTCCAAAACCAAAGAGTAGATTGTCTTATTTACTAATCTTAAGGTTTGTTTGTTTCTTGGTGAGGATGGAAGGGAAGTCTCCACTTATGATTCAATAGAGCTCTCCGTGAGTAAACCCTCTTTAACAAAGTTGATGCACAACTGATCTGAAACTTATAGTCTTACGGAGTCTCCTGGAGGCCCCAAAACATTAAGTGACTTGCCCAGTTGCAAAGCCAGTATGTCACAGGCAGTCCATTCCTGAACACCCTTAACTTAAATTGGAAATGAACCCAATAAGAGTTTTAAAACTTGAACTTAATTGACAATGAACTCAATTATATTTTCAAAAAGGGAGTGAGGGGACCGAATACCATTTCCTCTATGTAACTTTTCAATTTTGGGCCTGTGGAATTTTTGCTATTATAATCAATCCAATCAGTGAACAAATATTTATTAACTACCAATTATGTGATAGACACATACAGCTTCCCCTCCTCCATTACTGTCTTTGGCAATACTCAAAAATCTTGAAAGCAAATGGGTCTGCTCATGTGGACAAGGAAGATATAAAGAAATTTTAAGGGTGTGAAAACCTTAAAAAATACTTCCTCAACTTATGATTAATGAAAAAAGAATCATTCATGAAGACTCAATTGGCATATAGCCATCTTCTCATGAGGGAAGAGTGTAAGAAATTGGGAACCAAATAACTAGGATCTATTTCATTCTTTGGACCCTTTCTCCAAATGTCTTTGCTTAGAATAAGCTGGTGAAAAGGAATTTAAAAAAAAACAACAACAAACCAAACCAAAACAACAACCAAATTTCATTCATTTTCTAAAAAGCAAATGAGTCAGGAGGAACCGGAGGAAGGAGCAGATGGAAGAATTCCTAGGTGAGGCAGCAACATCCTTGGCTATTAATTAACTTCTTTGCTCTACTGTTGGCAATATTAATATGATCTTTGTTAGTATCAGCCTTCTGAGGTATCTATAATAATAATAATAAATATTTATTTATTTGTTCTTGCTCTGGAAGTTAGTCTCATTGCCCACCTCTATGTACCTATGTTTTTATGTACCTCAGGATATTGCCCACAAATGTCAGATTTTCTTCCACCTTGCCTTCTCTGGCATCATTTTTTATCTGGTTAATGTAGCCTCCACTGGTTCCCCTGCACCTTTCTCCCGAGACTGATCACTGGTTCTATGGCTTAACTGTTCTGATATCATCTTCCCAGGTGAGTTGTCATCTCATAGGCTTTGTCATACAATACCTATTCCAAAGGCAAGCACAAAGTCTCTGCTTCTTTCGTTGTTTAGTTGACCTATATATTCTTATATACTGTTCAGTTTTTTCCCTTGTACTTCTGGCACATTGTCAGTTTTGATTCCTACATCCTAAGATTCAGTGACTAAAGGATCGTCCTTTTACTTTCCAGGGATACAATAGTCACTGTGCCTGAATTTCCTCTTTGGAGATATTACTGGTAATGGATCAAAATATTAGGCAAAGGAATAGCAATTGGGATAATTGGTTGGCTTCTGCTCTCTTGTCTTTTTGCCTCAAGGTAATCTTTTCAGTTCATTTATTGTTAAAAATTTACTGGCATCTTTTATTTTAAAATCACTTTGATTTCTGAATATATTCCTACTTGTTCTCCTATCCAAGGCAGGTTATTTATCTTAAATAAACATTAACAGTTGGCTGGCTACCAATTATGATGAATTATTATTCCATAGCACAGTTATATGTTCTCATGCAGAAAATATGACTTAAAATTTAGAGCTCAAAAAAAGGGTAGAAGCCAAAAGTTAGAAATTTGCCCTAAGAACAAGTTCAAACTTGGGAAGTAGAATTTGTAAGCTTAACTATAAATTCAATCAATCATTGTCTTTCAGCTTGCAAAACAGCTGACAGGTGGATATGTTCTAGAGAGCAGTATGAAGATAAGGCATTAGGTCACAGGTTTACAGAAAGAGTGTTGAAGAGGTTATTGAATCAAAAACATTAATTTTACAGATTAGGAAATTTACAGATTAAGAAACTGAAATTAAACAATTTGACTCAGGTTACTGAAGAGACACTAAAAAAATCAATAAAGCTACAACAAAAATAATAAATCACAGAATACTTCTTTGTGTAAAACTTACAATAAAAAGCATCATATCTGAAAGTTGTAAGACCAACTACAAAGATGAGTTATAATAAGTGACATTTATGTAGGAATTTAGAGTTCGAAATACATATACTGTTTCATATAAAAATCAAAATAATTCTGTGTTACTTTATTAATTTCCATTTCAGAAATGGGGAAACTGATGCACAGAAAGATTAAGTGATTTTTCCATCGTTTGTAACTACTCAACGTCAGAGGCAGGTTTTGAATCCAGGATTTCCTGATTTTTAATCCAGCATTGGATACCCATTGTATTATATGGTTTCAATTTAGTATGCCAAAATGTTGAAAAGACTAATTCAAGGGGTGGCTAGGTGGTACAGTGAATAGAGCACCACCGGCCCTGGAGTCAGGAGGACCTGAGTTCAAATCCAGCCTCAGACTTTGACATACTTACTAGCCATGTGACTTTGGGCAAGTCACTTAACCCCAAATGCCCTGCCCTCTCCCCTCCAAAAAGCAAAAAAAAAAAATACTAATTCAAGAGGCAACAGGTATACTTCCTGCAGCTAGCCGAGTCTCCCAATTGAGATGTGGAGAACCTCGAGGGTGAAGAACCACCCCTCCCTCTGACTTTAGGCCTCTCCTCTCCTACTTGGCCTGTACTTTGAGGGTAGAGGTTCTCCATTCAATCATGAATATTCTTATACTTGGTCATACCCTTCACATCCCAGTGACTCTACGTTCTTGTAGATCATCATCCAAAACCCATTCCATACCCCTCACCACCCAATTCCTCATTCCCATCCTCCTCAATGCTCCCACCACAAAGTTTCATCCTCACTCCACCCAGCCCTTCCACTGTGCCCTCTGGAATGCTTGTTCCATAGGCAACAAACCTCACTTATCTTAAATCTATTCCTCTCCCACTCCTTCAGTCTTTTAAGATCTCACTGAAATCTCACTTTCCCTGATGACAGCCTCCCTAGCCACTCTTTCTTAGTACTGGCTTCACCACCTTTCATTCTCCTTCGTTAACTGGTCAAGGCAAGTGGAGTTAAAATATTCCTTGTTCTCCATGACCATTTCCAGGTTCTCCCCCTTCCTCCATTATTTGGTAATCAAGCCTCCTTTGAGGTTCATGTTATTGATAGCTACTGTCCAATCAAATTCCTGGTGGCTTTTGCCTATAGTCGCCTCTCGTCTCCCCTGGTCATTCCCTGTCCTTCCTCAATGAGTTTAGTATTTGACTTAGAATTTTTCTCTTCCCCGCTCCCCTCCTGCCCTCATATATACTGATTCTTCTCCAAATACTCTGACCACTCAAAGTTGCTCGATCTATTCACCTCTCATGAACTACTCTTATATTCCACCTCAGCCACATGCAAAGATAATCATAACCTTGATCTTGACATCACCCACAAATGTATCATCTCCATGTTCAAGTATTCCAAAATCCCCTTACCTGACCATAATCTATTGGGTTTTCACCTCTCACTCTGCCTTCCCTTTCACAACCATATTTTTCATCCACACTGTGACCTCCAATCCTTCCAATCGACCTTTTGATTCTCTTTTAGGACATCTCCCTTGTACTAGCCACTCTCCCCTCTTCTCCCCATCTTGACTTCCAAGTGAACCAATTCCTTACAGATTAACTCTATACCATCCTTCTCTCTTGAATCCCTAGCCCAGAGGTGGAAAACCTGTGGCTTCCAGGACAAATATGGCCTTCTAGTTCCATGTGTGCAGCCTTTTGACTGAGTGCCTACACATGTGTTGCTGAATGAAGATGGAGAAAATCATGGAACCATTCTTATTGGATTCACTACAAATTTATGTTGCATAACCTCAACTGGGCCCTCACTGCTGCTAGGCAATCTTATTATACCTTCCTTACCAACTCATTATCCCACTCCCCACAGTTGTTCTTCCAAACCTTTTCATCCCTCCTCAAACCTCCCATAGCTCCCTTTCTTCTTACTTTCTCAGTCGAGAACCTTGCATTATATTTTACAGAAAAAAAAACCTGAGGCCATTTGGTGTCAACTCTCTCTTCTCGCCTCTTCCTCATCTATCTTGATCCTTGATCCTTCTATCCTTGCTAACTATCATCCTATATTTCTCTTCTGCCTTTGTAGCTAAACTCCTCACAAAGGGCATCTACAATAGGTGCCTCCATTTTCTCTCCTCACTCTAGTCTTAAACCCTTAACAATCTGGCTTCTGACCTTATCATTCCATTGAAATTGCTCTCTCCAAAGTTTCTAAAAATCTGTTAGCTGCCAAATCTAATGACCTTTTTCTTAGCTCTCTTTCTTCTGTACCTCCCTGCAGCCTCTCACACTGCACTGCTTCACTTAGTGATCCCATCACCTTCCAGGGATTAATCACCATCTCCATGTTAATGATTTTCTCTTGCCCCAAATTCTCTGTCGACCTTGAGTCTCCCATCTCCAACTGCCTTTCAGACATCTCAAAATAGATGTCCAGGAAATATCTTAAATTCCACTAGAACTCATTGTTTTTCCCCTGAAACCTCCTATCCCCCCTTCCCTATTAGTATAGAGGGCAACACCATCCTCCCCGTTCCTCAGACTCATAACCTAGGAATAATCCTGGAGTCCTCACTATTTTCTCATCTAATCCCCCTTCCCCACTCCCATCTCTATAGCCATGCTATTCCTAAGGCTTAGTGATTTCATTTTTTGTTACATCTATTGAATATGCCCCGTTCTCTCCTCTGATACTGCCACCGTTCTAATGACGACCCTGCAATAGCTTGCTGGTGGGTTGGCCTGCCTCAAGTCTCTCTTTACTTCAATCCATTCTCTATTCAGCCTGTAAAGTGATTTTCCTAAAACACATATCTGATCATGTCACCCCCCCCCCTCCCCAGAGTCAGGTGGGGAATGTGAGGCCTTGAGGCCACATGTGGCCCTCTAGGTCCTCAAGTGCAGCCCTTCGACTGAATGCAAACTTCACAGAACAAATCTATCCTTAATAAAATGATTTATTCTGTAAAACTTAGACTCAGTCAAAAAGCTGCACCCAAGGACCTCGAAGGCCATATTTGGCCTAAAGACTACAGGTTCCCCAACTCTGCCCCAGACTCAATAAACTCTAGTGGCTCTCTATCACTCCAAGACCCAAATACAAAATGCTGTTTTTCAAAACCCTTCATAACCTTCCCCCCACCCCCAACCTTTCCAGTCTTCCCCAATATTATTGATCTAGTGACACTGCCTCCCGGTTGTTCCACAAACAAGGCATTTCCATCTCTCTGCTCTAGACATTTAATCTTGCCTGTCCCACCATGCCGAGAATGTTCTCCTGCCTCCACTCCAGCTACTGACCTCCCCGGCTTCCTTAAGTCCCAACTAAAATCCCACCTTCTACAGGACGTCTTCCCTGACATCTCTAAAGTCTAGTGCTTTCCCTTTTACAACTGTTTCCTAATTATCCTGGATATAGCTTCCTTTGTACATATGTGTCTGCACACTGTCTCCCCTATTAGATTGTAGGCTCTTTCAGGGAAGGGACTGTCTTGTGCTTCTTTTTACATCCCTAGTACTAACACTGCCTGGCACATAATGGATGATTAATAAATGTTTATTGGTTGATTGATTTTAAGAGTCATTTACCCTCTCTGGGTCTCAGTTTACATACGTGTAAAATGAGAGGATGGGATATGATTTCTAAGGCTCCTCTCTACTTTAAATTTCTATGATTTTATGATTAAATAAGGAGAAAAGAGGTAAGTCTACCATACTAGTGAAGTATCTGACAATGAAATTTTGAAAAATAAATTTGATACTACATATGTTTACCCCAATTAATACCTACAAAAAAGTAGTTTGATTAAAAAAAAATTAAGAGCCCTACATCAATAAGTTACAATTGCTGGTATGCCATTTGTACATAAATATATTTAGATCCTTTAAAACAGTATGTTCTATTAAATAGATCATATATTTTCTTGGTGATCTTTTTAAAAATATTAATTTTGTTGGCAACAATTTCAGAGACAGAGAAATGGGTGAATTGAAGCACAGTCCACATTCCAATTAATATAGCTTCCCAATTATTGGACTTTAATTAAAACTGATAGCATTGGTTCACACGAATATATATGTTTTCATAACTATGCTAAAGATAAATCAATAATTTGTCTAAAAATATGATTCTGTTAACTTAAACCATCAATGAGATCTGAAATTAAGTGTGCTAAATGAATGAAATCTGAGAAGTAGAAATTGGTGTAATTATGGTCCATGTGAATGAATGTATAATTAAAACCAAAGCACCCAAATGCACAAATTACACCTCTATATCACAGAATCAAAATAATTAAAAATAAAGCTATACTAGCTACGTAATATTATACTATCAGTTTTATGTTGTCATAGCCAATTTATACAATATTTTAGACTTAAGTATACTCTGTGATTACAAAAATTACCCAAGTCAAGAGAACAGAAAAAATACAGAAGGAAAAACATCAGTTCCTTTAAATTTCACAGTTCAAATTCTCTGAAGCATTTTGGTATCCCTTAAGGATGATGAAATGGCAGCTAGGTGTCTCAGTGGACAGAACACTAGACATAGAGTCAGGAAGAGTCCTCCTCCTGAATTCAATTCTGGCCTCAGACACTTACTAGCTGTGTGACCTTGCCCAAGTCACCTAACCCTGTTTGCCTCAGTCTCCTCATCTGTAAAATGAGCTAGAGAAGAAAGTGGCAAACCATTCCAATGTCTTTGCCAAAAAAAACTCAAATGGAGTCACAATCAGAAACAACTGAACAAAGGATAATGAAAGATTCAGTTCACATTCATTCATTCAATAAAGTTTTTTTTTTGAGATTGGGTCTTCTTCTCTGCCTAGGCTGGAAGTGCAGTGGGCAGGCCTAATCCCTGAAGCTTTGAAATGCTATTTTTCCAGCCAGGGTGGGTTCTCCTGCTAGTCTTTGTTCCCAGGGTCTCTCACCACCTTAGTCCCAGCCTTAGTACAGATACCACATAGGCTTAGCCCAAGGCAGAGTAGAACCCTGGTGCTCAAGTAATCCACTAGCCTCACCCCACATCATCAACAGAGATCAAAGGCTTTAAATGTGTACCCTGTACAAAGCCTTAGGCTAGGCACTCAGGAGATACAACGTTTAGTTTTTTCTCTAAAAAAGCATATAGTTTAATAAGAAGATAAGAAATCCAATGCAGGTGACTTCTTTTTGGGGAGGGGTATGGAGGAAGGAGGAGGCTCAATCTAGACCTGTAATTTTATTAGTGGAGGAGACTATTACTTGAGAATGCTCTCTTTACCAACACAGATATGTGACTGTTCTATTTTCCAGTAATGTGTAAACAATGTTTTACTATCAGTTATATATAGTGAAGTCATGTTGCCTTAAAACCATGTAAGAAAATAGTGCAAATTTCAAAAACTGACCAAGACGATGAAACTATGAAGGTATTCAGAATGCTCAAATATCCAGCCCCATACTGAAACAGGGGCAAGCTAGGTGGGACAGCAGATATAGTGCCAGGCTTAGAGGTGGGAAGACCTGCAGTCAAATCCAGCCTCAGACACTTATTGTGTGACCCTGGGCAAGTCACTCAATTTCCTCATCTGTAAAATGAGCTAGAGAAGGGAACAGCAAACTACTCCAATATCTTTGCCAAGAAAGCCCCAAATGGGGTCACTAAGAGTCAGATACCACTGAAAAACAAACTAAACAACAACAATGAACTTCAAAGTTAACTGATGATGAAAGGCTACACTCACATCTGCACTTGTGAAAATGCAGACTGGATTTAACAGTCTTCAGTGGAAATATCCCAAATGGCTATAAGATGTGGTATTTCCCTATGACGTTCAAGTCAATGAGGCGGTGAATAGATTAACCCTGACCCATGAGTTGTAATACTTAAAGACATTAAATTAAAATACACTTTGAGTATTGCCAAGCAGAAAGATTAAGATGATAATCTTAATTATTAAATTAATTATTTATATCATTAATTATTAATAAATTAATTATTAATATGTTTTGCAATACTTAAAATCTTAGATGACTTTATGGAGGGAAATAACATTTCTTAGGGAAGCTTTTGAACCAATAGTTACTTGTGTGGAAAAAAAAAAAGGAGCTCTCTCATACACTGCCCAGGAGGTCAGAAATATGCATATTCCTCAGTCTCCTCTTATTAGCAAAACAAATGACAAAAATGAACCAGAAATCTGGATTTTATTTAAAAAAGAAAATTCATAAGACTTAGAGCTGGAATGGGCTTTACACATGATGTAAAGCTCTCTTTTCTGCAAATGATGCTCAGATCACCAAGGAAATAAATATAGTCTCAGTGCTGGTATTCTAACACAGGCTTTCTGAGTTCAAATCCAACACTCTTCCCAATACGATCATCTATCTCTGCAGTACAAATTTGGTTATTTGGTGAAGGGACAGGAGATACAAAATTCTGGCTAAGCAAGAGGAATGCCCCCACCCTCAAAAAAGGCCATTGTAACAATTTTTTAAATGCACAAGAGAGAACTGAAGGAAATATGAAAAGCATGTAACAAGAAGTATAGTTTGAAAGGTGAAGAATTTATTATCCACTTTTTTAAAAGGAAGTAATATAAAATGGATATTCATGATGGTTTGATATAGAATGTTCGTTTTGTGAATTACAGAAATCTGCAAAAATTTGTGTATGTGAAAATGCAAATGGAAATGTGTATGTGCATACAGAAATGCTCTTTTGATGATGTTTTTATGTTTAGAGTAAAAAAGCAACAAAATTCTTGTTGAGAATTCACAACTATTTTTCAAGGATATACTGCGTGGGAATCACTTTGTTATTTATGAAAGGGAGTCAAATATAATTAAGATATGGTCCTTGCTCTTGTGGAATTTAAAGTTGAGCAAGCTGTTAATGGCAAACAGAAATATGTAATACTCTGTAATTACAATGCAAAATAAAAAAACCTGAGATCCTCAGCTTTGACTAAGTTTAATACAAATTAAATCTCAAATCTATAGAGTAGAAGTGATCATAATGACCTTAGGTTATCAAGAAAAAGTTAATTATATTTAATTTACTTTGTATACTAAGGTAGGAAGGTATGTGATATGTTTTGGAAATCTAGCTATCAAAAATAAAATCAGTATGCCAGTAAGGTATCTCTCATCGGACCTCATTATATTTCATATTCTTAAATGCTAATTATATTATGATCAGTACTATATTTGTATATGTAGGAATTTATGCTAAGTATGCTAAGGAAAGGTGAGTAAAAGTTATAGCTAATTCCCATGATTATAATAGGTAACAAAAACCCAGAAATTCTAGTCCCAAGGCAGGTTCATTACCAATTTCACTCAAAAAGCATTTTTAAGGACAATGATGAATCCAACGGAACTCAAAGGCAAAAACAAAATAGTCTTTATCCTCAGGTAATTAACATTCTTCTAGGGTGATAAAACATATATGCTAATAAATACAAAGTGATTTCGGGAGGAAGAAAGCAATTATGACAAAGGCAATCAGGAAAGATTCCAGGAGTATAACCTAAGCTGAGACTTGAAGGAGATAAAGAATTTTAAGAAGGTGGAAGGGAATAAACATTATAAAGCACCTACTATAGGCCAAGTACTGTGATACACACTTTAAAAAAATATCTCAATTGATCCTTGCAACAATAGGTACTATTGCCTCATTTTACAGAAGAGGAAAAGGAGGGAAACAGAGGTTAAGTGACTTGCCCAGGGTCATACAGCTACTATCAGAGGTCACATTTAACTCAGGTGGTGGTGGTGACTACAGGTGCAGCCCTCCAGCCAACAGCACCATCTGTCCACCTAAGAGAAGATGGTCAGGAGGGAGCAAAATCTCAAAACAGGGCATGTAAGAACTAAACGAGCAGCTAGGTGGCACAGTAGATAGAGTACTAGGCCTTAAATCATCTTTCTGAGTTCAAATCTGACCGCAGACACTACTAGTTATCTGACCTTGGGCAAGTTACTCCAGCATCTTTGCCAAGAAAACCCCAAAGGGGATCACAGACACTGGGACACAACTGGAAAATGACTGATCAACAACAAGAACCAAGTAAAGATATAAAAAATGTTGCTCGCTGGACTTGTAATCATTAAAAACGATTCAAAAGGTCTGGAGTGATTAGCTGAAATTCAGAAAAAACGTAGTGATTCATTCAAAGCCATACAGTTATTTAGTGACAGATACAAATTAGAAGGTAGGCAGATACAAATTAGAAGGTAGGTAGTAGGTTTTTTTCCACTGTAGGATGGATACCAAATTAATGATTCCTCACTTATTTTATTTTCTCAAACACAGTTCTCCCTCAATAGACATCAAATGCGCAGCTGTATCAGTTTCTCCCAAAGGATATTTTATCACTTGGAATTATCTTTTGGAAATTAGTGCCAAAATGTTTAACAAAATTCCAGGAAGCCCAGAGGCTTTTTGGGCAATGCATGTTCTCAAAAGGGGAAGGAAATGTTTTCTTTTCTGGGAAGGCCCTGGTTATATGGTAATGGTTCCTTAAAAAGGTCAAGGGGAGGCAGCATGCTAAGCTGGCTTTTTTTTTCTTTCTTTTCTTTTCTTCTATATCCTTTACATTTTCTCTTAGATAAGAATTGTGGAAAAGTAAAAGGACTATACTTTTTCTGTGTAGTATTTTTGCGGAGCTTCTGTGTGGGCCCACTTGCTGGAGCCTGCTGCCATGTGCTAGGTAGTACGAGAGATAGAGCCTTGGCCAGAAAGACCCAGGTTCAAATATAACTGCAGACACTTACTAACTGTGTGACTCTGGGTAAGTCACTTTAATCACTGCTTGCCTCAGTTGCCTTATCAGCAAGATGGAGTTAATAACAACCCTACCTCACAGGGTTGCTGTGAGGATCAAATGAGATATTTGTAAAACACAGTAGAAGCTATCGAAATGCTTATTTCTCTACCCTTCCCCTTTTCTCAGCACCATGAATAAACATGATGAATCTAAACTTGAATAAAGAAATACATTTTTCTTTGCTTCTACCATATACTGGTAAAAGTTTTTTGTTTTGTTTTGAGAGGGGGTTACATCTATGCAATTCATTTTCCTTCGTTTGACTAATACATTTAAACTTTAGTAGCTTAAAAAAAACATCCAGAATTTCTGAGACTGATTAAGATCCTGGAAGCCCAATTTTCCCAATCACTAAAGAAAGCACTGTGTTGAAAAATAATTGCACTATGTCACTTCTGTATAATGCTTTGCAAAAAAACCCAAACAAAACTTTTACCTACAGTATCTCAATTAACATAATCCTGTGGAGTAAGAAAGGCAGGTATCATGTTGATTTTCATTTCTTTTCTTTCTTTTTTTTGTAAAGAAGAACAAATCAAGGCTTTGATAATTTAAGGAAGTTGCTTAAAATTATATGAACAATAAAAGGCAGAGGCAAGGCAAGACAACAAGGATTCACTTAGAGTTTACTATGTACTAGGACAAGAATCTAGTTCTTCTGCCTTATATTTCAGTGTAATCCCCTGCACCAGGCGTGGGGAACCTGTGGCTTCGAGGCGCGTGTGGCCCTCTAGGTCCTCAAATGCAACACCTCAAACCTGAACTTCCGAGGTTCAAAGGGTGGCACTTGAGGACCTAGATTTGTTCTGTGAAGTTTCGCAGCCCCTTTGGGGGTTGAACAACCCTTTCACAGGGGTCACCTAAGACCATTGGAAAACACATATTTCCGATGGTCTTAGGAATCGAGACATGGTTCCTCTATCTGTTTCTAGGCAGGTCCGCCCACATGCAGATATGCCCACATACGAGTAAAAGGGTCGCGGTTTTAGGAAGGTTGAGAACCACTGATCTAGAGGGTCACATGTGACCTTGAGGCCAAAAGTTCCTCCCTGACCTGGACACTGAGTGAGTGGGGTGCTGCTTTTTCCCAAAGTTATTATCATTCTTAATATCATTCCTAAACCAAAAAGTTTTTGGAGTTAACAAGTCTTCATTTCATGCTTCCACCAGTATTGACGTGGAAATCTCCTAGAACATGAACTCAAACCTTTCCAGGTTAATGACAGCTTTGACAGCTTTGGGGCCATAAATTCTTAAAATATTTGATGAAGAGTCTAGGGTGAATGGATTATTGAATCAAGCTAGTTATTTCCACAGTAGAATAGGTTCTTGTATATGTTGCTCTCTGATCTTACAATGAACATGACTTCTGTCTTGATAAAGATTGATTTGATTACAAAAAAAAATCATTCTTACAAGAAGATGGGGATCCTAAGTTAAGCCTCTTGTCTTTCAACTACTGTATCTGCCCAAAGTATTTCAAAGTTAGGCTTGAGTAACAATAAATATTTCCTCAAAATGGTTTTAATAGCTAATTGTCTGGTGGTGATTGTGTAGAAAGGAAGGGAAAATGATTCATCAATGGGAAAAGCTGTGTCCATTAGCCAGCACAGAAAAGGAAATAGGACTTTAATGGAATTCTTCGCATTTATATGTTTTTAAAGAAAATTTTGCAATGAATATTATTTAGTGTCAATTCAACTCAGCCTTGAAGAGCTAAGATATGGATCACATCCAGAACCAGCACCAAAGTAAGCTAAATCATGATAAACTTATTGTACTAAGGCAAATGAAAAATCAAGTTAATCTATAGCATGATTTAATCTAATAAACATTTATTAAGCACTTTCTGTATCAAAGTATCCTGGAACAGAAATATCCTGTGTCTTTCCAAGGGAATAATGTAAAATTTTCAAAACTTTCTAAAAATATAATCCTCTTTAATTACACACACACACACACACACACACACACTTTCACATATATGTATTTGCTACATGGGTTTTTTTTGGAAAGGTTTATAAAAATCAAGTAATAATAGGGTCTCAAAAAATCGTTTCTCTTCCCTTTCCCCCATGCTGGTAAACACAGGCTTAATGAATAGAGAAGATATCAAAGTTATTCGGTTTTGCCACTTTGGGTTAAGGGTCAGTCAACAAGAGTGGGTCAAGGAGGAAACAGCAATTATTCAACATAGCCTACTAAATCTGGGAAATACGAGCTCAGTTTTCCATTCCATTAATCCAATAATGCTAAGTAATCCAGTAATGTCAATTTATCAAAAGATTCATTATCCAATTCAAGTTTTCCTGAGAAGAATATGACACCAAAATTGTTATTCTTAGGATGCAAAAATGTGACTTTCTCTGAGGTTGTTTCACCTTAAGTTGGTGAGCCAAGAAAGGATCATAGAAGGTTAAAAAGCTGTAAGGATTACCGATTTTGGATTTAATTCAGTCTTGTTCTCAAAGAGGAACAAAGTGTAATCCCCTGGACCAGGCGTGGGGAACCTGTGGCCTCGAGGCCACGTGTGGCCCTCTAGGTCCTCAAATGCAACACCTCAAACCTGAACTTCCGAGGTTCAAAGGGTGGCACTTGAGGACCTAGATTTGTTCTGTGAAGTTTCGCGGCCCCTTTGGGGGTTGAACAACCCTTTCACAGGGGTCACCTAAGACCATTGGAAAACACATATTTCCGATGGTCTTAGGAATCGAGACATGGTTCCTCTATCTGTTTCTAGGCAGGTCCGCCCACATGCAGATATGCCCACATACGAGTAAAAGGGTCGCGGTTTTAGGTTTTTGTGTTGTTTTAATACTGTCCAAACCAAGTGTGTATTCTTTAACCCATAGAAATAGAGAACTTACATTAAACTGGGTCGGTGCCACTGGGTGGTTCTGTTGTTATGGTTAACATAGTAAGTTCTGCCTAAATTGTCAACTTTTTCTTCCCAACCAGGTGGCAGGGGAGGTGGAGGAAGTTCTTCTTGGTGCTGAGAAGCAGAGTCATTTGAATCAACAACTTCCCATCCATGCTGTAAAAAAGTTGAATGGGTGATTAAAAGGTTAATTTTATTTTTGCTTCTAGGATAAGAAAGCAACATTACAGCTTAAAAAAACACCACCACCACCACCACCACCACCACCACATACACACCCACCCACCCACCCACCCAATCCACAATTAAGCCAAATGTTTAAAAATAATACCTGGAATTTTTATGCAAGGTCTAATTTTAAAGAAGGTATTAAGAATAATCAGCCAGTAAACAAGCTTAAGTGCGTACTATGTATCAAGCACTGTCCTATGCACCGAAGATACAAAGAAAAAAACAATCACCCGGTCCTGCCCTCACAGAACTTACATTCTAATAGCATCTGAATAACTATGTACAAACATAATATGTGGTGCAAGTGGAAGGTAAGTCAGAGGGAGGGCATTAGCAATGAAGAAGATGAAAACTGGCCTACTGTAGAAAGTGGGATGTAAGCGAAGTCTTGGAGGAAACTGGGGAAAATAGAAGGTGAATGTGGGAAGGGAGAGCCTTCCAAGTATGGGGGACAGCCACTGAAAAGACAGAGAGAGTAAACATACGGAGTGTTGTGTGTAAAGAAAAGTAAGAAGGCCAATGTTACTGGAGAGGAATAAAGTATAAGAACGCTGAAAGGGCTGGAAAAGGTGAGGTTGTGAAGGGTCTGAAATGCAAAACTAAGCATTTTATATTTGACCCTTGAGGTAATAGGAGTTTCCTGAATAGGAGGAAGAAAGCAAATGAGTGTTTATATAGCGCCTACTAAGGGCTTTATAAATATCTCATTTGATCTTCACAACTCTATGAGGTAGGTGCTGTTACTGTTCTATTGTACAGTTCAGGAAACTGTGATAAACAGAGGTGAAGTGACTTGCCTAGGGTCACACAGCTAGGTAAGTGAAGACTTGGGTCTGACTCTAGGCCCAGGACTCTACCTATTATGTCAGTCACCTAGCTACCTTGATCAGAGCAGGTGACAGTCAGCCAGGCAGTTTAGGAAAACACACTTTGGTAGCCAAATGGAAGATGGACTGAAGCAGGTACACCAATGAGAGGGCTACTGCAGTAGTTCAGGCAGGGTCTGAGCTAGGGTGGTTGTGTGAGTGTAAAGAAAGAACTTGTATTTATGAAGGATGTTAAGGCAAAAATGACAAGACTTGGCAGTGGACTGGCTATGAAAGGTGAGTTAGAATGAGGAGTCAAGGGTGACACCAAAATTAATAGCCTAAGTTAGAAGATGCCAAAGCCCTTCACAGTAATAGAGAAGTTCAGAAGAGGAGAGACTTTGACAGGGAAAACACTGAGTTCTGTGTGGAGATGTTGAATTTGAGATGCCTATGGAGAATATAGTTTGAGTTGACCAAAGATTAATTTGTGATGTAGGACTAGAGCTTAGGAGAGAGACTAGGGCTGGGGATACAGATCTGGGAGTCATCTGAATAAAGAAGACAAGATGAGACGGCCAAGTGAGAAATACAGAGAGAGAAGAGAGGAAGAGAAGATGAATGGATCCTTGGCAGACACTCATGTACAAACATAATATGTGGTGTAAGTGGAAGATAAGTCAGATGGAAGGCATTAGCCATGATGAAGATGAAAATAGGCCTGCTGTAGAAGGTGGGATGTGAGCAGAGTCTTGAAGGAAGCTGGGGAAAATAGGAGGTGAATGTGGGAAGGGAGAGCGTTCCAGGTATGGAATGAAGATCCAGCAAAGAATGGCCAGTCAGGTAAGAGAACAGTCTCACAAATCTAAGAAGGATAGAGTTCTCAGAAAAAGAGGGTGATCAAACATATCAATACCAAAGACCAATCAAGAAGCATGAGGATGAAGGAAAAGGTCATTTCATCTGGCAGTTAAGACAACATTGGTAATTTTGTGGAGGGCAGTTTCAGCTGAAGGATGATGAATCCAGAAACCATGTTGTGGACAGTTTAGAAGAAAGTGAGAGGAGAAGTGAGGGTATCTACTTAGAGGGATTTCTCAAGGAGTTTAGCAAAGAAGGGTAAGAGATATACGATGGACATTAGCAGGGGTGGTAGTGAGCATTTTTAAAGGTGGAGAAATGACAATGTTTGCAAGCAACAGGGAGGCCGCAAGTAGAGAAAGATTAAAAATGAGGGAGAGTATGAGGATGATAGAGGGGGGCAATCTGTTGGAGAAAATGGGATGGAATGGAATCAAAGGTATGTAGAGATGGGGTTGCCTTGGCCAAAAAGAGAAACATGAAAGACAGAGGTGAAGAGGAGAAAGTGGGGGAAGACATCTAAGTGATGTGAGATGAGAAAGAGGGGAGAAGAAGAACGGATAGGGTAGAGGAAAACCTTGATTTGTGCCCCTTAAAAAGACAAACAGCCCATTTGCTAAATAATGAAGGAAAGAATGATTAGGAGGGATTCAGGAGAGATGAGGATGTATGAATAGTTCCTATGGTGAGTGGGATAAAAAATTGATTAAGGAGGTGAAAAACGATTGTCTTACTGAAGTGAGGGCCTGGTTAAGATTATGAAAAATAAATCTGTAGTAATTTTAGAGCTCAAAGGAACTAAAGGAATTATCTAATCTACTTCCTTCATTTTATAGAAAGAACAGTGACTTCTTTGACGTCATACAGTCAGCAAGGGGCAGGTTTGAGGCAAGAGCCCAGGTATTCTGATGTGCTTACTTGTATTTGTGAAAGATGTTAAGGCAAAAAATGACAACTTATTACAAAATATTAATTTTACAAAAATTATTACAAAATATGATGTTAATAAATTGCTACAGGCTCTTAGGTTTATCCCAAAAGAGAAGTGTCAAAAATGTTTTGAGTGTAAATAACAGCTCAATTAGAATAAGTGGAATAATAATAAGAATCTTCCAATGTGACTATTTTGAAGTATTTCAAAGTAATTTATGTTGTTAAAAAATTATTGCTATTATTTTATTGTTTCACCTTGTATGTGACTTTTCGTTTGAAGGCCTATATGGCTTTCATCAGAACTTCACTAACATGACACCCATGGGTTTGTTTTATGATATATATATATATACACATACACACACACATATATTCTAATATCTTTAAATGATGAATGAAATAGTGAATAAGACCCTATTTTGCAGATGTCATTGATTTGCCTGAAATCTTATTGTGGGCTAAAATGTATCAGTGGAAAGGCCAGGAAGAGACAGATGCCAGGTCTAATATTATTTTTTTTCTAGGTAAGGAGCTACCACAGCCATGGGTGGTTTCTTAGGAAAATGGTGGCCCCTGCAACTGGCTTCATCCCTGGAGTCCAAAGAAGATTGGGAAATGATGCTCATCTTCTTTTACTCTAATGACACTGCCTCCATACAATCAGGCTGCCTTGTCTTAGAGGTAAAATTACATTTTGCAATACATATTTTCAGCATTAAGTATTCCTTTCCTAATATCCCAGAGTAAAATCACTGTAAAATTATTAATATGTTGGTTACTGCCATCAGACGAGTAGAAGAGTGTAAAAAATTACTGGATTTAAAATAATAAATGAAAATATGCTGACATACTTATGGTGTCTTGAAATTCAGAGCTGTTTACCACCCACTTGTTCATTTTTTTCTTCATATACTATACATAGAGATAAAAGTTTGTGAGTGAAATATTACCCAAAACTTGGCTTTTCAGTCTGAGGGGCCTGTTAATGTGTCCATAACACATTATTCACATAATACGACAGCTGCACACAAATGGCAGACGAAGGAATAGTTAGGCCTTGATTAACATCCACTGTCAGAAGCAGAGGAGTAATTGCCTAACAAAAAAGAACTGAGTCTTTTCAAGATATAAAAGCACAGAAAAAAGTAACTGTTCTGAGTGGAAAATGGAAAGGCACTGGTGGATCCACCCTACTCCTCCTCATTAACCTTCTCATTCCCCTCCCCCTGCTCAAAGAAAAGAGAAAAAAAGAAAAATTTATCAGGAGAGTTAATGCCAAAATGGTTATTTCTAGGGAAAGGTCATCTAATGCATTCTCACATGTGGGTGCCAAATGAAAAAGAAACTTGGGAGAGATTTCCTAATGTTTATAGCCACTCTGAATGAATCCCAAGGTTAGAAAGGATTTTTAAAGGGATAAATCTTCAAGTCATGATGGAATTAAATGAATAGGGTAGCTTTCCAAATTCCTTATAGGGGTGGAAAGGAACAAAACCTGGGTAATCCTATCTTAAAAAAGAAAAAGAAATTCGTAGTAGAAAAACTATTCAATTGTTCATGGTAGCTACATGAAAACTGAAAAGTTAACTCATCTTTATAAAATAAGAGGGCTATTTGGTTTTAAAAATCGTATTCACACTCAAGATAGCATATTTAATTTCTTTCAGATAGAGCAATAAGAAGGTACTAATGAGATAATATAACAAAATGCTTTAAAATATAAAAAGGTCTAAATGTAAACTATTTTTATGATTATTATTATCTGATACCACATATGATTGGTCAAACAACAGCAGCATCAGTTATAAATGTACATTTCCTTTGATTATCACAAAAAATTTATTGACTTCACTAGCACAAGTAACTGAGTAAACTCCATGAAGTTTTGAAATTCTCTGATGTCCAAAGGGACATTGTCTAAACTCGAGATTTAATAATTTGGTCAAATATGGCTCATTATGCTTTTATGTTTAACAATCACTAGCATTTATCTGGAGCTTGAAGGTTCTGAAAGCACTTTATATGAATTATGTGGGCAGCTAGTTGGCTCAGTAGATAGAGTGCCAGACCTGGAGTAAAGAAGACTCATCTTCCAGCCTCAGATACTAACTAGCTGTGTGACCCTGGGCAAGTCACTTTAACCCTGTTTGCCTCAGTTTCCTCATTTGTAAAATGATCTGGAGAAAGAAATAACAAACCACTCCAGTATCTTTGCCAAGAAAACTCCAAACAGGGTCATGAAATATCAGACACAACTGAAAGGATTGAACAACAACACATGTATCACTTGATCTTGGCAACAACCTATGGAGTAGCCATTTTTATTTTCATTTTACAGGTGATGAGAGTGAGGCCGGCAGAGGTTTACATAGTAAGTGTGGGAGGGAGGCTATGAATTTGGGTGTTCATGACTCCCAGTCCCGCGCTGAATCTACTATGCCACAAATGTACTAACACAGTGCCAGAAAACAATATAAAATCTTACAGATGCAAACAGTTCTCAAATTTCTTCATCCCCTCCCCCCTTCTATACTTAACACTTCTTATCTTTGTTAGAGGAAAAACATGAGAAGAGTTTGTGGTAAATATTCACATTTTATAAACAACACAGGCTACAGTGCGTCATATATCCTCACTACTGTGTCTGAACATGGTAGCACCACTATTTCCAAAACAGACGGGTGCCAATATGTTCATTCATATTTCTGAAATGAGGTACTCTGAAAAAACCTTAAATTCACTTTAGCTATTATATTATTTTTAAACAACTGAGAAAACATAAAGCAAAGGGTCTTACCTCTAAATCTTCCCTCTGATCATTATTTTCTTCATCTTGTCCTCCATTCTTTGGCATATATGCCATTTTCAATCGTAAGAAGCCTTTTACCCGGGATTTATGACTATATAATAGGGAGAAAAGACAAGTTACCAAAGGTTTTGGCACAACTGTGCTTTTTATGGAATATATTTATTTGTGTGAAAGACTAAAATTTAAATACACTGACATCTGCATACACCTGAAACAACAAAAATAAGCCCTCACCTTCTTGGTCGGAGGAGGAAATCCTTAAAAGTATAGGGCCGTTCCATGGTTGGGTCTTCAGTCTATAAACACAAGAAGCAAATTAGGTT
The DNA here is from genome assembly GCA_028646515.1 of Pseudochirops corinnae. NCBI lineage: Eukaryota > Metazoa > Chordata > Mammalia > Diprotodontia > Pseudocheiridae > Pseudochirops > Pseudochirops corinnae. The sequence continues at coordinate 164,882 of JAQQSV010000148.1, read as the reverse complement.
TGAAAATTCACAGTCTTTATATTTTTGATCTATTAAACTGGATAATGAATTTTCCCATAAAACATGGTTGGTTTCCCTACATTTAGAAACAATAGCCAAGACCTCAATAGGAGACTACCTGGGGTAGATCTATTAGTATTACCATGACGCCACCTACTTGAGGTCCTAACATTAATTTCAACAGTAGATATTAGACAAAGTCACAATGTCCAAATTATTGTACATAAACTGCCAGCTACAATTTATAACTACAGGATTCAGATCTCAATATAACATAGCTGATAAATGTCAGCATTTTAGTGGCCGATAACAAACCATCATGCCTAGTTGTGATTAAAACTACTTCTGGTAACTTCCAACATCCCAATTTCTAGTGATGGCAGTAACATCCTCCCTGTTACCATGGTTTTAAAACTTAAGCATAATCCCTCTCGCTCATAGCTCACATCCAATCAGCTGCTGAATCTTGTCAGACGGTTGTACCTCTCCAAACTTGGATCTGTCCCCAACTTACAATACCTCTTGCTTACAATACTTTCACTTTAGTTTAGGTGCTCATCACATCTTGCCTTAGACCAATATAATTACCTTCTAACCATTCTTTGTTTCCATCTCCAATACATCCACCACACAGCTCCCAGAATAATCTTCCTAATGTTAAAGTCTGGCCATGTCACGTTTCATGAAGCATTGTGACCAACAAAATGTATGACCCAGGAGAAAGTCTTTTGGTGATGAACCTCTAACACTGAGGTAGGCTGTTCTTTTGATAATCACTAGATCTATACGTGAAGACTTTTCAGTTTAATAGAACCAATTTGAGGTTATACTACATGGGTATAGACAGCCTCTAAGAAGCAAGAATTACCCATATCCCACAAAGAAACATCAAAAAGTAGGATTTTAGTCAAGGCCCCTCTAACACTAAAAGGAAAAAAATGTCATTTAACAAGAATTCAGGATAGTTTTCTCAGAATCAAAGCAAAACAACTTGAGCAGAAAAAAATGCGTCAGAAACAAATGAGGAGTTAACACATAAAATACATTCAACCTATTTATTAGGTTAACATCTCTCTTGTATTCCTCTGCTAGAACCTGATTAGAACATAATATGGAACCATAAGTTCTTCCTGTTTATTTAAATAAATTCTGTGGAAGAGCTGAGAAATAGTAGTATATCATAGCATAAAAGGATTATAAAGCTGGAAATGATCCTAGAGATTGTAGAGATCAATTCTCTCATTTCCTCTCAGGCAACTAAAGCCAAAGGAGGTCAAATGACATACATTTGAGGGTCACTCATGTTAGCACGATTGCCAGGGGATAATGACAAAGCTTGGAGCAGTAAGCTAGGTCAGCACCATGGTAAGAACAGCATTCAGCCCCTTCCATCTCTACTGTGCTGCACTGCCACGATGGGAAGTACATAATGGGGATGTCTAAAGAACAAGAAGAATAAAATTCAGCACTAGCGGTTAAGAGCCTGGCCACTACTGAAAACTTTGTGGTGGATTTCAGTGATTCAGACCCAGGTAGACTCTGGGATTCCTGAAGGGTGTGTCTGAACTGCCAAGAGCTTAGAGATTTCTCAGTATGTCTCTACAGGTAATAACAATCATTTCTCTGAATATCTCTAATGGTACAATGACTCTTGGGAAGGTGTTAAGAGTGCCAAGAGGACTCTGTTAGACTGAGGGCTGCCCACTACAGTTAAAAGCTGTAGTTGGCAGTCAATCTACTATACTTTAGTCATCGTATCTAAGTCTAACACACTGTGTTTATTTCCATCTCTGTGGGCATCTGTCTTGTGTACTGGGCTGTATTTGGTAGCTACTAGCTGGTGGGGTCAGCCTTCTGGCAAAAAGACCTTTCAAGACAGCCAAGGGTTGTATTTCTGATATGGCAACTGAGACTCTGAGGCCTCTTCAACCTTGGGGTATCTTTGGGAGCCCCAGACATAACATACAGTAGCAAAGCTAGTATTAGACTCTAGTCTACTAGTTTCCACTCCAGTCTAGTACTCTCTTTTTCATTTGTTGTAAATGTCAACTTTCCAAGTTCCACATTCTTTTCTGCTTCCCCTACATACAAGTTGTTTTTGAAACTCAAGTGGTTCACAACGTAAATCCTGTCCTCTAGGCTTTGTAGACTCTTATACACATGAATAGGAACCCCTCATTACTACCATTCCCTACCCCTAAAAGAAAAGAGATTTTAAGAAAGATATCTCATTGGGCTGGAGAAACAGAAGGTCAAATTTTCTAAAAATAAATTTTAACTTATATCTCTTATTTTTACATGACCTAAGTGGTTAAGATTTTTCCTGTACAAAGTCATGGCTTCTGTATATCTTTCAACAAATGAAATGTCATCCATAACTAAAAGAAGTAAACCTGAGGGAAAGTAAAAGAAGGAGAAAGACAGGACCTATTTCTGGCATTGCTGAAGGGAAGGCAGCCTACTAAAGTGGAGAAAATTCAAATTTGTGCAGAGAGGACCTGGGTTCTGCTGCTTATTGCCTACATGACCTTGGGCAAGTCCCTTAACCTCTCTAAAACATCCCAGTATTCTCATCAGTAAAAGAGATTAGACCATATGACTGCTCAGGCTCCTTACAGGTCTAAATCTATCCTCTGCTATTGCCAACACTGGAAAAAACTCTAATGTCTTAAATTTATTAATAAATTAATTAATTTCTTAATGAAGAAAAAAAATCACCTCCTATTTCAATTCTGTATTACTCCTTTTTAGGGAACAGGGTAAATTTACATGTGGGTGAGTCTTTTTTTCTCTCAAATCACCAGAGCTCAGATCATGTACAGTTAAGACTTCATTCAGATTTCAGTTCATTTTCATCTACTGGTAGAATGCCAGAAAGGAAGCTCAAGTAATGGTATGTAAGGGATAGCAGAGTACCTAATTAGTCCCAGGTCCCCAGTGATTAGTATAGAAGGCTAAAGAAGAGCCCATGCAACCCACCACAGAGATGCCAAAGTGCCCACTACTTTGCATTCTTCCACAAAAAGAATGTGCTCCCATGTGAACCCAGTAAGATGTGGGAACACCTTGGTCCACTTTGTATTTCTGAGAAGTTTCTTTGGGCTAGTGAGTTTATAATTGTAAATGTGGTTCAACTGGAAAGTTTCATTATGAAGAATGGCAATATAGAGTCTTACATTGCAAATACTGATCCCCAATGCTTATGCTGTCAATGGGCTACTAGAATTTCTATGGCAGATTATTTTGGTAACTAATCAGGAAAGAAAAATGTATTACTTGACTATTATTTGTGAAGGTAATCTGAAACCTTAGGATTATTCTTTTTAAAAACACAAAATAGGGTTTTTCGGTTAATAAAAATAATCCTAATATTGAACTTTGATCTGTTGTCTTATGGAATGCTTTAAGTAACTTATTACATTCCTAGATTATCCACTGGAAGTAGGGATGGGGTGGGAGAAGATTTTTATTTTGCAAGAAGTTAAAAGTTGATCTTTCTTGAAATAATTTGTTCTTTTAAAAATTTCAATAGTAGCGAACTTGGTAGAAATATATAAAAGGCTATGATACGTCATAAATAAAATGGTGTGCTAAGTACCCAAATAGGCAAGGTACAGATACTCTGGAAGGCTCCATGAGGTCACAGACGAAAGGTACTCAAAAAAGAGGGATACTTCTCCATCACAGTGAATCACAATTAGCCCAGAGGTAAGCAAGGGATAGACGACTATCTAGATAAAACAGAATTTACAAACACTGATGTATAACCAATATATATATTTTTTTAATTTAAGAAGAAAATAATTCCCTGAAACACATATACTCTTCTGAGTGGTTCTTCATATTGGAAATAAAGATCAAGATTAGAGATGGGCAATAGGATAGACTGAAAATTGGTAATAAAAAGGAGGTAAGTTTGAAGCATTTATGCTTTTTTATTCTGGGGTTATTTCCCTTTTCTAAGAAGGGCAGAGATTTGGATTGAGGTGAATGTATACTAACATAGTTTAGAATTTATATATCTCTTCTTCAGAGACTATTTGATCTAATCTTGATATCCACGTGACTAAAGCCAATCAAGAATTCCTAAATGAATATAGTTTTAGGGTGTTTTCTTCACGTTTTCTTTTCTTACAACCCTATTTCCACATCTCTTCCTTGTCCCTAGTAGCATCTTCCTCTTCTGAGTCCTCCTCTCCCCTGCCTGGATTTGATGTTCCTGACAAAAGATGTTCTCCATCTCCATCTCCTCCTCAGAGAAACTCAGGATTCTGTCAAGACTCAATCTCAAGTACCACCTCCCATGGGAGAGCTTTCCTGTTCTTTTACTCCAAAGGCTCTTAACCCTTTTTGTATCATGGGCTGCTTTGGCAGTCTGGTAGAGCCCTAGGAATTCCTACTCAGAATAATGTTTAAAATTGGTTAAATAATATACGTAAGATTAAGAAAATCAATTATGCGGAAATCATTACTAAAATAAAAAAAAAGTTTCACAGACTCTCCAGCAGGTTAAAAATCCCTCTTCTAGTGCCTTCTCCTATAAGGGTACCTGACATTTGATCTGTATATGTCTTGTGTATACCTACGCATGTACATGATGTCTTTCCTTTTACAATATAAGACCCTTGAGGGAGAGCCAGGAGGTTTTTGTTTCTGTCTTTAAATTCTGGTTAATTGCTTGATTGCTATATATCCCCAACTAAATCCATGAACCTAATCTATCTGCATGGCACCAGTATGTTGGTACTCATTAAGAAAAGAACAGCTTGAACAATTTAAATTACACTGCTCTTACTACAAACATCCATAGCAAAGAGATTTTATATTTGTTTATAAAATTCTTCAGGAATGTCTCACTCTGATGTTTCATCATGGTCAAGCCAGTAGGATACAAACTTTGTTGGGTTTAAGGGACAGACAAAGTCTTTGAAGAGGCCTGTCTTCTAAGAACCAGCCTGGCCAAGGAGGAACTCATCACGAGAGGGCTATTTTTTTTTTAAAGCTATAACAAAACTCATTAAAGATCATCATCTATGCCTAAGGCATGGAAGGGCTGCAACTAGTATTGGGGGAAAGAAGTATCCACATTGATAAAATCACAGTTCTTTTAAAGGAGGGGTTCTTAACTTTTTTTGTATATCACTGAAACATGCAGCGGTCTGATAAAGCCTTCTCAGAATAATGTTTTCAACTTTTCAAATGAACTATATAAGATTACAAAAGAAACCAATGATAATGAAACATAGCTAGCAATTAAAAAAATATATAAGTTCACAGAGCCAAGGTTAAGAAGTTCAGTGTCTACAAACTTATCAACACACACACACACAAACACAGATGAATTAAATAAATGCTGCATATTAAAATAGGTACACACAAATTAGACCTTTAAAATATTGAGATATTTTCTTCCAGGATATCTCATTTTATGGCCATCACTCAGAGGTATGTCTGTGTTTAACTGAAAAAACACATTCAAAAGCATACGTAGTCCTGAGTGCTTGTATGTGAGAACTTCAGATTTTTTATATAAGCTGTGCTGCTTGTAAAGAACTATCAATTTGAAACCTTTCTTTCTTAACAACGCCTCTTAGTAGTTTTTTTTGCTATCAGATTCCTTTCAGATATTTTAGAAGCTTTCACTGGTAGCAGGCATTCTGCATGTTCAGTCTGGTAAGAAGAGCTTTGGGTCAACCCAGTAGCTAAGTTCTCATTAGCTATTTTAAAACAGTTTAATTAGTGGAAAATCTATTCCACCTACACCTACTTGTCATTGCAAATGATGCTAACTATAATGAAGATGATGGGTGAGTGGTGATGTTAAAAGGTAACAACAACCATCACCTCTCAAAAGCAATGACTTTTTTGTCCTATACTATACTCTTCATTACATAAACTATCATTTTGTGTTACAAGTAGGATGGAGAATAGGACAGAGGAAGGAGACTAGAATTTGAGATGTCATCTCTTTCATCAAGATCTTCCTATCCTCTCTCTCACAGAACCTAGGGGTATTATCCCTTACCACTCTCCAGAAGCTATCCAGACTCAACTGCTATACTTCTTAATCAAGTTGAGAGCAGTGACTTCTATAGCACTAAAGCTCTGTTCATGTCGTGAGCTATGATTACTCATGTTGGCTGGAAAATTCCTAGGTACGATAGAGAGGCACCAATTTCAGAAACTAATCCTAAGAGGAAGAAAAAAAAATGAGATTTATATTTCCTGTCTAGTCTGGGTAAGGGCAGGTAATTTATTATCTCTCCTCATCCTCCAGTTTCTTGGGAGTCAAGGGAGAAGTTACTGAAAAAAATGTGACAATAATAAAGAGCAAAGATCTGGGACACAGAACAATCTGGCTAGAAATACAGAAGAGCAGTAAAAAAAAAACAAAAAGCTAAATTGGACTGGAATTTTGAGAGTAACTGATATTGTTAAACCAAACTTTAATTTACAGCTGAGATGTCTCTTACCTTTTCTAAAGTGGGACTAAGACTTTATCTGATGCTTTCTCTAATCCTACCTTCCACTCCTCACTAAAGTATAAGAAATATTTCCCTAAAATTCAGATAATTTATCAAAGCGCCTCAGTTAAAAACTTTTTTCCATCACATAAAACACAGATTAGTTAAAACCTCCTTACCGGGAGATGATTAAGAGGAACGTCCACCTGTCCAAGGAAGTCGTCTCTTGTCTGTTAATAAAGCAGAGAAAGAGCACTGAGTTTGTAGGTCAAGTATTAATGAAATAGTAATATTTCAACATTTCAAAAGAATATTAAAAAGGAGGGAAAAGAGAGAGGGAGAGAAGAATCAAAATCAGATGCCCATGAATTGCTATAGGGTAGGAGATAAGATGCAAATGGGAATGAATACAAATACTCCAATAATTCTAAGGCACATTTATAACTGATTTTGAAACTTAAAATTTCATTTGGTATCTATCACCACATAATATGCAATGGGACCCTTGGTCTGGCATTGAGAAAATGGGATGAATCTTAGGAAGGACCAATTCAAGATTATGTTAAGTCGGGTGAGGAGTAAGAACTGAACCCAATTGAAACATTTTAAAATATTTGTTTTGTAGCTGGACCCATGATTTCATTTGTATAGGTGAAGAAAGTTCCACTGGTGAAGGACTTCCTCTACCAGTGTACATGAACACCATTCTCTGTAACTACAACCTTACAGAGTCATTGCGGGGCTGAGAGGTCAAGTGATTAGCCACCGAGGTCACACAGGCAGGATGTGTTAGAACTGGGACGTGAACAGAAGTCTTCTTTATTCCGAAACAATTTTTTAGCGCAGCCACTTCACCACAGAAAGGTCAAAATGTGATCCTTTCCTAAAAGCTCTAAAGGACATAAAGTAACAGAAACATGTCCAAATCCCAAGACAGCTGCTATTCTTCCCAGCTCTTAAGGTCATGATTTCTGCACTTTCTGGGGATGCTTGCTCAATTCACCCCTCTTCTCTCCTTGCCTATACCACCATTCCATGTTATATTGTGGATAAAAGAGAGAATGAAAGCAAACAAGAGTAAATAAAAGAGAGAGACAGATAGAGAGACAGAGGCACAGAAAGAGATTGGAGGGCAGACCCATGATTCTATCACTATGGGGAACTCCAAATGTGGAAAGTCCCTCCACCTATTCAGATAGACAAATGTTCCGTAGGTTACAACCTTATAAAGCTGTCTTCGGCATAAAGACTAAGGTCTTTATGACTGTGGGCCAGCTTTCTACCCACTATCCCATAGTCCTTCTAGGATAGTATATATGCGTATGTATGTATATTTTCCCCTGAAATTAAAGTGAATTTAAATTAATAATTTTAAGGATATTTTGGAATCCTTGTAGCTATATCAATAGAGATACATAGGTAAGTGGAAAAACACACTACAAAACTGGTTTGGGAATCATTGACTTGTGCAGTTGATCAATATGCTTCATTTGTGTTACCTAGCAGCCAGTACAGTACTAGATAATAAAATAAATATAATATAGTACAATGTAATGTAATATAAATCAAACATAGATTCATATGATTTATTCAGATTTATAAATTATATAATTATCAATTTTATAATGTGTGCACATTATATGTTATCTCCATTGGTCTGAAGATCTAAAAATATCCTTAATATTAAATTACTTTTAATTCACTTTAGTTTTAGGAGGGCATGATATAATAAATAGAAAGCTAGTCTCAGAGTCATAAAGACTTCAGTCCAAGTACTGTCTCTGATACTTTATCACTATGTGACTCTGGGCAAGTCTGAATTGACCCTGTTAGTCCACCCAGAGAACTCTGATACTAGAAGTGGAACACTTGCTGATCTGGATCAGTGAAGAGAGTTTCCATACCTAGAGTTGCTCACACTGATGAAATCATGGGTCCAGACCCTAACCATACATACAGACATACATATACGCACACATGCCTTCCATATCCATCACAAAACACAGACTTAATCTCTCTTTTGGTGATGTGAAATACATAGAGACCTAGAGATATTCTGTAACTTGCCACAGTCATGTGGTCAGCATGTATCAGAGGTGAGACTTCAATCCAGGGAACAGAGTTAAAACTACTCAGGTCTCCCTGACTCCCTCAAATGACCTGTTGACTTACACTGATCCTCTCCCATTGAAAACAAGGAAAAAAAGGAAGCTAAGTATGAGGAAGATTTTAAAGAAAATTTGCATCTGGTTAAAGAACCAGGAACATGCATTTTTGCATGCACCAATCTCAGCTGTGGGAACAAAATTGCTTTTTTTTTTTTAAGTGCCTAAATGACGATAAAAACCTGATGTTATCAGTTTTCCAATGTGAAGGGAGAGAAACATCAACCCATTCTGATTCCTTTTGAAGAGATTTTCAACTTCCTTTCTACCATCAGATTTACTGGTGGCAACTATGACGAATACTGTCTTTTATGATAAAATAGAAGACCCTGCCTACATCTTACTGATCATCTTCCTCAAAGAAATGTAGCAAAACAGGCCACAGAAGCAACCCTAACATAAAAATTTAGTAATCACAATGTGGAGATTAACGTCAGCAGGTTATATTTACATTGAACTTAGATGTCTCATTTGATGCTCAGCCTTGTGGAAGTGGGCACCACACTGTAGTTTCGATTTAACAGATGGGGAATTTGAGAACAAAGAGGTTAAATAAGCTTTTTGAAGGTACACTGTTAGCAAGCAACAGAGCTGGGAACTAAGGCTCAAATATTCTGCTTCCAAGTTCTGAGGTCTCTCCATGGTGTCCTAGATTTAGGCTAGTTAAATAATGTGCAGTTGTTAACAAAGATTAGTATCAATTTATTTTCCCAATAAGAGGGCATGAGAATAATTTTCACTTCACACATAAAAGCTCCACTCTAGGATATATAATCGATCTTTATGGAAGTATTAATTCATGGACGTGAATCAAACTTACATGCAAACATACTGCCAATCCAATGCACCTCCCTTTCCCTCTCAACTTCTTCAGCATGCATTAAAAATGATGGATAAGTCTTTTGAGACAACCAGCATTTAAATAACACTTCCCAGAATGGGAGGAAATACTATTTAACAAAACATGGCACTTGAAATATAGATTTTTCCAGGGGACCCATTTAGACCATGGTCATTGCCACATTTGCCAAGACCTTGACATGCCTCTCATTCAAAAGCTACATAGCTAAGGAAGCTTTGAAAACTATGCAGCCGTGTAGACTGAGCCATGACCCTTTCCAAGTTTGAAACCTAAAGATAACAAACTCACATGCTCAAAGTTTTGATTTCTAATTCCACTAGTCTTATTTATTATTATTACTATTTTTTAAATGAGATTGGTGGGTCAAGAAATACTTGAATTACAAGGTAATGCACTAAGGAAAATCTCACTTGAATAATCATGGCATTTTACAATCTAATTCACTTCTACAAACAATACTGAGGGCATGAAAACCTCTCCACAACCTGGCATCAGACAGAGAGGCAAAACCATACAGGTTGTAGACCTAAGAAAACCACCCACGTCCACAATTACCTGAGCAATCCAAAGGAAACAGCAGACAATAGTAACACTGTTCTATATTCAGGAGGGCAAAGGCAGCTACAGTCTTATTCAAATATACTAACCCTCAGTATTTTTTAATACGTAGGTACTTTTTAAGTACACTAACAATTAGCCAGCTAGATAAGGTGCACCCAGTGGGCTGGGAGATAAAAATCCTTTATTATGTGGGTGGGTCTTTTGAGCTTTTTGTGTTTACCTGTCCCAGCCTCTCAGAGAACACAGCACAGCCTGGCCAAATTGCCTCAGTTCCCACTGTCTCTCAGGCCCTGGGCTCAAAACTGGTTTTCCCTACATTGTTATCAGCAAAAAAAATTGATTAATTAATTATTTTCATATTTAAATTGAGTGTGCACCTCCAATATGTGTATATTTACTTATCAGGTACAGAATAAAATTATATTAATAATTATGTGCATCATAAAACTTCTACCAAAAATATTTTAAAACAATCCGATCATGATGAACTAATTAACATTTAGTCCCAGAGTCAATAGGGAACTACTGGAGTTTACTGAGTATGGGAGTGATATAATGTTGTAAAGGCTAGGATACTGATAGAACTGGGGAGTCTTGGATTATCCTCTCATACTCCCACGCCCCTAGGTAGGATGGTTTTCAGCAAAGAAATTATTGAACATACCTGGGGTAATTTAAGCTAAGTTTGTCTCCAGGTAGCTTGATCAGAGACCCAAATATGGACCCTTTTAGTTCAAGACATATAAGAGAGTTTAATGAGATCTTTAATGCATATTACAACCCATCTATCCTTACTCATCTTGGGTGGTTTACTGTTTCCCACTCAATAAAAAGGATGGGTGTAGAGTTAATCACTGATCATTGCTGGCCTGCTGAGGCCAATCACTAAGCTACAAGGCAATCTGCAGAGATGGGTAGGGGGTAGATTTTGTTGATGGCATCTACATACCTAGTACTATGGGTTCCCATGCAGCATCTAGATTATAAATACCCTCAGGAGATAAGAAAGGGGAAGGTTGGGAATCTGCATAGCAGCAGGGAAAGGCAGAATGAGTGAGTTGGGGGGGGGGGGGGGGGGCGAAGGTTGGGTGTGGGTATGTTGGTGACAAGCCCCATAATTGGCTACTGCAGGAAGGGTAGGATGAGACCCAACTTCCTATCCTCTGATTTACTGATCCCACACCCATTAGTATTAGGTCATTGACTCCGACTTTGGAGACCAGCATCAGAGGACAAGGTCAAAGTTCTCAGCCTGGCACTTGAGCCCCTCAGTGATCTGGCCACAAAGTCTAGCTTTTCAGTCTCAACTCACATTAGTACTCTCACATAAACCTCCTTCTCCTGACAAAATAATCTACTCCATAACATGAACATAATGTTACTTGTATTACCTTCCTGATCCATTTCAACAAACATTTCTTAGGTACCTACTAGGAGCAAAGCTCTGTGGTAGGTGCTGGGATGAATACAAAAATGGAAATATAACTGTCTTGATTATCAAGCCACTTTAAGAGGTGGTTACAACATGCACATGAAAAAAGTAAACATAAGGTAATTTGAGGAAGGAGAAAGCACAAGAAAGAAAGGAATCAGACAAGGCTAAGAGGAGGCTATGGCACCTGAACTTGAACTAATCTGGGAAATCTAAGAGGCAAAGATGAGGAGGAAGAAATTGCATATGGAGGTGACAGCTGAGGGGGGGGAGGGAAGAGACCTGGGGGCAGGGATGGGGACAAGTTCCCTATGGTACAGTAAGTAGTCAGTTTGACTAGGACATACTATACACAAAGAGGAGTAATGTGACGTGAGCCAGGAAAGGTAGCCTGAAGACAGATGATTAAGGGCTTGAAAATCCAGGGTGAAAAATTTGTGTTTTAAAGGCAATAGGAAGTCACTAAAGACTTTTGAGAAATGGAGAAGCATGTGTAGGCCTGTGCTTTAGGAAGATTATTTCAAAAGCTGTCTAAGTATGGATTGGAAGAGGGAGAGACTAGAAACTGAGAGATCAGATTAGGAAGATGCTGCAATAACCAAAGTAAAAACCACAGTGATGGCCAGATGAATAGAAAGGAGGACAGATGCAGGTATATTTCCAGTAGAATTGAAAGCACGTGGTAAATGAATGGCTATGGGCTTTGTAAGTAAGAGATGGATAAATCAGAGATGACTACATTTACAAAACTGGGTGAACAGAAGTGTCATGATGCCCCCATCAGCCTGGTATTTAGATAAGCTGAGCTTGAGATGCTGATGAGACAGAGTTAAGAGATTTCCAGTAGGCAGCTGGTGATGGGGGACTAGAATTCAGGATTGAGAGTGGGGCCTGAGATAGAGATTTGGGAGTGTTCTGTATAGGTAGACTAACTGACTAAATAGAAGCTGATGACTTCAGGCAGAGAGGGAGTAAAGAGAAGAGAAAGGAGAGCACAGGACAGAACCTTAAAGGGAAAACCACAGTCAGGGAATTGGAGAAGGATGATCATCCAGAGGACAGGCCAAAGAGGGAAGAGTAAAGTTGACAGGAGATCAGAGAGAACAGGGTCATGGCAGCCAAGGAAGGAGGATTTACTGAGGACGAGTTATTAGTCAATAAGTATTGAAGCAGTAGAGAGCTCAAAAAAGATGAAGCAATTAAGTGATTCTTGGAAACCATGTAGAGGACAATTTCAAGAAAGTGGCAGATGAGAAATCAGATTCCTGGGGATTAAGATATAAGTAGGCGGTAAAGATAGAGAAAATTTGCAAAAACAATTCCATCTAGATGCAGTGGTTTTCAACCTTCCTAATGCCAGGACCCTTTAATACTTGTATGTGGGTGTATCTGCATGTGGGCGGACCTGCCTGGAGAAGGATAGAGGAGCAGTGTCTCGGTTCCTAAGACCATCAGAAATGTGTTTTCCGATGGTCTTAGACCCCTGTGAAAGGGTTGTTCGACCCTCAAAGGGGTCGTGACCCGCAGGTTGAGAACTGCTGATCTAGAAGGTTGGCAATTAAAGGGAAGAGAGATTAAAAGATCATTTGAGGGACTGGCAAAATTAAAAAAAGACTTTCTTTTAAAAATGGACTAAGTAGCCTGAGCATTATTTTCCTGCAGTGGAGGAAAAAAGCCTACTTTAAAATAATACGATTGTTTAAGGAAAATACTTTGTGAACCTTAGAGTGCTATAGAAATGTGATTTAGTATTCTCTATATGTTTAATCTTTTAATTTTACGGTCTCTTCATTTTCTGTCCATGCTTTGAGTTTGCCTAGGTTCAGCTTCTTCCTTCTTTCTTCCATCTATCTGAATCTTCTATTCTTCAAGGATCAGCTCAAGTACTTACGTTCTCCATGAAGTCTCCCCTGACCCTATTAAAGGTCTCTCCCTATTCTGAATTCCTAGACTATGTCACTTACTCTATGTAATACTCATCTGGGATTGTTCTCTATTGTTAATTATCTTCATTTATGATTTAATTCAACAAAAAGCAAAGGGATGAGACCTATGTGTCTTTGTATCTTCCAGAGGCTAGCAATGTCTTGGCATGAGGAGGCACTCAGTTGATCAACTGCCTAATCTCTAAGATTAGTATCTTAATATTTGCAGTTCCATAAACTCCTTATGGAATGTGAAATTTATGAGGAACTAAATATTCCCAGATAATTCTACTCTCTGTCCTATTTCCCCTGAAAATAAATCAGAGTTCCCGTATTGAGTATAACTTGATACCAGAAATTTGTGTAGTAATTTTCAATTAACATAGGGACATGGGGAAGAACAGGAGTTATATGGTGCCACAAGAACAATATGACAGTAGTGTGGAAAAAAATGAAAAAAAAATCTTTTGAGAGAAAGTACTGAATTCAACCCAGTTACACAAATATTTACTAGATGCCTACTACATGCAATGCAAAAATATTTGATATATTTGAGATGATATACATTTGGTCTGATCTTAATTACTTCCATCCTTATTGCTACTGCTGTTTGTTGTTGTTGTGTGTGTATTACTACAAAGAACCATCTATAATAAGACTTACTTCCTATCAACAATACTTTCCCATTCATCTCTTTTTTTAAAAATTTTTTTGTCTTTTTGGAGGGGGTAAGGCAGGGTAAGTGGGGTTAAGTGACTTGCCCAAGGTCACATGGCTAGTAAGTGTGAAGTGTCTGAGGTTGGATTTGAACTCAGGTCCTTCTGACTCCAGGGCTGGTGCTCTATTCACTGCGCCATCTAGCCACCCCTCCTATTCATCTCTTAATTTATTACTACATAACTACAAAAGTCGATCTTTACCTATTATGAATGAAAAGAGCTGTTAATGTTTTACTCAAATAAATAACTCCACTGGAACCCTAAAACTAAAGTTGGTGCTCAAGCTGTAGGTGTCTTAGAGGAATAACTACTTCATATCATTACTATTTGTTGTTGTTGTTGCTCATTCTTTGTTTTCAAAAGGACCAATGACATCACATGGTGATGTTTTGACTTGTGTGTGAATTCAATTTAAGTGAGGCAGAGCTGCACAATCTGGTGACTCTTTCAGAGTCATTGAAGCCCAGTGGCAAGACAAAAGTCAAGGTGACTGAAAATGGGCAAGGATGCAGTGAATGACCTGGACATCTTTAATGTCTGATCAAGCTCTTAAGTGCTCCACAGAGCCTGCTTCTATCTAAAACTAAGAGTAAGCAGGATCTATAATTGGGATAAACTAGAAGCCTTCACAATAAGATCAGAGGTGAAGCAAGGTTGTTGATTAAGACTCCTATTATTCAATATCTTACTAGAAATGCCAGCTATGGCAATAGGGCAAGAAAAAACACTGAAGGAATATGAATAGGCAAAAGAAAACCAAACCATTATTCTCGGCAGACCATATGATTGCACACTTAGAGAACCCCAGAAAAACAACTAAAAAAACTTGCTGAAGCAATGAACAACTTTTAGAAAAGTTGAAGGATATAAAATGAACCCACATAAATAATCATCCTTTCTTTCTATGATCAGCAAAATTCAGTAGGAAGAGAGAGATTTCATTTCAAATAATTGCAGACAATATAAAAATTACATCGGACAGAAGCAATTTGGATCCAACTTCCACTGAATTCTTCTCTAAAGCGAAATGTTAAAGTGAGATACTAATAAGCTTCTTCTTTTGGAAGGAGGAAGTCTATTCAAGGAGGAGTCTGTTCAAGTCCCTGAAAATGCAGAATTTCTTCCTGTGGAACTCCTCTTTTAAGTTTTCAATGCCCTGAATCCTGTACAGTACTGGACTTGGAATCGGGAAGATTTGAGTCCAAATCCAGTCACAGTCACAGATACTTACTATCTGTGTGAATGGGTAAGTCACTTAACCGATGCCCACCTCTGTTTTCCTAACTGTAAAATGTAATAAAAAGACCTAGCCTCCAGGGCTGTTGTAAGGATAAAATGAAATAGTATTTGTAAAGCACTTTTCAAATGAAAGCCCCATATACATGCTGTCATTGTTGTTGTTAACTATCAGAACTAGGTGAGGTATTTCTTTTTCTGAAGGAGAATAAAATAAGCTAAGCCCAATACAAAGTGTAAATTATGTTCGTGTGTCAGCAAGAGACTTGAAACACCATAATTACTGGTGAAAGAAAGAAATCAGTAAGAATAATATCCTTAGTCTGGACGGTGAGAGGACAATCCAGTTCCAACCATCTTTACCAAACCAAAAGTTGGAATGCTTCTCTGACTCACTCTCCAGAATCTAAACTTGGTTGGTTCGTTGTCGTCCTTCATGCTGAGAGGACCAAAATGACACCTCTATGTTGGGGTCAAGGTATGGTGTGTGACTGTGGCTGATCAAACCAAGTTTAACCTTTACAATGAAAGAAATACAAATGTATATGTCCACGAATACAGACCCCTGGCCCAAACTTGGCAGAGAAAGCTGGGTCTCTGAACAACTGAGACTCTTTCCTTTTTTGGTATTGCTATACAACGCATGAAACACATATTCCTCTCAGTCTCATATGACAGCTCTTAGCTGTCCACACATGTTTGGCTACATTATTTTGAAAGCAAACTCCAAATTCATACTTTGGCATAATATTCCTATTTAGAAATAAAAACCAATGGATTCATGAAATTCCTTGAGACATATTATAGCTAGTAAAGTAATAACATCAGAGTTGCTGTATAATGTTCACTGCATTCCAGTTTTTAAGAATTTCTAAAGTAGTTCATGATGGAATAACCTCCCTACTAAAATTAAAAACAGCAAATTCCTTTTCTGATTACATCGAAGGAGATTCTTACATAATTAAAATAAAGCTGTTTACAAAATTAACTGAGGAGACTAAGTTATTCAGAATGTCAATAGTTGATCATGTATAGAACAAGAAATGGACAATACCAGCTGCCCTAAACAGGTGCCTTACAAGTGAGTAGGGGAATGGAGTGGGTTGAAAGATTCATGTTTCAAAACAGTCTATTGTTGCCAAAACTACTGCACTCATACCCACTGCAAAATATTTGTGTCAAAAGCATCTGAATGGCCACAGTAACCTTAATTCCCTTAATACACATTCAACAACAGAAGAGATATTACAATACTTCCTTTCCAGAATCTCTACCAAATTCTCAAGTGTTGATTACAAGTCTTTCTTAAGTTGTCTAAGGAACACAGGTTATATGACTTGCCTAGGGTAACATAGCATCAGAGGCAGGAAATAAACCAGGTTTTCCTGACTCTAAGTCATTCCATGCACTACATCTCAAGATCTCAGTTTATAAGACAAAGAGACTTTCATTTTGAAGTACATCAAGGGGATCTGGAAGTAGTTTGTAACTGAGTTCAGTTGACTATCTGATTGATTATTGTTTTGTTCAGTCACTTTCGGTGGTGTTTGAGTCTTTGTAAGTCCATTTGGGGCTTTCTTGGTAGAGATACTGGAGTTGTTTGCCATTTCCTTTTCCAGCTCATTTTACAGATGAGGAAACTGAAGCCAGCAGGAGGTTAAGTGACTTGCCCAGGGTCACAAAGCTAGTGAGTGTCAGAGGTTGAATTTTAACTCAGGAGTATGAGTCTTGCTGATTCCAGGCCCAGAATTCTATCCATTGTGCCATCTAGCTGATTATATAATTGATCATTGTTGTTTAATCATTTCAGTTGTGTCAGACGCTTCATGATCCCCTTGTGGGGTTTTCTTGGCAAAGATACTACAGTGGTTGCCATTTCCTTCTCTAGCTCGTTTTACAAATGAGGAAACTGAGGCAAACAGGGTTAAATGACCTGGCCAGAGTCACACAGCTAGTAAGTGTCTGAGGCTGGATTTGAACTCAGTTTAGGCCTGGCACCTTATCCGTGGTGCTATCTAATATACACCCTTAACAAATACATTTCGTTATAAAAGTATATACATCCTTAAATCAATGAGGGCCCTGAGAATAGCTCCAGTCTCAGAGAAATGTCTGTTTTCCATACTACTGCACCTAGGAGAATGGAAAGGAAGGACTGAGGAAAAAGATACCACTTCTCCACACCTGGAGACCCCTAGGAAACAACACTGGAGAACATTCCAATATTCTCTGGGAATTACTGCCAGCAGTTCTGGCATCTGAACTTGCTATTTGGGTGTCCTGCGGAAAATGTCACCAGCTATTTTTTCACAGGATTGAAAGATTATTTTCAATAACTGGAAGCACTTTGTTAACCTTGTTAAAATCACATCAGGAGTTGGCCAAACACCACTCATTCACATTAATGGAGTAATTTCCATCGTGAATCTATTTAAACAAGGCATCATGTTAACCTCTAGAACCTACAAACACTGAATTAATTTAACCTCTTATCCACAAAGTCCTGACATTTCTTGTGCTATTTTTAAGGTGGTAAAATGCTGCCAATTTCCTGCCTCAGTTATCACTTGTTGCGCCATCCACAATGCTGAAAACATGCACCAGTCAAGCAGGTTAGTTCCAATGTGACAAAAATGCAAGTAATCGAGTATGTAAAACCCAAGTCTTCAAACATAGCACATTAGCTGACCTAAAAATTCACTTTCCCCTTTTGTAAGGGGGAAACATAAAGGGAGGTAGAAATAAAAAAAACCACTTACTATTTAAGCATTCGCTAAACACTGAGAAACTACATGCAAAAATTCCATGCCCCAATGTCTGTCTCTTAGAAGAGAAATTTGCAGAGTTCAAGAGAGAAAGAGAAAAATTGTCTCTGTGGTGACAACAATGCCCAAGTTAAAAAATTATCATCTGTTGGTGATTTTGTAAACAAGCAATATAACTACTCTTCAACAATATAGCCAACAAATCTGTAGAATCACTGCATACATATGTACCTGGTTTTTGTTTTTGGTAGGGTAGGGGGAAGTAGGCCTGAGTTTTCGTTATAATATGGAATTCCTAGTTATAAAAACTCCCTCAATCAAATCAGTACCTGCTCAGAAATTTCTAGGTTTAGAAAAAGAGTTCTTAACCACTTGGGAGTCCATGGATAGATTTCAGGAGGTTGATGTACTTAAATGGGAAAAAATTACAATAATATTTTCACTAACCTTTAACTGAAATTCTTTCAATTACTTAAAACATTATTCAGAGAAGGAAGGGGTCTATAGACTTCACCAGACTGCCAGAGTGGTTCATAACACACAAAAAATGTTAAGAACTCCTGGCTTAGAGAGGTGCCTGGGAGATGGAGATTTTAAATGATTTCCCAAGATCACAAAGCCAGTATGTGTCAGAAATCATGCACACGCGCGTGCGCGCCCACACACACACACACACACACACACACACACACACACTCTCTCTCTCTCTCTCTCTCTCTCTCTCTCTCTCTCCAGAAGCAGCAGAGCTCTCAGTTACAGGGTTGTCTCAGAATGACTCTTAAGAATAACTGGCTATCCCTACAAAACAAATTCAATTTATAATTTCCCACTTATCCTCCAAATAGTACAATACATTATTCTTTATGTTCAGTATTACTCAGAGGAGAAAATTTGATTCTTAAGCTATTTACTGAAAAAAAAAATTATCCTGTTTTTTTTTTTTTAAGAAAAAAGATAAATATAGCATCAAATCCAAAAATGTTGGGCAAATTTTATACCAAGCTTAAATAATTGGAAATTAAGAGGTGAAAAATAACTTGGTACAAATGGATGTAGAGTTAGTAGATTTGAGTTCTAATGCCAGCTCTTCTACTTACTATCCACTGTAATTATAAGAATTGTAAAGCACTCAGCACTGTGTTTAGCACATAGTGAGCATTACGTGGATATTAGTTAGTAGTAGTAGTAGTAGTAGTAGTAGTAGTAGTAGTAGTAGTAGCAGCTATGTGATCTTGGGTAAGTCACTTAACCTAAGCTTTCATTTTCCTCATTTGTAAAATGAAGGTGTCAGACAGACTAGATCAGAGTTGTCAAATACAAAGCTCACAAATAAGTCCAAACGAGATTAAAATGTAATTGAGAAATTTTAACAAAACAAATAAAAATACAAGAGATCTAGATAACGTTAATATATAGTTTCCTAAGACAATATGCAGTCCACAAAGATCCTTATATATAGTTTAGTGGTCCCCATTTCTATTTGAGTTTGTTACCACTAGAACAGGTGACCATTAAGGTCATCTTAGAGATATAGCTTTGGATCTGTGATACCATAACCACATGTGGTAACTAAGGGAAGGCAGGAAGTAAAAGTGAGGTGATGACTATATATTAGGAGAAGATATAGGTGTAGACAGAACAATGGAAAAGATCTGCAATGCTAAAATTACAAAATACACAATCAGATAATTCATATCTGTGTGCTAAGAAACATCATAACACAATTTTCCCTGGTATATTTGATTGTTGGGTATTTTTCCCCTTCTAGAAATGAGTAAGAACTGACAACTGTAAACAGGGGTTCAATCCTGTGTTCATAAAATTATTTGCCATCAACTCAGTACCCACCATAGCCTATTCATTATTTACCAGTGGGTACAGACCCAATCTCCAATGGAGTCACATTCATAAGTCTCACCACAACGCAAAGATGACATAACCATAAGGATTCAAAGACTTTCAACGAAGATTTTTCCATATTCTGCTGGCACTGTATCCATGCCAACAAAGTATGGCATATTTCCTGTATTGGTAGAGTATGGTAAGTACTACCAAGCCAGAAAAGTTCTAGTGATGGTGCAGCAAAGCCTAGTATTTGTAGTTCATCTTCACTAAGTCTAGAGCAAGCTGGCTACAAGGTGATGAATACTTTTATCCACAGTATCTTTCAAAGATCATTTACCAGGTCATAGAGGTATTTTGATTTACATCAGTGGAAGGAGTACGCATACTGATGAAATCATAAAACCATGAAGTACATGGAGTAACAAGTACTAATTTCTAGGGAGAAAAAATCATGTTGTTTCAGAAAAACAAAGCTAAAAAGTAGTAAGTTGAGTCTACATACCTCTAGAGAAAATGGAAGACAAGGTTAATGAGTAAAATTGGAGCACAAATACACACTGTCATTTGCCACTCAAGGTAATCCCCCAAAACAAGTATTACAACACTGACACACTCAAAGTCAGAGAAATGAAAACGATCCTTTTCCATCATGCTATCCATAACATGCAGCTTCAGCCAATGAGGAGCCCAGCCCTGTATTCAAGGGGCAAGCCTCACATAGATAAAGACACTAAAATAGGCTACATTTTTGTAATGGTTTCAAAAGCATAGGCTCGGCACTACTTAAATAATGACCAGCTTATGTAACTTCTACTAAAGCTTTAGAAAGCACAGTTAACCTTTTACAATTTATTGTCCAGCAAAGTCACCTTGCTGGCAAGATGAACTAACTGCCTCTTTAGATTCCATTTCATTCCCCAGACAAGTATAAAGTAAGCTTTATTCTCAGCAACAAAAGCAAGGAAGCATTTCACTGTTACCCCATCTGACTGTCGTGCATGCAAAGCTCTTTATAATGTGCAACTGCCAAGGTTTCAAAAGAGAAAACTCAACAGATCTGGATGAACACTATGACTTGCATAACATGATCTCTCACTACCTGGGAACTCCAGCTTTCCCAGCAAACGATTTCACAACCCTACTACTGAAGTTCTCTTAATGAAATTGCAAAATGGCATTTGAGAAAGAGAGAAAGGGAGATGTTGAAGTGCTAGCCTGTGTACACGTGTGTTTGTGAGAATGTAGCTTACATAAAAAAAAATTATGATACTGAAAGACATGATCTAAACAAAACCCAACTCCTTTTCCATAAAAACATGCAAAAACCTCTTACATGCTGACTTATTTATTCATTGCCATTTAGGTTGGATTTTTGGTTTTGTTTGTGGTTTTTAATCTGAGAAAAAAAAATCTGATCCACACTGTATTAGGTTTATCCTGTAGACAAGGCTTCTTACTGAGACAGTTAATAAATGTTTATCAAGTACCTACCCTGCAAAAGAAGGACAAAAGACAATCTCTACTCTCAAGGAACTCGCAATCTAATGGTAGAGATAACATGAAAAAAACTATATACAAGCAAGAAATACAGGATACAAACTGGAAAAAAAATCAACAGGCGGGAGGCACTAGCATTATTTATAACAAGTATATATAATTGTTTATAACAACAAATGAGCCATCCATTTCAACAAGATGTCTGAGTAAAACCACAGCACGTGCATAAATGCCAACAGGAAACACTAAAACTATACCTAAACACACACACACACACACACACACGCACACTGTCATATATGGCAATCATCGAGAAAATCCATCTTTATGGGGAAACAAAACAAAGAAAGTAAATGATTACTTTATTGGGCAAAGCTGACATTAGTTATAGAGAAATCCTCCAGAGGTTTAATTAGTAGGATGGTGTAAACTGGTACATCTGTACTTGGTATAGTTTCATTACGGAAACAGGGAAGCAAGTGAATTATGACTGCAATGTATACATTTAAAACTGAATTCCCATCCATAAGTTTGGTGATTGGGTGGATGCTGGGAGGCACAGTTACAGTTTTCACTTTCTGGGGGAGTTAAAAAGGGGATAAAGCATACCTTAACTGCTCTACCCTAATCTAAGCGAAGAGCCAAAGTCCAAAGGCTCACCTCTGGTCAATCAGGGGCACAGGAGCAGCCATGACCCTGCTGTTATAGAAGCAACAGCACTCAGGAATCTTCAATAGGATTCAAGATTTCCCAGTGTTATCAATGTCTCAGCCTGGCAAAACCCAACATGTGGGCAAATACCCATATGCCTTGGCAGTCAAACACACTGAATACGAGCATCCTCAATCTTGTTAGGCAACTTCTTCATTAACATATTCAATCCATTCAGGGCTGCCTTTTATGTTGATGTGCTGGAAAACAATAGTCTGAACAATGCTTTTACCACATTTTGTGGAGCATGTTAAGTCAGGCTATTGGTGAATGAAAGCATGAAGGTGGCAATCAGGAGGGTGTATTAAGATTGACATTCTTTTTGAAATATCCAACTGCACTTTCATCACATCTTGTCTGTATTCATTACATCAAAGCACAGTGCTCTGTACATGGTAGATACTTATTAAATGCTTTATTCATTCAGTCAGCACATGAAGTCGGAAGAAAAGTGGCAATACCACCTGCTTGGTTAGGTATGACCATGGGCAAGACATTTCCCACTCTCTGGTTTTGTTTCCTCATCTGCAAAATAAAAGGCTGGAAGTTTGATTCTTAAAGATACTTTCAGCACTAAGAGCTATAGGATTTTGAATAAAGACAAGAGACAATGTGAAAGATGGTGGAAGAAAGCCACAATGCAAACAGATAATCCTTGTTGACAATGCACAGCTGAAACAGTGCAGTCCACTATCTTGGCTTTTTGCTTCGAAGCACACACAGGCTACTTGTCAGCACTGTACAGTCTAAGGACCAAGGCTCTGGATGGCCCAGAACTGAATCCTGCCTCTGACACTTAACATCAGTAGAACCTTGGGCAAGTCCTTTACAACTCTGAGCTCATATTGAAATCCGTTACAGTTCTAGAGTTACCATGCTGTGAACATATTTTTGCTTTGCTACAACTATTCTACTTCCACATTTACCTTTTAATTTTACAAAACTAGACAGTTCATAGAAACCTGATGAAACTCAGCTCAGGACTACCACGGGGGGTCATCAAGAAAACTATGGACCCTTATAGTACCATCAGCCTTCATGATTGGTGACCCTATTATTATTCATCAGTTTGTCATTCTGCATGGTAAAGACACTTCTGTAAAATGACCAAGACCAAGACATGGTCCTAGCATTGATGGATAAATTTTCTCCCTCCCTCTAATTATTCATTCTTATCTTTAGGAACATAGCTACACTGAACAGAGAGAATAAAGGGAGAGGAGAGAAGAAATCATGTTGGCTTGACACCTCTGGAAATTTTGCTTGTGATGAACCAATGTGATTATGTCAGGACTGCTTTCTGGAGACATTTCAATGGCTGCATCAGATTTGGAAGATGCTTGCAATTAGGAAAATCATAATGACATCAGGTAAAGAACTAACAGTTTTCTCATCATCTAATTTATCACAAATCCATCATAAAGTTTTTATTTCTAATGAATCTGGGGCACTCTTGCAATCCTCTGCTATTGTCCCATTAATTTTGTCTCATTAATACTTCTTGATAAAGCTAATATGGCTGTACTTAATAAATTGATAAATTTATTAATAAATAAATAAATATTTAGTGGCTTAATAAATTATTGTGGCTTAATAAATTCAGTGACTTTTTCCCACATAATTCACAAGTGGAAAAGAAAATACTAACCTATATTTTGAATATAAATTGGTATTAGGTTGCTTGCCAGCACCCAAACTGCCTTAGGACTCCCTCTCCAGGCTACATTCAGATTCCCAAAACATTGCTTGGTTCAAGGGCATGAACTATATACCACACTCCCTCAATCAGCTGGAAGAAGATGGTACATGTTCACTGCCCCCCTCCCACCCCTTCCAATTTCCTACACATCAGCCTATTCTATTCTTGTTGCTTTTGAAGCCTGGGGGCTGCATTGGGTCTTTCTGCATTTTTACTGTCCAAATAACTTTTTGGTCAGGTCCAGAACTGAAAGTCACTCCTTGAAGAGATGGCAGATACACTTTGAGGCAATAGTAGTTGAAAGTACTGGCAACTAAAACTGATATGGCATTAGTGACCTTTTGAGACACAGTTGCTCCTATGTCTCTTAGCTCTGTAATGGCCTCTTCATTAGGTCTCAGCAGGTCCGGTCTTTTGCATTCATAACATCTTTCAGAACCTATACTTACAATAAACAGATCTTTGTCCTTTGTCTTAACTGATTAACCGCATCATATTTAATTTCCCCCCCTGCAATCACCTGAATGACCAGGGCACTGGAGGTTTTCTTCTTCATCCCATTGACCAAGGTCTCTCCCCAGTCCTTAGCCTCTTATGTTCTCCTTTTGAATTGTGCCCCAAGGATGTCATTTCTCTATTGATAAATTCTCACAATCAGAAACCTCACATCCTTCCACCTACTCACTGAAAGCAAGCACCCCCATGACCCTCACCTCCACTACCTACCCTGGAAGGCATCCTATTTCTTCTCTTGGAACTTTCTTCAAGGTTGGCTGCTGCTTCTCCCACATCCCCTCACATGCCAGACCAAGAAGAGAGGGATTGGCCTATTTTCTCCTCCTCTTTCCCCACCCCCACTGCAGCTTTCAGACTCTCTGCCACCATTACTTAGACAGCACCTTGCTTCATGTCCAGGTCTGTGTTGAGGTCATCTTTTAATCCTTCCCTCAATCCTAATAAGATCCACAATAGCCTCTCAGTCTTTTCAACCCCTTTTGAATCCCTTTTGAGCACCTTGGTCTCTCAGTCCCTCAATTATTAAGACTTCTGTACCGAGTCTATCTCAAACATAAAGGAGTGGTTAGGCCTTTAGTCAACAGAACAACACCCCATTCCCACACCTGAAAGTAGCTCTAGGTGTCAGAATTCCTCTTAAGACTTCCACAGGTAAAGCAAGACAAACATTCAGACTCAAAGTAGCCCAGGAAATGTGTCACACTAATAACAGAATTAACCCGATTACCACTATTTCCATTCTCTGTCTCTCTGTCTTTCTCTCTGTCTCTCTCCCAGAAGATAGGAATATTTGTGCTGATACTAAAAGAAACAGAATCGGGAGAACCATTTATACAATAACAACAACATCGTAAAAGAAAGATTTGTGAAAAAGGACTCTCGATTAATGTAAGGAATGATCAGGATTCCACAAGATGTCCAAAGATAATAAATGAGTTGCCCGCTTCCTAAAAGAAGAGATGGGCTCAAGCTGCAAAATGAGACACATTTTTGGACATGGCCAATGGGGGGATTTATTTTACTTGAAAATGCTTTTTCATTACAAGGATTTTGCTTTTCTTTATTTCTTTTCTTTTTTCAATCAGAGGGGCAGGATTGAAAGAGACAGACTAACTAGCTAGTCTTGTCAGTGGAAAAAAGCAAAGAGGGTCATTAAAGCATTTAAAAGCAAATATATATTAGAAAATAGAAGGAATTTCAGAAGAAAACAGACAAGTAGGAAAGCTTAAAAATAATATACTGAATAAATTATATGCTTTTCTTTCTTTTTTGTTGTTTAAGTAGAACTATATACATACATATATGTATGTGTGTGTGTGTATATATATATATATATATATACACAATATATACATCATACATATATACATTTTTAAAAGATGGGGTAGTCAGTGCTACTGGCAAAACTACTTGAAAAGAAGTCATTCAAACCAAGAAACCTCTTATTTCCTAATAAATAAGAGTATGTATGCATGACCCCACTACCTTATGTATCTGCCAATAATTCTCATGAGAGTCTGAGAAGGTCCCATTGAACATACTTAGCTCATAATGGTAGCAACAAACATTAATTTCCCAGTTGTCCATAAGAAGCTATAGTTCCTGCTGAAAACTGTGCCAGACCAAGGCAACCTCCATTACAGAGATATAATTATGACAAACCATGATGCTTACATCAGTCTCAAATATTGAAGTAGCATAAAAGAGGGGTCTTGAAATAGAAAAGGGGCAAGATTTCTAAACTCATTGGTCATTTCTAAGTACAAAGGATCATGAGATCTAAGGTGGAGGGGTCCTTAGAAGCTGTCTCATCTTGCTGTCATTTGAGGAATTTGAAGCCCAGAGATGTTAAAAAAAAAAAACTTTCCCAAAGTTACAGAGATAGTAAAGTGGTCAAACTGAGATTTTAACCCAGGTCCTGATTCTAAATTCTGTAGCCTCCCCACTACATCATGCTCTTTGAAGAAGTGTTCATAAATCAGGGACTATAAGAATTCTATTTCAGAAGAGCTGGTAGAAGCAAAATATGGAGAAGGACTAGGCATGTTATAACTATCTTGGGAAGCAGGCCGAACGCATCTCATGCTATTTCTGATTTCTCTTCACTGTCTTTAGTCAAGCAAACATCACTAAGCACTTATTAGGTACCTAATATGGTAATAAAGGGGCAAAATATAAAATAATCTTATCTTCTCAAAGAACTTATATCATGATAGAAAGCATATAAATTTAAAAGAATATATATATTTATATAAGTATATATTTATACATATAGATTTATATATCATATATAGAAATTTATAAGTATATATATTTAAAAGAATACAAGAATACCTAAGTGAAGGGCACTAGCAGCTTCAGGGATAAAGAGAAGCTTTTGTGTAGAAGAGGGTAAGTGTGAGGGTATAGGAAACAGAGAGAAGGCATTCTAGCTGTGGGCATAGCTAGCAGAATGGAGAGCATGAAGATAAGCGGTGCTATCTGGGAGCAACAGAGAGAAGGATCGTTTGGCTGAAGCATGCAGTGTAGGAAGGAGAGTAATGTATAATGAAACTGGATCAATAGGTTGGAGTCAGGGTTTTAAAAAGGAGTTGATATTTGATCCTAGAGGCACTGGGAAGCCATTAAAGTTGATTGAGCAGGGGGGAGATATGGTCAGATCTGTACTTAAGGAAAATCACTTTGGTGGTTCTATGGAAGGTAGATTGGGGTGAGGAGAGACTTGATAATGAGGGACCAATTAGGAAGACATTCCAATAGCCCAAGAGAGAGGTCATAAAGTGTATTACCTTTCATCAGTCACTTTTGGAGAAATTAACTTCCTGCAATATATAGGTATTATATAAATCTGAACCCAAGTGCTTTTTTTTTTCCTTAAAAAAGAAAAATCTCTAAATGCTTAATACCTGGAGTCTAGGTCAACAATACGCCTAGGTATGCCAATTGTTAAAAAGATTATTTCTGCTATATTGCACAGGATGTCACTTTGAATGACCTGAAGGTAATAATGGAAATACCTTCCATATTGTATTTTCCAGACAAGAAAGAAAGAAGAGTCACATCCCTGAGGCTGAGTTTGTGAGCTCGTATGCTTAATCAAAAAAAGCAAGATGAGTTCTCCTGAACCAGCACCTGGAAATTCATGTTAGCCTCCCACACAACTCCTTGATTCTAAACTGGTCAAAGCATGAGCTTCAACAGAAATCAACACAATTTTCATGTTCTTCTGCTAAATGACAATTATTAGCAACAGTGTTCATACCAAAGCAAATGTCCCAGAGTTGGTATGCCATAGTTTAAATATTCACTGTTAAATTGGGACACAACATTTCAATGAGTTGTAAATGTCCTCTATTTTAATTCAACCATTGATCTATATTTCTCAATTGGCTTCCTGTTTTGTAGTGAAAAGCAAACTGACCTGGGATTCAGGAAATCTGAGTTCTCATGTTGGTTCTGACATTAATAGTTGTCTGGTTTTTTACATGGCACCTAAGCTCTTAGAGGCTCACATGTCACCTGCAAAAAGAGGCGGCAGGGCCAGATAATCTCAAAGATTCGTTCAGGCTCCATAGTTTTATAATATTATGAAATCCAATCCAATTCAATGCAATTTAAGATTTACAATGTACTTAATTCATAAGTTGTTAAGTACTTATGTTTAAGTCAGTATGCTCGTTGTTGGGAATACAAGGGTAAAAATGGAAAAAAAAAAAGGCTTTCCCCTCAAGCAGCAACAACTTGTACACAAATTATTTGAATAAGGAGTTAACACTAAGAACTCAAAGGTGGGATCAAGAGCGGCCCCTTAGAGGAGAACAGATTTCTTTTTTCCTAGAAGAAAGCTGGGGAGAAAAAAGGAGGTTAGAAGAGAGAAAGGCGCTTGTTTTGGGTATGGAGGACAACCTGTGCAAATTTATTGTGATGTAAACCTGGGCATTTTGATGGGGGAGGAGAATTTGGGGAATGATAAACTGACCAGTTTTGCAGCAATGGAACATGTGTGAAGGGGAATAATGTGGAACATCTGGATAATTAGATAACTAAAATCATAATGGAGCCAGGTTGTAAATGGCTAGGCTGATTTGTCTTTTATACTAGAAGCAGTTGAGAGGCACTAAACATTCTTTTTAAAAATATATATATAACATTTGATTTTCTCCTCGATGCTATCAAAACGTCTGCAAGATATTAATTAAATTCACCAATTCTGCATAGTTCTCTGTAAATTGAACAAAAAAACTTATCCAATTCTACTCTAGTCAAGAGAATAACTAAGTTACAAAATCTTTTACTAAATTCTGTCTCTGAGGTTTCATTGTGGCTTGGAGATGGCCACAGTAACCTGACAGCTCAAAGTTCAGGTTTTACCAAATCAGGAATTGTTTGAAAAAGGCTTAAAATCAAGGAACAGGCAAACAGCCTGTGCCTATTGAAGCTGAGGCCTAGACTAGGTCAGTTCAGAAAGGCTCTTGATAACAGGCTTTTTTGTTTTTCTGTTTGTTTCTGTTTTTCAGTCACAGTAACACTCAATGACATCACACTACATCATAAGAAAAATTCAACCTTAATTGGAGGAGGAGGGACACAGGCTTACCAAATTATGGATCTTGAAGAATTGAAGTTAAAGGTACAGAATAATAAAGATCCTTGAACTCAATCAGCTAGGAATGCAAATCAGCATTTACTTTTACTATTCATAATGCTACCACATAGTACTTTGTGTTTGTGTTGTTCAGTCCTTTCTCAGTCATCTCCAACTCTCTGACCCCATTTGGGGTTTTCCTGGCAAAGATACTGGAGTGTTTGCCATTTCTTTCTCCAGGTCATTTTACAGATGAGGAAACTGAGGCAAACAGGGTTAAGCAACTTCCCAGGGTCACACAACTAATAATAAGTGTCTAAGGCCACATCTGAACTAAGGAAGATGGTTTTTGTGACTTTCAGGGCTCAAACTCTAACTGTACCAACCAGCTGCCCAATGCTTCATAATACTACCATTTATGTAAGATTTTAAAGCTGACAATCACCACACTCAATAATAGATGTTGTAAGTGTTTTGGAGCAAGCATTGTCATTCCCATTTTCTAAATGAGGAAAATGAAGTGCAGAAAGATTAAAAGACTTTCTGGAGGTCACCTAGGCAGAGCCAGCTACTGACCACAGGTATTAATTCCAAGTCCAGTGCTCTTTCCACTAGATCCATCAGCTTCCTATGCCACTCCCCACTCCAATACAAAAACATAATCTCTGGATAGAATACCTATTTCCTTGCTTTTGTCTAAAGTATAATTAATTAGATTGTGAGCTCCTCATGGTCAGGGGCTATATTTTGCCTTTCTTTATATCTCTAGGACTTAGCACAGTACTGGTATTCAGTATGCACTGAATAAATACTTACTAACAGATTTATTCCTCTGGAAGATCATGGCTATAGAAAACAAAGTGAGAATAATGAAAGTGATTAACCACACTTGAGCTGGTT
The DNA here is from genome assembly GCA_028646515.1 of Pseudochirops corinnae. Taxonomy (NCBI): domain Eukaryota; kingdom Metazoa; phylum Chordata; class Mammalia; order Diprotodontia; family Pseudocheiridae; genus Pseudochirops; species Pseudochirops corinnae. The sequence goes on along the minus strand of JAQQSV010000148.1, from coordinate 135,000 downwards.
AAAGTATATTAAATGGCTTTACAACTGTTTTGTGTTTTTGGTTTTTTTCCTGCAGGGTGGGAGAGGATGGGGCTGGTTCTAAGAGATTGCTTTCAAAGACATATAGTGTGGAAATACTGATTTGAAACATTTTCAGTAATAATTTGCCTCCTAAAGTCAAATAAAAATTTAATTTCCAGTATCATTTGTTTTGAGGAACAAACTTACCCTTGCAAGGCTAACTTTATTGATAGTAGTGTGTCTTAAAGTTTTTGATTCATATTTATTTTATTTAAGCAGAACAAATAGCAGACGTTTATAATAGTCACAACAATATGCCAGAGCCAAAAAAATATTGAAAAGTTTCACTGGGGGAAATGTATTTGTAATCATTTCATTCTCTGTGGCTACCTGACCTTTGACAGGTCATGGGGGATGGGAGGGATGCGAAAGGAAAGCAACCTGGAATATGAGTAGTCAAATAAACCAAAGGAATGAGACTAGGATGTAGGGTGTGATCTTCAGGAAGGCTTCCTAATCTACTTCTCCACCAATTCTCTCCATCCCTTCACTTTTTTTCCTGCTTCACACCCCACTCTATTCCTTTACTCTGGTCCAAAATCAAGAGTAGGAGGCATCCAAGCAAGTCACTTTTTATTTAAGCTGGCGGCAGTAATTCTACCTAATGCTCTCATGATACATTGGTTTCCTTCCAGTAGTCAAGTTATTCAAAGTAAACAGCTCCCACTCTTCTCTCCTTATGCTCACTGGAAACTTCCCCTAAACACCAGCAAGTTTATGCTTTAATTTCAAACTAACCCCTATATTCATTCAGAAAAACTTCTGAATGTATGTATGAAAGTGTATGAAAATGTATGAAATGAATGAAAGTATTCAACCACACTTTGAGAAATTATTTAAAATTCCAATATCACTTTTTCAATGATCCTGAGAATAACTCTCTGATATACTCTAAAATCATTATTTAAGCTATTAAATTAGTTCTAAAATTAATATGATCTAGGAATACTGATTTCCTTCATTAAAATGGATATGACTGGGTTAGAGTAGATGTCCTTTGAGAACACAATTCCAGTTCAGAGTTTCTGGTTTTACTCAATATGCAATGAATTTATTAGTTTGTTTATACAGCACGTCATGACTGTATTAGTTTCCCTTAATCTTCGAAAACCTGCTTATCTGCAGACTTGAATGGACAAACTGTTCCAATCCAAGTATAGAAAAAAATTTCGCACCGTAAGAGCCAAAGCTGAAAACATCTCCAAAGGGTTATGCTTCCATATGTAGAGTTTATCATATAATAGCTCATTTTTATATAACACATCAAAATTTACAAAGTGCTTTCTTTACACAACAACTCTTAACAGTTTAAATATTGCAAATATTATTATCCCAATTTCACAGATAAGGAAACTGAGGCTCACAGAGAATAAGTGAATCACTGCCCATAGGCCACAGTTACTGAGCAAATGTTAACAGCTGAAATTCAACCAGAGGATTACAAATTCAGGGCTCTCTCTTTTGTGACACTGTCTCTCATAAAGCCACAGTGCAGATAAAAACAAGAAGCTGTATTTTCATTCATTAGCAAATAATTTATTTTTTGCATTAGAATTAGGCTGACAAGAATCTTGGTTTCTACCAGTGGAAAAAGAATCGCTGTTATTTATTTACAACAGCATAGTTATAATCCTATTATCACTATATCCCAGGCCACTTTGTAAACAAACCATCTCAGCATTATTTCCTCATACTTTTTATGCTACAGTATGCACATGCTCTATAAGCTTTATAGGAAGGTAATTATATCAAAATAACCTTGAATCAATTTATAATTTTAATAAAAACAAATCATGAAATGTAGAATGTTGAATTACTGCTTAAACAAGAGTCAAATGAGGTTCAACCATATGCTGTACTCAACCTTGTCATATATGTGGTAGCCTGGAAGGAGAGGCATATGCAGACATCACCATGGTATGATTAAAGATCATATTTAGAAGGCAGCTGTCATCAATTAAAGGTAATTGCTAAGTAATCCCCAGTCATCTTATGAATCATTATTAGCTTCAACCAGCAACTTAACCATTTATTTATTTATTTTACTTTAATTTGGAGGAAAAATGTCTGTGCTCCTGTTTTAGAAAAGTCAAAATATACAGGATGAAGGGTTAAAAAGTAGGAAAATGCTCTTAGAAAAACTAAGTCCAAACCTTGGTTCGTTCAAAAAATGAAATATCTATCTGAGAAGCAAATTCTTTGTCATATACCTTATCTTACATATTGGTTGTTGTCCTTCATTCTTGAAGAGGACCAAAATGACATCACTATGTTAAAGTCAAGTTTCAGTGTGTCTGACTGTGGCTGATCAGACTAACAGGAGCTCAGAATGCTCTACCACAGGTTGAGCACAAATAGTTTGTGTGAACATTTCAGATGGATTCTCTAAATTTACGCAGCCTGTATTTCCTTTTGAGCTGTTTCAATTCTGCTTTGCTCATAGGGCACAGCATCTTCTCTGGTGTGGGCATATCATGCTGAGCGGTCCTGTGCCAGTGTCTCCTATGTCACACAATCAATTCCAAAGTTCTTGAGTGAGATCTTGAGCATGGCTTTGCATCCCTTCTTCTGAGGACTAAATGAATGCTTGCCAAGAGTTAGTTCTCTATAAAAATAGTCTTTTTGGCAAGTGAACGTTTTGCATTTGAACAACATGACCAGCCCACTGGAGTCGCACTCTCTGGAGCAGAGTTTGAATGCTCGGCAGTTTAGTTCGAGTAAGGCCGCAGCGTCTGGTACCTTATATCCTGCCAGGTGAGCTTCAGAATCTTCCTAAGACAATTCAAATATATGTTACATATATATCAGTAGAACAAACAGACTGTTATCAGATTCCTTGGGAGGGTGCTGACAGCCAGAGTCCCTGCCCTGTATTCAAGAAGCCTAGAAACATGAAAAAAACATCTCTGGAAAATAAAAGCCTCAAAAGGAAAAATCAAAACAAAAAGTTTAAAGAGTAAGCCTATATAAGATTTTTCCTTGTCTTCTTGTGTAATTTCCAAGAAAATTATATAATCTCAGAGTGGAGGGAAAAATTCTAATACTCTAGGGTTATATACAATTTCAAGCTTTATAGAATCTCGATACCCAGGGTGGCATTTTTTGGTATCATCTTATAAGTATTCCTAAGATTCTTTCTTCAATGTATTATGAGTATAATAATAGATCTGTGACCTAGTTAACCTGGGTACTTTCTAAGATACATTTCATTAAAACCTCAGGTAGTAAGAATGCCCAAGACTAGAGGTTACATCGTTGGGTCATAGTTAAATTAGGAAGGGAGTGTAAGAGGATCATCTAATTAACACTCAACTGTCTTCCCTACACATGTATTCCTCAGTTGAGGAATCTGAAACCTGACAATGTTAAGTGAAGTGTTTCCAAGGTTGCATAGATAAGGAAGGGCATAGACAGTATTCTAATCCTGATCCTCTAATTTCAGCATCCTGTCTCGATGCTGTAACATATGCTTTAATATGGTAAATCTTCTAAGAGCTATTGAAATACATTTGATGGAGGTATGATTTCACAGACAAGTTTACTTTGCTGGTACAAGTTGCAGTCCCTTCATGCTTCTGCTGTGTTCTCATTCAATTCCCTCCCATAAATTCTTCATAAATGGTCCACCCAATAGACTGGATGCCTCCTTCTGGTTCTTTTAATATCTCAAGGGAACCAACCTAACAGCTGGCATTATTCTTCTATTATTCCCCATTTTTTTTGGTACATGACACTTTCTCTGAGGACACACACATCTTCTGAGATGTCTTTTATGACTTTTTTTTTTTTTTTTGCATTCAAGCCATTGTCGGCAATATGCTATATTGGCTGGTTTCTGAACCCAAAATTTTGAACCTTCTGAGATTGTTATGTTTCATGTTTTGCTACCTTTCCTGAGGTAACAGTGGCACTAGAGATCAGTTTTTTTGTAGCATATAGCTAATAGAATAAACATAATGGATCTAAAACTGGGAGGGAACTCAGAGGCTAGCTAATCAACCTTTTTGAAGGTTAAGTACTTAGCATCAGCAGTGGAAACTGAATCCACACCATCAGACTTCAGGGTTAATACTCTTTCCTCTATATCATGGTTCCTCCTGTAATACTAACACCTTTTTAAAAAATATAATACTTGATAGCATATATGTAGCACTTTAAGGTTTCCTTATGTCAATATGTTTGATCTTCAAAACAACCCTATCAGGTAGTTATCCTCATATTATAGATGAAGAAACTAAGGCAGAGAAAGAAATTAAGTGACTTGCTTAGGGTTACCCAGCTAGGAAGTATCTGAGGCAGGACTTTAACTCAATCAGATTTTGATGATAAAATGCATGTCACTTTTCTTTCCTAAAGATGTGTCCTTTGGGGATAGTATTTCCCCAGGGATGACCGGAACAGGCCGATTTCTGGTTGGCTTGGTTACCAACCCAGTCTATATTACTTGGCTTGAGAATGTGATATCAAGACACAAGATTGGATGCATAGGATTTGAAGGTAAAGGGCAGATACAGAGAAATGGTCAGCAGGATGACACACAGCCCTCCCTATCTTTTCGCTCCTCCTGCTTGTCTCCCCCCCCCTCCCCCCGCCCCAGTACCTTCAAGGGCATTTGAATATGCTCTTTTCCAGAGTTAGGTGACAGGAAGAGATAGGTACATAAGTTGGACCCTGGAAGTGAGTTTCTGGGTTCTTAGAACCATTAAATCCTGTTTATCCATGCAATTGCAACTCTCAAAATCAATGAAAGTTTCTATAGCATCTTACAGTCTTGGTATGGGTAGATTGCTGTGAAATGAACATCTCTGCTTGACCTCCACTTTTAATAAGAGATCAATTATAACAGTAAACTTGTCATAGTTCAGCAGACTGAAAACAGCAGAATTAGGCTCTAACCTGGACAGCCAGAAGGCCTTGATAAATCCCTAGAACATTATTTGGAATGTTCTGCTCTAGGATGGACATGCCTATTATTTTATTTATTTTACTTTGCTTTTAACGAGTCTAGTTTAGCTGTTTAATCACTGTCATTAAAGGGAGTGTTTGAAACATTACCTGGATCTAGAAGGAAAGGCTGTGAGTAGTTGAGAAGCAAGGGAGGGGTGGAGAAGGAGATCTAAATGACATGTCATGATGGACAGATACTTCTAGCCATGTAATCTGGTAAGTACCAGTGAAGGATGGAGGGCTGGGTAAATAGCTACCTGCCTGATGAGAACGTATAACCAAAAACATGGTGTATAAAAATGAGGAAAGAAGTAAGGATCTAGAGTTTCATAACGTGTGTGTGTGTGTGTGTGTGTGTGTGTGTGAGAGAGAGAGTGAGAGAGAGAGAGAGAGAGAGAGAGAGAGAGAGAGAGAACAAACGAATACAGGTGGGAGAGAGACAGAGAGAGTATGTGTGTTTTGTTACTCCTTTGTTACTCTCAACAAAGATGCTAGAGTAGTTTGCCATTTCTTTCTCCAGCTTATTTTGCAGATGAGGAAATTGAAGCAAATGGGGTTAAATGACTTGCCCAGAGTCACACAGCTAGTGAGTGTCGGAGACCAGATTTGAACTCAGGAAGATGGGTCTTCTGACTCCAAACTTGGCTCTCTAGCCACTTTGCCACCTAGCTTTCCAACAGAGGGTTGCTATACACAAATAAATGAACTTTTAGGGAAAGTTTTCATTAAGGTTCGTCAATTTCTTTTCCCTATCTTCTATCAAAAAATAATGGAAAACAACGTATGTCAAATGTGTAATGATGCTAAAATATTCTAGTTGATTGCAAGTATTTTGGACATAAAAGTTAATTAATATCTTTTGCTAATATGAAATTATGGTTATTTTCTTTCCAGAGTCACAATACTTTTCTCCAGTCACTTCTGCTAGAAGGCTCTGAATGGCCATTTGCTAACATGTGAGACTCTTTGAATTCAGTCATCCAGGTCAAGTGTTTTTCACACAGAAGCAGCTTATTCTAAAAGGCAGTTTCCTAAATTGGTTCACTATGCGTATGTGTGAATGAATATGGATAAACACAAATACAGAGACACATGTGTAGGTATAAATTTGTTTTCACATACAACCCAATGCAATTTATATATAAATTCCTTAATATGGAAAGCCTGCTGTAATATTTCCCCCTTTCTATGTAAAGCAGCAGATTAATTGTGGGTGAGGAAAGAGGAGCTTAGAGAATTTAGCCTATGGTAAGACCAAGGAACAAGTAAAAGGTGGGTAATATATTTCCCTAATTGGTGAAACATATAGCAGATTTAATTCTTTTTCTAACATGAAAGGTCATCTTAAAGGTTCAAAAGGAATGAGTATTAAATATTCATGATGACAAATGCTGCATACAAAACTTCCAATTATTAAATGTTTAATACTAAAATGTAATCGTAAATAAATTACATATGATATCCTACAGAGTCTAAATTAATTTATCTAAGTCCTGGTCCATCATTACACATTAGATAGTGAATAATGATTAGGTTTAAGAAAAATTAGCTCCCAGTAATTACAATTTTATAATGAGTAATTGTACATGAGGTACTATTGGACTATCATAGCTCATCTCTGATATATTCTTAGGGCAAGAAACAAGTGATTTATTGTATACTTCCTGGATGGCTGAAACTGTTTTGCCTTTTAAAGTATGTTATAATTACGCGATATGCACCAGTTGACATCTTGTTGCCATTTTTTAAAAGGGAATTTATTACCACTTTGAAAGATAATTTGTACTTTAAATTAGAAACCAGTTAGACTGGTACATGGTCTAAACCAGCCCTTACACTACCATGGAGACAAAAGCTATTTCACAGCTGAGCTTCACAGAGTAATTGTATTAAAAGGCATGCTCAAACCAGCTAATGACGATTTCAGGCATACAATTACTCTCAATTGGAAAACAAATTCACAAGTAATATGTGTTAATCTTGGAATCAGCAGGCCCTGGATACAAATCCTACCTCTGACCCAGACTAGCTATATGACTATGGGGGGGTGGGGGGGTGGTCACTTTATCCTTCTCTGAGTCTTAGTTTCCTTTTCTGTAAAATAGGAAATAACTTTCTGTAATAAAACTTGTGGTACTTGCATCACAGGTTGAAATAAAGTCTACTACCATTATTATGTACCAAGCAGACAAAACCCAACTATGCCAACTAGGCTAAGGATAATTTTTCCTGTATTATATCAGTTTCCTTTAAATTGCTGACCGCCCAATAGTGGACCCAACCAAAATGAACAGGATAAAATACTGCACTATGATTTGAGGAGAAAAATACAAAGCACAGATGAAATTAGTCACCCCAAAATATGTATGAATATACTTTTTGTCATCTATTAAGCTAAAACCACAGAAGTAAAATAACTAATATTTGTATAGGTTCCCAGATGAATGCAGGATATAGACTATTTAGGAACAAGAAATTACATTTTCCAATTCAATATATGTTTATTAAGTGCCTAATACATGGTATAAATACATGACCTTGAGAAGCCTAAAATCTAGTTACTTATTTTATTTAAAGATTCAGGCTCAATAATTACTAGAATAGGGACTTTTTCAAATTTTTGCTGTCCATCTTTCGGTCTACTCTCCCTTTTACTAAGGGAATGTGCCATTTCCTCCATACCCTGTCCTCTCCCCATTCTTCCCATTTTAGATGTGGCAGAAAATTGGAATAACCCTGCCTTTAGGGAGACAGGTTGGATTCTAGACAATTGAGAAGGAAGCAGATGAACCACCCAGGTGCCCAGAGGAAAGATAACAGTTAGCCTTGGAGTCACACCATAATTCTGTGTAGGTGATGAGAGGAGCAGAGTGTGCTTTTGACTTCCTCAAGGGACTTGTGCTGACTTGCAAGAATCAGTGTGGAAAGAAAACATTTCAGTTTGAAGCGTGCCAGTTACTGACTGGCACAACCATGTCCGGCAATAGAGGACAGTATAGTACCAACATCATCAGCAAGACTGCAAAAAAAAAAAAACAAACCTGCTTAGGGAGCGGCCCCAGATAAGGAAGAACTTAGGGAATATGTGTACTCTAGAAGGTAGGCTGCTCATTGAAAAATGATGTAACTGTAGGTAAGTTCTATTACTTATTCAATTTGCTTTATTGGATTTGCAAATAAAACTTTTTTGCATCTTGTGAATTTTGCAGTTGACAAAAGAAGTTTGTGACAATATCACATAACTTTCCCAGATTTTAGGGACTGGGTCAATGAACCCAATATTCCAGGAGGAATATTTCCAGAGTGTATTCAAATGATTTGTGCTGTAGGAACCTCTGATATGAATCATGATACTAAACCAACTGGTATTTGAGGAAATCACCTATTATCTGAGTAGCTCTAGAGAGGATTCCAAATATAATGGGATATTATTGCATCATGAGGTATTAAAAATATAAAGAAGCATGTAAAGTAAAAAACAAAAAAATCCAAGAATGTGATTTATCAGTGAACCAATCAATTTCTTTCTCTCCTGAAATCTAAGCAAGTCACTTAACCTTTCTAAAGTTTCCTTATCTATAAAATAAGAGCACTGGACTAAATGGCATCTGAGGTCTCTTTCAGCTATAGATCTATGCTAAACTCATACAACACTCTCTTCTCCCAGTCTCTCATCCCAGGACCTTGACTCTTACTTTAACCAAGAAAATCAAGGACATGCACTGAGAATTTCCTTTTCTCTTTTTCTTACATCCCTCTTTGCCACCATTCACTTCCCTCACCTATCCCTTCCTTTGATGAAAAGTTGTCCCATTTCCTTTTGAAGGCAAGCCAATCTTTAACCCTGATCCCACCCCCTCTCACATTCTCCAATGTATTGTTCCCATTATCATCTTGCCTCTTTCTTTAATCTTCAATGTCTTTATGCCACTAATGATGGATAGACCCTCTTCTCTACTCATTTTATGCTCTCATTTGATAATCTCATCAGCCCTCATGGGCTCAATTGTCATTTCAATCCATAGATCTATATACCCAGCCCTTATCTGAATTCTTCTTCAACATCACAGCATACTAATTTAGACATTTCAAACTACATGACTCAAATTCAGTATGTCCAAAAGAGAACCCAAATTGCCCCTCTTCCAAAATTCATTATTTCTGTTGAGGGCATCACCATCCTTCTAGTTATCTGGGTTCATAACGTTGGCCTCTCTGCCTTCCCACTGGCTATCCCCATCACCTGAATTGCTATCCCTCCTCACTGCCACCTCTTAGACACGGTTCAAGACTAAAATATCATCTTCAGAAGGACTTCTGTGGTACCCCCAGAAGTATCCCTTCTAAGGTCAGTTTGTATTTACTTTGTATAAACCTTTATCTCCTCCTGTAAAACACTTGCTCCTGGTGGGAAGGGGTCTATTCACTTCTATCTAGATATCCCAAACACTTAGCACAGTGCCTAGCACATAAAAGACACTTAATAAATGCTAGCAATAGAAAGACTTCCTTCAATTGATACAAAGTGAAGTAAGCAGATGACTATGTATGCACACAACTAAAAGCATGTAAATGGGAAGAATAATGATCATAAAATAAAAAAAAATGAATGCTACCAAATTGTAAAGGGCAAATCTAGTCCAAAAACTTAGATTTCAGGAGCACCTCATCGAGAACAATGTGGAAGAAGAGAAAATGGGTATCTCTAATGGTCATTTGGGGTCCAAACATAGACAACTTATTTATGCAATCTCCGTCTCTGTCTTGCTGCAGGTTTAAATTAGTGATGAAAAAAATTCCCAATGGAATGAATTGCTGTTCCTCTATCTTCTGGGATCGGAAGGATTTTTGAAGGTTCTCTTTTGGACATATTGAGTTTATGAGAAGTTACCTTCTTCTATTCCTTTATAGAGGTAGGTAGGGGAAAGACAAGGAAAGTTCAAGGGTATAGAATACCACATATGGAAGACTTTTTTTTTTAATATACTGATAAATTTTGTTGGTTTTTTTTTTTCATTCTCCCTTTTTTTTTTTGGTTATAAGAGAGGGAGAGACATGCAGGGGGAAATTAGGTGATATAAAAACAAAACATATCAGTAAAATTCATTTAAAAATAAGTGCTGGCTGATTGACAAGAGAATAAACTTACAAATATAATTATAATCACTGCCTAGAAGCAAAAAACTCTCTTGTTTTGACCTATCTTTCCTGGAACTGGTGTATATAATGTAGCATGTATGCTGGGGGAGTGGAGAAGGAGGAAGGGTTTTGGCTTCTTGCCAAGACACATAGTTCAGAAGTCTAACATAAACAAAAAGGCCATATACTTATCACAACTGGTTCTTATTACCACAGAAAGATTATTTTTCAAAAATAAAACTAATTTTCTGTCAGAATATGTGGGAAATAATCTACAATAAAGAGAGAAAATGTATCGATAGGGCCTGAAATAAGAAACTTCTCATTCTTTTGGCTCCATCTACCATCTAACCCAGGAAATGTTTGAAGTTGTACAAATAGTAATTTTGCGATAGAAAAGTCTAGGGATTTATCATAATCCACATCTGTAAGTCTAACACCAAATTATTTTTGACAATTTATATTGTAGATATAAATCCTTCCCATCTTAGAAGACAGAGAAGGAGCAGCAATTCATTCCATTGGGAATTTTTTTCATCACTAATTTAAACCTCCAGCAAGACAGAGACGGAGATTGCATAAATAAGTTGTCTGTGTTTGTATCCCAAACGACCATTAGAGATATCCACTTTCTCTTCTTCCACATTATTCTCTATGAGGTGCTCCTGAAATCTAAGTTTTAAGAGGTCAAATGGTAGATACTTGGGTTAAAAAGAATCCTTAAAAACAGTATTTCATACCTGGGAGTCTTACAGCATTGGAATTCATTCTCAAGATGACAGTAAGCAAATGACACAAGCATCTGATGTCCTGATGTGCATGTTATATGTATTTTTCTAGGTGTACGTAAGTTTATATGCTATGCTGGCTTTTTTTTTTTAAATACAAATACCTGGAACCTACGTGCTTTACAAATACTTAATAAAGGTTGCTAACAACATAATAACAATAGGCTTGAAATTACTGAGAAGGAAGTAGACTATTCATCTGCTGACTCCACTATGAAATGGGCCAGCTGAAAAACAATGTACCTCATAAAAGTGAACATTGAGTTCATTTCACATTTAGAAAATGACTCATGATTGTAGCTCCCGCAAAAGTACCTGGTGAAGTTTAATAATAACTTGCTCCATATGTTTTCTAGCAAACGTGATTTATCAAGAAGAGGTGACACACAAGATTACTCAAACAACATTAACCAGAATTTTTTAAAATCTTCAATAATATCCTAACAACATGAATCCGGGGTTAAGTATATTTCAGGTTTTGGCAAGAAAAAAAAAATCTCATTGAAAATAGTATTATTAAAAAAAATACAACAACAAAAACACAGGAATACCAAAGAAATTCTCACTTCTGCACTCGCTACCATATTTCCCTGCAAGGAGGGACTATTTCAGTTTGTCTTTGTTTTGCCAATGCTTATCACAATAACTTTTGCTACGTAACTGGTGCTTTAAGAAATGCTTATTGAATTGAAGAGATACCAAATTGGAATTGAGTCCAAGCTCTAGAACTCACTTTTGGACCTTAGGCACATTACCTAACCTTTCTGAGCTTCGCTTTGTTTAAATGCAAATGGAGACAATAATAATTCTATATGGGTTTGTGAGGGAAGTGCTTTCTAAAAAAAATGTGCTGCCAGAATATGAGTTATTATTAGTCAGTTATAGCAAAGGTGAGCCTTTACTCTCCAGGATTTAGCTGTCTTTATATCTTACTCCACTAAACAAATATTCCAGCAAACGAAAGCATCTCATATGCCTCAAAAATCATTATTATAGTGATGTTTCTTGGTGCTTATTTTGGTAGAGGCAATTGACAGGTCAAGACTCAAGTACAGCCTCTGATATATACATATGGGCTAAGTGACAATGGACAAATCATTCAGCCATTCAGAATTCCAGGCTACTCTCTAAGAGTGTAAATTAGAGATGAGTTGTACACTGTCATTGGTGAAGGGAGTTTCCATGCCAGGAGAAAATATAGGTGCTTACCAAAACCATGTAAAACATAATAAAACAAAAAAACACTGGGGCAGCTAGGTGGCACAGTGAATAGAGAACTGGCCCTGAAGTCAGGAGGACCTGAGTTCAAATCTGGCCTTAGATGCTTAACACGTACTAGTCGTGTGACCTTGGGCAAGTCACTTAACCCCAACTGCCCTCCCCTCCCCACTCCAAAAAGGAGAAAAAAACAAAACAAAACAAAAACAAAAAACACTGATGGTATTCTTTGAAAACAGCTAACAGAAACCACGAAATGATAACTGAAAATCCTAGCATCACTCATCAATTCTGGATCATTTATTTGTATTTTTTTTCCCATTCAGATCTGATTTATGGTATTTGCAGGAGACTGTAACCATACAGGTGAGAATCAATATTAACTGAGCATACTTTATAATGTGCTAATATAGAGTAATAATGTCCTACTCATATTTAAAGAGCATCTACTGACCTAACCCTACCCATAAAGCATATGGTCTGAGCTGTTTTTCCAGTAGTAAGGATAGGCTTTAGTGACCAAGATAGCTTTTCTCAAGGTTAGAGATAATGTCAACTGCCATGGAGTGAAGCAATGCAAATTAGCCCATTTTTAAGACAGAACCACAACTCTGACTTCATCAGCATTATGCTCTAACTTGCTAGCCTATATTCTGTAAGTAGATTGAATATTACTAGTTTTTTAAGGAATGAGTGAATGAATAAATGAATGGATGGACATTTATAATGTGCCTTTACTTTTAAAAACCTAACTACATTCCAAGCACTGTGTTAAATGCAGAGCATACAAATACCAAAGTGACCTCAAGGAGCTCAAGTTCAAATAAATGGAACAAATACCCATAGGACACTAGTGACCAGAGTAGTACTAAATATCTTAAAGTCACTTTTTTCCCAATTACCTAAGACCTCTGCATCAGCTGACTTCACCATAAATGTCTGTTGAGGCATATCCTTGAATTTAGTGTCTAAATATGCCTCCCTTTAGAAGATATTGTTTGTATAAACTGATTTTAGGTGAACCAAAATACATTTTAAATACAAAGTAATCATATGGAAAGTTTTTTTTTTTAAATATTGATCAGAATTAATTACTAAGTCCATAATGATCACATATAAAATTAGTACATAATAAATGGAGTTATTAATTTAAAAATTATCTCCAAGGTTATAAAATGGGAATATTCTAAACCACTGAATATTATGAATACTTCAAAGTACTACTACTACTATACTAGCAAACACAAAATACCGAAAGAACCCAGGGGAAAGCGCCGGTGCATCTTGTACCCTAAAGGCTGAGAATGGGAAGCAGCATGTTGTACTGGACAGCACTGAAATATCCACTTGTGTGAACCTGGGCAGGTCACATTTAACCTCTGTGGGCCTCTGTTTCTTTTTTTTCCTTTTTTTTCTTTTTGGAGAGGGGAAGGTAGGGCAATTGGGATTAAGAGACTTGCCCAAGGTCACACAGCTAGTTTTGTATTGTCGGAGGCTGGATTTGAACTCAGGTCCTCCTAACTCCAGGGCTGGGGCTCTATTCACTGGCTGGTGCTCTATTCACTGCGCCACCTAGCCGCCCCAAGGGCCTCTGTTTCTTTAACTGCAAAATGAATGGTTTGAATGAGATGGCTGAGAGGTTCCTTCCATCTCTGAATCTATGCTGTTACTATTACCATGTACACTGGTAAAAGGGAATGCCCACAATGATGAGATCACAAATTCATCTAAGTATCATATGAATTATCAACTTGTAAAGCCATTAGAGTACAATGAATTACCCTTGCCACTAGCCTATACTTAAAAATTTCATCTTTCTCAAATGATTCAGAAGATGAAGCAGGACTTTGCTATAAGCTTTAGGGTCAGCATGATGAGCCTTAATTTATACAATACAGAACTAAAAATGAAAAAGTAGGAAGTAGGACATAACATATTCTCCTGGCAATATGTATGTGTGTGTGGGTGGGTGTGTATTTATGTATATACACACACATATTTGCAAGGGAATTTATATTCTAGACCTAAGTCACCTTAGTTACCCACAGATGAAATACAAACTCTTCAGCTTAGTTTTGGCATTTGACAGTTTGGTTTCAGTCTGCCTTTTGGGTGCTATTCTACATGACTTCTCATGTCCTCTGCATTCTGGTCAAACTGGCCTAGGTACTATTCTCAGTGTACCAGATGCTATCTCCTGCCAGGGCACCTTTGTCCAGGTTGACCTCTAGGCAATAATTTTTGTTCTCACTTCTACCTCTGGCAAGTCCCAGAGCAAAGTCCTTAATGTATCATATACCACTATGGCAGTCTAGTCATCTTTTCTCTGAAAAAAATGTCTTGAAAAACATATAATAAATATTAAAATACAATTATCAAATATTACCAAAAAGTTCAAGAATTCTATGTTAAGAACTCCTACCCTAGGTTAAGATTCAAATCAGGTCTTACCTACTGAACAAGGCCATTCTGATACACCTCAACTTTTGGGGACCCCTACTTTTCCAGAAATCACTTTGAATTTCCTAATCTATATCCATGGTATATCTCCCCCATACAATGTATATTCCTGAAGGACAGAGACAACATCCTTTTTTAAAATCTATTCTCAGTGTCAGCTATGGTGTCCTGCACATAAGTGCTTAAAAATTGTTTTTTGAAAGTGACTATTTAATTTTTTCCAAACCCTTCTAAAAAATATAAAACTTTACCCAAGTATCAACCTTATTACCTAATATCATTACCTAAAATACCTTTCCATCTGCTTTCACAGAAGCCTTTCACAGGCTTCCTTTTAGTATTTGTCATGAAATAGGAGAAATGCTGAATCTTATTTCTAAAAAGTTATCTTTTAGCATAAAAAGTTACAAACGAGTTTTTGGTTTTGTATTCGGCATTTCCCTACAGAAGAAACATACCTATAATAATTATTTAATTTTGTGCATTGATAGTTAAAAAACCAAACAAACCAAAAAAAACAACAAAATCCCAAACTGAAGTGCTGCTGAGTTCTTTTACTGGATATTTCTCCTATTTGGACAGAAAAGTTTCTCAAACCAACTTTGTGTGTCTGTTTCGTCTGTTTACAATACTTTGTTATACTACTAAGCTTCCCGCAGTGCACTTAGATGTTAATGTCATTGCAACATGAGCCCTCTGATAGAGTGCTATTGAATATTTCTCAAAGTGGGGAAGGGAACTCAGTAAAATTTCACTCAGAACTACTGGGTGGGCAGATTAGTCAGGCATGAATTAGCAAGGTTCTACTGTAATTTGATTTTAAAGCATAGTTCCTTGTAACTTTCAAAGCCCCATTTGTCTCATAAATGAATTTGGAGCCTAAACCAAACAAACGATTATTGCTTCATTTTGCCTTAAAAAAAAAAAAAAGAAGAAGATTTTTTGGGGACATCTGCCAACAAAACAATTGTTTTAGAATGAACAAGTCGGCCCTTCCTTTCAGACAGGTCATCATCTCTCCAAGCAAAAACACTTTAAAGAACAAACAAATGGATTTTTATATACAAGGAAGTCAATAGGCATTGAAACCTATGTTTATGCTTAGAGATTTTTAACCTGGGTTCCAAAAACTTTTAAAAAATAATATTGTGACAATTATGTCGATATAATTGGTTTCTTTAGTATTCCTATGTATTTTATTTTATGCATTTATTTTGAGAAGGGGTCTGAAGGCTTCAGACCGCCAAAAATGGATTGAGAATACACATACATACAAACTAGATTTAAAGCATCATCAAGCAAAGCAAAAATCTCTACTCTAAAACTGTTTTTAGACCCTGAATGAAATTCCACATACAGATTCAAAGAATCATTTCAGATAAATTGAGGCTGCAGAATGAAATCTAAGCAACGGCTTAAATTTTGGCTGTACAAATTCAGCACCAATCTAGGCCATTAGGTTGTAATTTGCCACTTTCCAATTAATATGAAAGTGCCATAAAGTTCTTTTCATGGCCTCATGAAACAGGGCTCTGAAGGCCAATGACTGCTACCTGCTAGGTAGGCCTCTCTAGATAACATTAGCAGGAAGCTTAGCCAAGAAAAGACAGGTTCACTCTTGCAACTACTTGCTTCTTTTCCTCCCTCAGGAAAATATTCCAACTATGTATGTCAAAAAGAAGCAACTTCTCTGGGATCTATCTGTATGTACTTCACAAATGTGTAAATGGAAGTTTCTCAGTTCTTAATTGATACAGACAATCGGTAGCAAAAGAACATTTTGCCAGATTGAAAAATATTACTGACCTTATTAGTTTCCTTTAGGACAATGTGGGAGGTTGTAAAGGAAGAAGTTAAAATTGAATTTCACAACAGAGGAAGAACATGCAAGGAAAGGATGGAAGTTTTTTTTTTTAAGGTAGTCTGATATGTGTGTGTATAAAAGTAAAACTTTATATGTTACATATATAATATATACTATGCATACACACATATATTTACTCATTGTAGGGCTAAAAAAGTATGAACTTCAGAAAGTACATTCAACTTCCTCCTACATATTTGTTATCTCCAATAAGATGGCTTCATTGAAGAGAAAGAAATATTCAATGATTCTTCTTTTTTAGTCAAACCTATGCTTGAATTTCTGGCAGAATCCATAATACCTCATCAAAATTCTGTTTGGGCTAGTGGTGGTTCTGGTAGTAGTGTATCAGTGGTGACTACAGTATCAGTGAAGGTGGTATTGGTGTTTGTAGGGACAGCGGTGCTAATGGTGGTAGTGGTAATACAGAAAATAATTAACACATAACCCCTGAAAGTTTGCAGAATATTTTATATTCATTAACTGATTTGAGTCTTATAACTTCCCTGGGAGGTAAATACATTTAGCTAATGAGGAAACTGAGGTTCCAGGAGGTTAAGTGCCCACGGTTAGATAGCTTGTTTCAGAAGTAGGTTTTCAGCCTGTCTTCTGAGTTCCAATGTGAGCACTTTATCCATCACACTACACTGCAAGTCTTATATCATGATAATAAAATTGTGCTCGTATTGATATGATTTTGGGGGAATATCTAGGGTGTTCTTTCTGCAGAAAAAAAGGTGTTGGACTAGATAAGCCTTGGATGGTTTCCTTCAGACATATGTCTATGACAATTTTACTAGGAGATTAGTCCAAGTTCCTGGAAACTCTAGTGGTTTCACTTAATAAACTAGTTCTTCATGACTGGCTCTTCCACATATACAAATACTATTATATTCTATCAGAATCACACCTATAAAAATGGCTAGATGTCAGAAAAACTTTTGCCAATAGGGATGCAGAAGGAAGAACAAAGGAGTAATTCTTTCATATTTGTACAAGACTTTTCCACAAAGCAAAACACGATGCCAGGTATAAGAGATACTATAGGATATAAAATCATTTTAGGCAGAACAGTCAAATAAATGGCCTAAATCTTACTATATTTCTTGGTGCTATCCATACAGTATAACCTTTAGGACCAGGATTCTGTTTTCTTCTTTGTATTTCGAGCTCCTAGAACAGTATTTGGCATATAGTACATACTTAATAAATGTCTGAGATCAATTAATTGTCCACTCATTCTAGAACATAGGTCAGAGCAGGGGTGGGGAACCTGCAGCCTTGAGACCACTCGTGGCCCTCTAGGTAAGGGGATCTGTTCTGTGAAGTTTCGATTCAGTCAAAGGGACACACCTGAGTACCTAGAGGGCCATATGTGGCTTCAAGGCTCCAAGTTCCCCACCCCTGGCTCAGAGCATTTCCCAGTTATGTTTAATAGATGCTTACAGTGGTAAGGGTAGCTTACAGTGCTTAAGATCAGAAGTTGACATCATATAAGGTTTGTGCTTATTTTATCACATTTGTTCCTCATGATAACCCTATGAAGTAAATACTACAGGTATCATTATTATACCCATTTTACAGATGAGGAAACTAAGCCTCAACCAGTTGAGCGACTTGCCCAAAGTTATATAGCTAGTTACACGTCAGAGGCATACTTTGATCTCCAGTGCCTCCCAATGCAGAGTTTAGGTCTATTGACTTGAATCAGTACGGAATCATGGGTGGTGATTTGTTGCTGTTGTTGATTCTTCATTTTGGAAGAGATCAGTGACATCACAGATGAGATCTTGACTCCTGGGAGCTGGACTGAAGTGAGGCACAGCTACACAATGTCTTCAGCCTCACTCTGTCTTCCAGAGTCATTAAAGTCCGGTGGCAAGACGAAAGTCAAGACGACTGGCGATGGCCCAGGATGACCCAGTGGGTGACCTTGGCATCTCCAAAGACAGCAGTTTCCAAAGCAATTAAACATGGTGTCTGGTACAAAAATGCTGAATATCTAGCACATGCTGTTATTCTTTGATAAGTGAATATTTGCAAGTTTTGGGGTGACACATATACAGTTGCATATACACACGGGATCACAGACTCAGAGCTGGAAAAGGTCTTAGGGGTCACCCCGATCCAATCTTTCATTTTACAGACAGGAACTTGAAGGCTAGAGATTTCAGCTGATTTTTCCAAGGTCAAATAGAGAGTAAGAAGCAAAGCTGGGATTTGAACCTCACTTGTCTGACTCCAAGGGTACATGCCTATGATATCCATAAACAGTCCAAGATACAGAGGCTGTAAATGGACTCAGTTTACGTATAGCAACTCTCTTTGCAGTGGCAAAGAAGCAGAAATTGTGGAGATGCCTGTCAATTGGGGAATGACTAAACAAGTTATGGTATATGATTATAATGGAATACTATTAAGAAATGATGATCTCAGAAAGCTTGATGATCTTAGAAAAACATGGAGAGACTTGAAAGAAATAATGAATAACAAAATGAGCAAAACCAAGAGAATGTTGTATACAGTAACAAGAAAATTGTTTTAAGGGGCAGCTAGGTGGTACAGTGAATAAGGCACCGGCCCTGGACTCAGGATGACCTGAGTTCAAATCTAGCCTCAGACACTTAACACTTACTGGCTGTGTGACCTTGGGCAAGTCACTTAACCCCAACTGCCCTGCCTTCCCCCCTACAAAAAAAAAAAGAATATTGTTTTAAGAACAACTTTGACCAATTAAGTCATTTTGACTATTACAAACAGTCAAATTAATTGCAAAGGACAAATGAAGAAATCCACTATCTGGATCTAGAGAAAGAGTTGGTAAATACAAGTATTTATGGAATGATTTGACATACACATGCACCACACACACATACATTTGTGTTTAATGGTAGCCATCTCTGGGGAGGGGAAGAAAAAAAAAAGGAAGTTACACCCTAACTTTAATATATATTTAAAAGGAATATCAAATTGTACATAATAAATTTGCAGTCACATGTACAATCACCTCTTTTTTCCCTATTCTACTATGTTATGGAAATACTTGTTTTATTTCTTAAGTTCAGAATAAAATACAAAAAAAGTGTATTTTCATAATTCAACTAAATAGGCGGTCCCCTATTATACACAGTTTCATATTATAAGGTATGTGTAAAATGGCCTTTGTGAATAAATAGCACGAAGGTCCTGAATGGGAAATGAGGAGGCAATTCACTAGAAACACAATTTACTTGATATTTTCCAATGATTTTTATATTCTGAATGTATTTTTTTAAAGTTACATTAAGGGAATTTGTTCCTTAGAAACAGTCATGACTTAAGATTGATAATATTGACTCTCTATATGACAAGCAATGTGAATATCTAACATTAGTGGAAGGAAATGCCCAATTTGCTAAGAGATGACCTTCTACAGTCTTCCTTGTTTGTGTGTTTCTATTAGAATTAAGTAATGAGATCTGAATCCCAGGCAGAGATATTCCAAAGCTTATGAAAAGTTACACACATACACAAACATGTGCACGTACCAAATAAAAAATCCCCATTGGGATGGGGAGGGTGGCTTTCAAGAATTCTCATTCCTGTATCACACAATGGAATGATAAATAGAAATAGACGAATGTTTGTGTTGTCACATAAAAAAGTTAGTCAAGGTTTGTACCAAAAGATATATACTTTTTTAACACTCTTGGAGCACAGCACAACAGTGGGTGAAAGGGTGACATTTCAAGTTCACAGAATCAGATGGTCAATGACAAAATGCACCATTCCCCATTTAGCAACTGTGACAAACTTATAGATCAAAGTATTACTTAATGTGGAGCATTTGTTAAAGGACATTACAGATCTAGTCCAGTCCCCGTATTTTAACAGAAGAGGAAATTAAAGTACAGAAACCTCGAATGGTTTGTTCAAAGTCATCCAAGTAAAAAGTAGCCCTACTGAGATTAAAACTTGGGTCATTCTGAGTCCACATCAACAAATGAAGGAAAAAATACACATTTTAACCCCCTACAACGTGCAAAGCACTGTCCTAAGGGTTGGAGATACAAACAGAACATCAAGATGGTCTTTGTTTTCAAGAAGCTCACATGCCTTTGGGGGAAGATGGTACGTATAGGAAGAAAGGGGAGAAAGCCCAGTGTGCCTTAGGACACGACAGCAAAGCACATACATTGACAAAGCCTTATCAGTTTCTGATGTTGGTCCCTATGACAGTGCTAGAAATTTTTTTTTTGAGATACAGCAGGTATGTTTACTGAGGAGAGGGTGGTGTTACAGCATGGAGAAGCAATTACTGGGATTGCTCCTCAGGAAGATGACTGAGACAGATTGTGTTGGAAGATGTGCTGGTGGCTGCCCCGGGTGGGAGGGTGCGTGGGCTCAGGGTCCTGGGATGTCTGTCTACTAGACAATCTCTTGCTCAGGGTGCCTCGCTCCACTTTATACTATAATCCTGTCTATGACTGACAATCAGTGGGAAATCCCAAGGAGTTAAAAATTTTGACTGAGAACTAATTAACATTCCCCCTGGTATTCATCTATCTATCCTTTCTTATTTTGCTATTTTTCAAATTCCTACTTTGTGTGGAGGAGGAGACTAAAAAATCATTAAGTCATGGTCCCTGACCTCATTGAATTGACAATCTAACAAGGGAATGATAGTACATATACAAATATGAAAAACTATGAAATAGCAGATAAATGTGGTGGAAAATGATAACAAGATGACAGGAACAAAGTACTATGCAAACTCAGAAGAAGGAAAGGTAATTTCTTTGGTGGGTGAATACCTGAGCTACTTCTCTTGTTTCCCCCCACCCATTTACTAGAGCTAAGTAAAGGAATGATAGGATTGCTTTACATATGAGTATTGAGACATTTCATGTTTGGTGTAGTAGGAGGCTAATTCCCTGCATGGGAACCCAAAGGCATGATGCTTGTTTGACTTCTGCCAAGGCAAATGGGATGATGGGTCCTTCCCACCACAGTTTCTACGCAGTGACAATACTGTTACCTTTGGCATGGAAATAAAACAATAGATTCACTTAGATGACCTTAATTTATTTTTTTAAAAACAGCATAATATAGTACTGTCTCATCCTCTTCAATTAGGCAAGACTTCAAAGTTACATGTTCCACTTGGCTCATCCTAAATTGGGACAGAACATGGCTGTTTCCAACTTCCATACATGCTTTTCAAGTTCTCCTGGGGGGAGGGGGAGAAAGGAAGGAGAAGACAATATACCTACAGGGGAAGTAGGATACTCACGTGGCCTTGCGTTATCTTATATAGCTCACAAAATTTAGTAATGAAATACACACATAAACAATAATTACTTAACTAAGTATATGCATACTACTTAATATAAGCAATTGTCTTAATTTAAAATCTCCTATGCCAGTCTCACAGTTACGCCACAGACATGCAATGATAACCCGGGACTGACCTGACAGTTACTAAGGCTATGTAATTTACCTCCCAATAGAGACATAAATCAACCATATCAGGACTCTACACTTTATACATTTTATGTATATTCATGCTGCCAAAAATTACAGTCAAATTGCTTGCTGTTCTAAAGTAACTTACACAGACTTTCCATTTATGTGATCACTTTCTTTTTAGGGGAATAGAGCAGTGTTATTTTCTCATTTATAATCTTAGATAGTGGTCTGGAAGCATTAAAAAGTCAAGAGACTTGCCAGAATCACGTTTCTATATGTGCAAGAGGAAGAACTTGAATTCAGGCCTTCCTGACTCCAGAGACATCCTCACAACAACACACGGTCCATCTATATTTTATCATAAAATTACTCAAACACATTTGACACCTAGAACTTCATGAACATGCTGAGTATCTTCTACTTTAAACTGATTTCAGTTTATTTTCCTGCTCACTCATTTTAGGTAAGAGCCATCTTCTTGAATACATGAAAGAGAATTTAAAATAGATGAGAGCCTAATTCATTTCCCTAACATTAAAAAAAAATCATCAAGGAAACTTGCCCTAACATGATGTCCTCAAGGACAGCCAAGGGTGTGGTGCCAACATCAGTAGGAGCTCAGTAACAGGATAAGGCAGAGACTATATTTTCATGGAGTTTATTTGTTTGATTTTTGGTATAAATTTTGTTCTTCAGGTGGTGAGGAACCTGTGACCTTGAGGCCACATGTGGCCCTCTAGGTCCTTAAGTACGGTCCTTTGATATGGCCTCAAGGCCACCCCTGCTCCAGGTAGTCTTTGAATTTCTTGAAAATAGGTATAATTTTGAATTTTAAAAAAGACCCTGTGCATAAGACATACAAAAGGAAGTCAAAAAGTATTTTTTTGAATATGGTTTGGTAATAAGTAAACTTTCTTTTGTGAGAAATAATTTCAGCTAAAGCTCCACTTCGTTGTTCTAGAAACAATAGCATATTTCTTAAACCAGAGTTCAAGTTTATATCTTTCTTTCCCCAATGTATTATTTTTTTAATTAAGGAAATTTAAAAGATTCTTTTTTTA
Source organism: Pseudochirops corinnae (assembly GCA_028646515.1). Taxonomy (NCBI): domain Eukaryota; kingdom Metazoa; phylum Chordata; class Mammalia; order Diprotodontia; family Pseudocheiridae; genus Pseudochirops; species Pseudochirops corinnae. Next base: position 112,015 of record JAQQSV010000148.1, on the reverse strand, counting down.
AAAAAAGACAGAAATTATTTGGGAAATGTTGAAAAGGATGAATGAAAATATAGAAACAAGTCCCATTTCCTACTTAACGTTCCTGGGCAAAGAAAAACAAAGAAAAAATCCTAAGACTAGTCATGGTGGTTGATGTATCTAAAGTTTTTTAACTTAAAAGACCACAAATTTTCATATATTTTACATACATATATATGTATACACATACATATACGTGTGTGTGGAGGGGGTAGAGAGAAGGACAGGGAGAGAGAGAGAGAAAGAGAGAGAGAGAGAGAGAGAGAGAGAGAGAGAGAGAGAGAGAGAGAGAGCACACTAGCTAGGAATACAGTTAGCTATCTTAGTTAAAGTTTGTACCAAAAGATATATAGCCTTTTAACATCCTTAAAGCACAGCATAACGATAGCTGGAAGGGTGACATTTTTTGAATTCGATTTGGTACAGCCTAGCTAGTCATGATGTCTCCAAAAAATTTACTTCCTGATAGCAAAACCACAAGCCTGTAAACACTTTCATTGCTACAACCTAATGTAGTGATGGAATTCACCTTTAGTCAAATGGAAGAAAAAAACTGTCATTCTAGACATTGTGCCAGCGGCATAAAATAGGTATTTAATCAGCTGTCTAGGCTACCACCACCTCTCTAAGCACCAGTGGCCACATATGAACCTGAGCGTACAGAAGAAACCATGCATGGACTACATGCACAGATGCTTTCCCATTGGTTGACTTTGCAATGAGGTGGTACTAGCTTTTAACTTTAGATTTGCTAATTTGGGGTAGGGAGGTGGGAATAGGAGCTTCTTTCTCTCTCTTCTCTTCCTTTCTCCTCCCCCCACTCCTTATCTTTCTCAACTACTTGAGAAAAATCAGGAGAACACTATTATAACCTGAGGAAATATTCTAACAATTAAAAGGTGGCACAATTCCACTGTTTCTCAAGCATACGGGTTTAGCAATCCCTATGTTACATTCAAGGAAAGTGAAGAACAGTATTTAAAGCAACTGTCTGGGAGTCACTCAGTGAGTCAGTATGTATGGAAAGACATCTCACCAGTTCAGGCTCTTAAGTTTGGGCTTCATAACCACAAAACTACAAACCAGACAGTACCACTTTTTAGCTACTGAGGAAAATCTTCAGAGATGGGTCCCAACATAATCAATGGTTTGACAGCTTCTACAGGCCTATTTCAGTTTACAACATCAAATTCAAAAGTATACTTTACTCTGATTTTCCATTATAACTTATTTTCAACTGACTTTAACAATTGAGAAGCGACCATTATCTATGAAATCTTCCCTTAAAGAGTTTAGTTTGAAAGCCAATGTGGGAGAGTCGGTCAGTCCATAAGCATGTATTAAATGCTTAACAGGCACTGTTTTAAGCATTGGGGACATAGAAAAGGTCACTGCGGAAGAAAATCACATAGTAATAAGGGAGACAACACAGAAAGTAACTATATAGATAAAAGATATAGAAAGTATAAATGGAGGGGAATCTCAGAAGGAAGGTACTAAGAGCAGAGGAGCAAAGGAAGCCTCCAACAGAAGGTTTAAGCTAAGCATTGAAGGAGGAGAAATGAGGAGGCAGAGGAGAGAAAGCATGCTGGAACAGAGGATGGACATTTGGTGCAAAGTTGATAGAAGGTACAATGAGGAAGAGCGAGTAGGTCAGTTTGTTGCTATTGTTCAGTTATTTCAATCATGTCTGACTCCTACTGACTTGTTTTGGGACTGTCTTGGAAAAGATACTGCAGCAGTTCAGCATTTCCTTCTCTGACTCATTTTACAGATGAGGAAACTAAGGCAAATGGGGATAAGTGACTTGTCCAAAGTCACACAGGTACATTTACTAGCAGTAAGTGTGTGAGATTAGATTTGAACTCAGGCCTTCCTGCCTCCATGCCCAGTGCTCTATCAAACAGAGAATTCATGGATGGAAATAATACTTAAGACTTGAAAGGGAAAAAAGTTGTGAAGACCAGGGCTCTTATATTATATCTAGTAGGCCATTATTCCTAGCAGAAGACTGAAATAATGGCATGGAGATTTTAAAAGAAAATTCAGAGGGAAGGCAATAGAAGGGGGATTTTTATGTAGAAATAGGTCATATTAGTGTAGAACCAATTCTCCTACTGCTTCCATAGTTGTGTGTGTATGTGTGTGTACACAAACACACATATGCATATGTGTACACATACATATGTAAAAATACATAAAAACTTGTGGTCTTTCAAGTTAAAAAATACTGGATACAAAAAACATTTATTTCAAGATTCTGGAACAACTTTCACTTCCACCATCCCCGATGAACTTCAATTGCAGTGAATCAATGCATTAACTGACAGAAAGAACTTTAGATTTAGAGTGAGAGTTCACATTCAATGCTGTCACGTAGTCATTTCTATGGCCATGGTCACAGGTCATCTCACTTTTCTGGTCCTCATTTTTCTCAGTTGTAAAAGAGGTAGGTTTATCAGACCAGTGGTTCTCAAACTTTCTCATCTCAGGATGCTTTAATACTCTTAAGAATTATTTAGGACCCCATCCAAAGATCTTGTTTATGTAAGGTTAAAGCTATTGATATCTGTCATGTTAGAAATTAAGATGTCTTACTATTAGAGAAAATAATACTTGCTTTTAGAAAAGAGTTTTCTTACTATTAGAAAAGAGTTTTGGCTTTCTGGATCCCCCAAAAGGGTCTTGGGGTATCTAGACTACACTTTGAGAACAACTGTACAAAGTGACTTCTAAGGTCTGTCCCTTTCAGCTCAAAGTCTATGATACTAATATCTCTTATTTTCCCTGAACTGTGCTGAGAGCAATCATCTAATGTTGCAATAACCCCAGAGTAATAAAAGAGATTTGGAGCAGCGAGGTGGTCCAGTGGACAGAGTACCCAGCCTGAAGTCAAGAAGACTCATCTTCCTGAGTTCAAATCCAGCCTGAATCACTTCTTAGCTGTGAGACCCTAGACAAGTCATTTAACACTATTTGCTTCAGTTTCCTCAACTGTAAAATGAGCTGGAGAAGGAAATGATAAATCATTCCAGTATCTTTGCCAAGACCCCAAATGGGATCATGAAGACTCAGACACAACTGAGCAAATGAATGATAACAACAAACAACAAAAGAGATTTATGCTTAAAAGTGTCTATAGATTTTCATGAGTGTTCACCAGCACACACAAAAAAATGTTATTTTCTTTGAGCAATACAAAAATGGATTAAACCAACCATAACAGTTATTTATCACAAAGCTTTTTATAACAACTCACTTATCAATCTGAAAAGCTTTTATCTTTGATAAAATGTATTTCTTTTGATAGCACTTTTTACCTAACAGCACAGTGAATAAGGAAATCGAATACAATGACTCCAAAAGTAATATATTTCCCAGGAGGTCCGTCCAGATTTTTATTATCCCATTACATAGGCATGTCTAATCAATACTTTAGAGAATACCCATAACTATAACACCACCTGCTACCAAATGAACCTACAGTTACTCATACTTAATCTGGAGATGGAAAAGGGTTTGCTCTTTAACATCCATTTAATTGCTATAAAGGAGACACGTGAGATACTGAAGAAATGGCATTAAGGGCAGGATACATGCCTGTCTTGTGCAAAACCCCCAAAATATGTTGTTGTTGTTGGTTCTTTGTTCTCAAAGAATACCATGATATCAGGGAGGTGATGTCATGACATGCAAGTGAATTGGATTTAAGTGAGGCAGTGCTGTACAAGGTCACCAGCTTCACTTTCTTCTTCAGATACTTCTGGGTCCAGTAGCCAGATATAGATCAGGAGGACTGGAGATGGCCCTGGATGCCGTGGGAGACCTTGGCCTTAATAATAAATTTAACCAAATACCAGAAATGTCTGCTGGTTAGATATAATATTTCTATTCATTAAGGTCAGCAATTAGGGAAACTGGTTGTCTGGAAGAAAAACACGTTCACAACCTAGTGATGACTTTTTGGGGCAGGGGGACAGTGGGGGGCTGCTGCCTGAGATCTACCAGGACCACTCTGAGGAAGCTGTGGCCTTTACCTACTTCTCTGGCATCACTGACATCCAGGAATGTGATATTATAAATGATCAATTTATACCAGGAATTATAAATTATCTCATACATTCCTCTATTGTAAAATAGTCACTTGGTCATTTCTTTTAAAAAGTCCTATTATATTTACTCTATATTGCATTTGAAATATGTGTATATCCATGTATATATAAATCCAGTTTCCATTTCTCCAATAATGATTAGAAATTTCAATCTGGTTGTTTCATTATCTCCCAGACCCAACTTTTGTTCTGTCTCCTATGTTCCCGGACTTCCTGCAAATACTATCTCTGCACAAGGTCTGTCCTGGCTGCCTTTTCCCACACTGCTAGTGTCTTCCCTCTGAAATTATTACAATTTATATTGTACATAGACACACTGTTTGTGCAGAATTTTTTGAACATTTGAGTGTGAGGTGCTTGAGGGTAGGGATTATTTTCGTCTTCCTTTATATCTCAGTAGCACAGTGCCAGGCCAATACTAGGCACTTAAATGCTGGATGGCAATGATGATATGCTTAAGGCCAAAACAAATGTGATGTTCCACATACAAACTAGAGAGAAAAACAGAAACCTCAGTGTTTGCTGAGATATATCAACTTTTGATTTTCCCAAAGAAGTTTATGTTTGTTGAAGAAGGAAGGAAATATATTAGAACACTGCAGGATGTCCACGTAGAACATTTCCCAGTAATGTCCTTATTATGACCTAATGATAATAACAGCGTTTCCTAAAGGCTGCAAATTCCTATCTGGTTTTAACGTTTGCAAATCCTCTTATGACTTATGCGTATTAACTCATTTGATTCTTACAACCCTATCCCAGGAAGAAACTGAGACTTCCAGAAATCTCTAAGTTATCACGTTTTAGGGAGAGAGGAAAAAAGTATTTGAATGGCAAAACTATTCCAATGACAGAGAAGAAAGTTCCAGAGAAGTGTGAACACTGTTATGAAATGAAAGGTGTTAATTTGTTGATAATTGATTATGTGGGGAGGGGTGGAGCCAAGATGGCGGCGTAGAAGCAGGAAAACTATGCAGCTCCCACATAACCTCCTCAAATACCCATAAAATATGATTCTAAACAAATCTTAGGGCTCCAGAACTCACAAAATTACCAAAAAAAAGCACATCTCCCACTGAAGGCAGCTCGGCAGGAAGGGCTCATCACAGCACACTGGAAGCCAAGCCCAGCCCAGGCTGAAACTGCGGCTTGGCCCTAGGGTGGCCAGGTTAAGCTGCAACTGGAGCACTCGGGAAAGTGGATCAGCAGCAGCTGTGGCAGTTTCCAGAACTATCAACCCATAAGAAACAAGGACAAAGTGAAAGGTCAGTGGAACTCAGCTAAATTTGGGGGAGAAAAGGGGTCCGGCTAAATTGCCTCCAGGGCAAGGAAGTGGCAGAAGCAGCGGCCCGACAGCCACTTCCATGTGGCTGCTTCAAAGCTCCCAGCCTGCATACAGCAGAGGGGGCCAAGCGATCATTCAGAGGCTAAGTGCTCTTGTGTTGAGCTGGCTGGGTCCAGATCACGGTCTTGGGTGGTGGTCCTGGGGTGCATTTTCAGTGATCCAAAGCTGTTGGGGGCTGCAGCGGCCTCCTAATAGCTCCAGCAGCTGTGAAAATCCCAACGATTTGGGACAGAGCTTTCTCCTCTGGAAGCAGAGTTCCACAACAAATTGACAGGCAACATGAACAGGCAAAGGAAGCAAAGTAAGCACAGCAATCAAATTTTAGATTCCTTTTTTGGAGACAAAAAGGATCAAAGCATGGAACAGGAGGAAGACAACACAGTCAGAACTCCCACACGAAAAGCTTCCAAGAAACATGTAGACTGCCTACAGGCCATAGAGCAGCTTAAGAAGGATTTTGAAAACCAAATAAGAGAAGTGGAGG